>LUCM01010364.1:0-22510 GCA_008360955.1 Fasciolopsis buskii
GAAGGACCAAGTCTGATTCACCTGAACTTTCTTTCGCCATCACAAACGACTCTTGCAGCTTAATAATCTGGCTTCACATCCATAAACCTCAAACGGTGTATAGGGTTTCTACCCTGCACCTCTCTCCCTTTCACTCCTCCAACGAATTCCAACGCCATCGCCAAGACAGCGTGGCATCCCTAATCGGCTATCTTTTTCGAATATACAATTTCACTAACGTCTTCATTCCCTTTCATCATCGCCTCTTGCTTCTGGCGAATCCAAAAGATTCTCTCCAGACGAAACCAGATCAACATCCAGGATTCTTTTTCTCATTCCTCATCGATATCGTCCGGTTCGTTTTAGATGCTTCAGACATCATATTACCTCCGTAAATATAGAGTACTACGTGGCTTCTTCCTTCCGTTAGTGACGGTTTACATTTACCAAACCTGCTGACCCCGACCGTTTCTCGTGCTTCAAAGGCATGGTCTCCTAAGGTGGAATATAGTCCATGATTTCCACGCTGTCAATTTAGTCAGTCCTTAGTGCACCTGTCTTCTAGCTCGCTCACTGTTGATATTCATGGCCCTTGTTTAATGTTCGTTCCAGCAAATACCGGTTAGTTTCCTTCACCCATGAGTGTAGAAAATCCTCACGCTAGAATAGTCTGCCCATCTATTTATACACGCCCAAAAAATCCAGATTTCTTACAGCATCAGCCACCACCCCTATATGTTGGGTTGCATTGTACGTTCTAGTAATTTATCTTTTAATCCGCCCGTAAGGTTGATCGCTTCCCAACCCGCGACTGGCAGATATGCTCGACCGCTACCCGTTTTTTCTTTTCCACGCCGTCCGGTTCTTGTTGGATCTTGATCTTTAATTCATGCCCGCAGTTTGGGCTCACCTGCGATTATCCACTTCTAGAAAAATTATGTCTCGCATCTGCTACGTACATCACATTTACACTTCCTCCTTCACCTCACCTGTACACCAGCGTCATCACAATAGTGCGGGGCGAAGTCAGATCCACCACTTTGGCGGGAAGCTCGGCCGCGGCGGTATGCCGGTGAAGATAGGTCGGCGGATTACACTGCTGTTTACACCCCTGATTGGCGTTTTGCATGTTGGGTAGTCGGAACACGGTCAGCCACATTCACTTGCAACTCTGTGGCAAACAGTCCTCTAGTTCCAATGTTCACATTCACCGCTTTCTGCTGGGTTCTTCTCGCTTCTTCTTAAAGTTCTTTATCTAAAACTATACAAAGCGGACCAACGGGAGAAGCATTAGCATCAGATAGGAGCTGATGTTTTGCATGCATCTCAACATTCTCCGTGAAGCTGGCTGAGGACCGTGATTTTTCATGAACCTTTTTCTGGTCTATAAAATTTGGCGATAGACTGCTGCGCCTGACAACTGGTCCTCACAATAATCCACGAGGTTTGGCTTGATTTGGTTTCGTTTCCTTGTCTTCTTCTTCCAACCCAGCCTCCTTCACTGGAGCTAGCTTAAAAACAGGAAATCAAAATTACCGAAAGCAAACCTCATGGATCAGACACGATTACACAATTTCATCCCATGAGGCCATGTTTCTTGCCCAACGGACTGTTCTTCCAATTTATTTGCGTCTGTTGCTGATTGTTTCCGTTCAATGAACTGCTCACCAGACTATGCTTTACGCAAGAAATGCCTCCGAATTTCTCGTTCCTTTGTCTATTGAGTTTTTAACTCAGCTCGCGATATCCATTCTACCAAGTCTATTTTGCGTTCATTCTCAACATTCAGAAAATTTGCCATCTCAAGGGACTTTACGGTAGCGTTATCGGTCTATTTCGGTCCGCCGCTTGCATGTGGCAGCCCATGAAGTGCGCAACAGTGACACCTAGCAGTGCCGACGAGAGATCCGCTTTGGACTTAAATATCACGCCTAAAAATCGCTACTATTTATGTCCTTACCACGCACAAGGCCTGACGTACTTGTTACTGGCTATTGTATAGACCCCCAAATGTTAGCAAGTAGGTGCTTATTTTATCCTCTTTTGTCACTGTCGTTGCACGCCACAATCATGCGCACTACATGCTCTTGGCACTGTCTAAGAAATAAATTATTATTATTTAGTTATGCCTTCATGGCATCCGGCATTGGATTAGACTTAGGAGGCTGGCATTGAACGGCACTGTCCCGACTCACGTGCATATCCTGTCCGTCGGACAGTTCCACAATTAGGCCATTTCCAGGCTTTCCAAGGAACATTCTATGCTTCCTACAAATATCTGGTGAGATGGCTGTGTTGCTTCCAATATTCCCCTTTTTATGTGACATCGTCAGTCTGAAACGAATGAAAGAATTCCGTGGTTTCCTGACTACTGAGTGTTACATAGGATTCCGCAATTATTTCATCCCTAAAAGAGCACAGGACTAGTGGTCATGAAGTAAAGTACACAAAAAGTCCCGCATCAACCACGTTTTGCTATGTACCGCGGGTACTACGAGAGTCTGAGACCGCTTTGTTCTGATATCGATACATCAAGAATTACGGAACACTCGAAGGCACACAAGGGCGCGCCTGCAGCGGCTGTTATCCAAAATTTCAGAGCCAAACTGGTCCGAAGGAATGTCAATGAACGCCACTCCTGAATGTAAACTCCGGGCCACACCTAGTTAACTTAATTGGTCAGTCTAACTTCGGAAATCTAACACAGTTCTCCTATAAAAATAACCTCTCCACAAACAGCACACCATAAGGCTCTGAGCACTTTCGTTTGCGCGGTATGTCTGCCATCTCGTGCGGTTACGCATGGCGGAGTAGTACGAGAACTTATTTTCAGGGCCAAGCGCGTTGCGCCGGATAGCAAGGAAAGATTTCAGCAGTCACTTATGCAATTTATTACGAAGACAGTTTTTAAAAACAGGAAACCATCATGCCATATAGCTCCTTGATGGTTTTAACCGACACATGGGAGCTAAATATGAGGTTGCCTCTCAGATAAAACAGAACTGCCACTGCAACGCGCTCGTTATGAGCCTGCTGACCGATACGCCAACAGGACATTAACCTGAAGCGATTTATAGAAGATAAGTCCGTTTAGGTAATCCGCAAACGACGGCACAGTCCGACTTCTGACGCTTGCTTTACTGATACACGGAAACCAACCCGTAAATTTTGCGGGAATTGATCAGGCTTTTAGTTGCAATTGTCTACTTGACGTTGAAATGAGAGCTCAACTAAATGCGTGACAGCATAACTGGTTTCACTGGAAAAAGCACAACGCACTGAAAAACGGATGATGGACCATGCACTTTTGTCGGAAGATATTGCGACTCCATGTGATTCTTTTGGTCGCTTCCGCTTTTTCAACCTAAACAAAGAGATCGCCTCACGGAGTTGTACTATGTACCTCACAGGTGGTGGATAGCGAATGAAGAAAACATCAGCTAATCTCCAGCAAATCTATTGGTCCTCATTGACGCTTAAACAATGAAATGGAATTCGACAGAGCACAGCCAGAAGGGAACATCAGCCACGCAGACTATGAAATATAATTTGGACGAAATTGGGCGAAAGGGGAAAAGTAATATCTGCATCCTGAAACCACTAGATGCAAGCCTCGAACCGGGGGGAAATAGTGACAGAGTCAGATTTTTCAAGCGACCCCCTTATATGTAGTCTTGAAATCGCCTTAGCTTTCTTATGAAGATTTCATCGAATTCGGAGACACAGTACACAATAGAGGGATGAATCACGAAATCGATAACGTTTGGCGTTGGCTGCACTCCGCCTTGGTTCATGGACATGGCCTACGAACCAGGCTAACAGCGGTAAGAGACGCGTGACTGGAAACAATGCTTCACTTTGCTACCAGCACATAATACTACACGTCCATCGCTCTAGTCTGTATTTTGTTGGTATCGTGAACACTTTGTGCACGCTTCTGACAGTCGGCCTCCAACTCAGCGACATTCATCTCTGGCCAAATCAGGAGGCCCTGCATCGCTCCGCTACAATGATCCGTGAATCCCCCAAACCAGTTTCAGTTCCAATTCCAGCTAGATTACAGGACTATGCGGCGGGATGTCTGGTAGTCTAAGTTCTTGTACCGAGATCGCTTTGGATCTGATGATGCTCCGACAGCAGGAGGGCGAACAACCCTTTCAGTTTCTACAATGGAGGAAAAAATTGATTAGATGCCTTCTTCTCGACCATC
The DNA here is from genome assembly GCA_008360955.1 of Fasciolopsis buskii. Lineage (NCBI taxonomy): Eukaryota > Metazoa > Platyhelminthes > Trematoda > Plagiorchiida > Fasciolidae > Fasciolopsis > Fasciolopsis buskii. The sequence continues at coordinate 4,190 of LUCM01010364.1, forward strand.
TTCTCAACCCCAAACTTCACACACTGTCCTCTCCAAACGCATCTAGCCATCCATTGTCCAGTCTCCCTTTGAATTCGCGCACTGACCCCACCTCGACCACATCCTCCGGTAACCTATTGCGGTCATTCACCACTTGTGCGGCAAACCATTTACTCTTCAACCCGGTGGTTACGTGCTCTTGCACAATCGTTTCCCAGTTACCTTTGGGAGTGTCATCACCTTTATCTGTAACAGGATGACCCCTTATCTCGACCCGACTGTCAATGATCTTGAAGGCCTATGTTAATTCGACTCTTTCCTTACGCATTTCAGGGACGACAGGCCAAGCGTCCTCAGCCTTTGGTTATATCTTATGTGCATCGATTGCCCAAACTACCGTGTAAAAACACGCTGAACCTGTTCTAGCATTTTGCTATCACTTACCAAACATGGTCTCCATGCCTGGACAGTATTTCAAGTGCGGACTGACAAATTCGTTTGACAGCGCAGAAGAACGTTAGCCTCCCTAGATCCTATGGTCTTCTTAATTTGGTGTAGGGCACCCCAAGCCTCCTTGGCTGTTTATTGATGTTGCAGACTAGGTCTGAAGTCTGCACTCACGACTATCCCGAGGCCTCTTGATGCTCAGCTGACGGACCACTGGTAAACTTCATCTAGATCCCTCTGAATAGCCTCAATGTTTGCTGTCCTTGGTAGTTTGGTGTCGTCGGCAAAAATGGGACACGGATTTTCCAGTCCATTAGCTATGTCGTTGACACAAGGCAGAGCGGTGGCCCTAAGACAGACACCCTGAGGCACCCCGCTGTGTGACAATCCTCCGTCCGATAGACACCCCCTTAATTCTCACCCCGAAAGATCTGCCCCGTAGACATTGTGATATCCAGTGACTCACTTTGGCATCAACTCCAAAAGCCCTCACTTTCTGGTCAAGAAGCCTGTGGTTCCCGGATTCAAAGGCCTTCTGAAAGTCCAGATAACAGACTTCCACCCTTTCGCCTCTGTCAATTCTAACTGTCACTTCGTCCAGAAAGCATACCAGGTTGGTCAGACAGGAACGTTTGCACCAAAAACCGTGTTGCTCTATCATCATTTTGTTGTCAGCCTCTAATTGAATGACTATCCTGTCGCGAAGCCCTCTTTCAAGAGTCTTCAGCATGATGGATGTCAAGCTTACCGGCCTATAGCTACTACAGTTGTCTCTGTCCCCGCCTTTATGCACCGGTATGATGTCCGATATCAACCAGTCCGCGGGGAGCCGCCCCTCGTCCAGCGACGCGTTAAGAGCTCGGTGCAGCGTTTCACTAGAACCTCCGACAGTCGCCTTACTATTTCTGGATGGATCCCATCAGGCCCGGCTGCTTTCAACGCGTTCAGTTTTGTTAGGCTGTCCCACACTTCTTCCTCAGTGATTTCTCCCTCCGGCATCCCCACCAAAACGGTGACAGGGTCTAGTGTTAGCCCCTGTGTCCCTTGATCCCGCCTTTATACTGCCTGGAAAAATTTCAACAGACAGTTGGCTTCCTCCTGACTGTCGGCTTACCTAACCACCCGGTGGTTTTTTACTCCACCTACGGCCTTTCGCAAAGCAGCCTTAGACTGCGCGTGGTTGTACTAGGCTTTGGGGTTCCTCTTAGCGGCCCCAGCGACACGCTCACCGTAGGCGGTTCGGCACTGTCGCTGGATGCGGGACATTCTCTTTCTCTCTGCTATATACCTTAAATAATCTCGGTAGCTCTGTGCGTCCTCATACCTCATGAGAGCCCTGCGTTTCCGCCTTCTGTTTCTCGTGATCCTACTCCCCCACCGCAGTGGTAGTCCATTTCGCTTGATTCTGTGGAGGGGTGCAACGAAGTCTGTTACTGCCAACAGGTTGCTCTTAATCGTCTCCCACTGACGATCCACGAGGTTGCTACCTCTCTCTACTTCTCATCTAGTTTCGAGACTCAGGCCCAGCGGCCTAATTTTATCCATTCCCGAGAAGTTCCTGCCATATTTATCGTGGGCTACCAGTCCCTGCAGGCTTAGTCGCATATGGATTACGGCATGGTCGCTCCCATCCATTGGATCTTCCAACTCAAAGCTTTCTATATCATTCGGTGTTCTCACTGGCACCAAGTCAAGGGTTGAATATACATGCCCGAATCTAAATCTAGTCGCCTGTGTGACGTGTCGAGACTTAGCACTGGCGTGCACGAACTGCAGGGGTTGATGCCCAAAGGTACCTTCCGCAGCTGTCTCGCAAACCAAGTCAAACTCAGGGGCGTTGAAATCTCCCAGTACGAGAAGCTTGACCGAAAACACTGCAACCACAGTGAGAAGTAGAAACAATTCCCCGTCCTTCACTCGCGTCAACCCCGGGCTCCGGTACACACCTGCAGCTGTGATCCTCGAGCCACCAGTGGCTATGATGACTTACAGGACCTGTATATTTGGGGTATGGAGTTTGTGGCCCTCCTGAGCCTCGTACTTTTAAAACTTTAGTACCAGGGTCCCGCCTCCTACTCTCCCATCCGCTCTATCTATTCTAAAAATGAATAATCCCGCGCCATTAAATAATTGTCACCCTCCCCCGGCCGCAACCAGGTCCCAGTGACAGCCACCATATCTACATCCGGAGTCCTGAATTGAATCTTGTTAACCATACTTTCAGCAGTTGTGTAGGCCGCAGTCATAAATTCCACTCTTCGTCCTTTCGGACGCTCAACGGTCGGGGTCGTCGTATGCTGGAGACTTACTCCCGAAGCCCTTGCCCGTTTTTCGCATGATAGTCGAGATCTCCACTCTCACCCCGTGCTCCCAGCCTTCTTATCTTGGCGCTTCCGGCGTATGGCAGTCACGGGCATCGGGTTCAGACTTAGTGGCCCAAGGTGCGCCCGCCCGCTACGTAAACCTCCAGCCCTGCTGCAGGAGTGGCATCCAATTGCCCTCCTTCACCCAACTTTCGGATTCGCAGTTTGTGGGCTTTCAGCCGCGCGGTATTGAATCCTGACGAGCCTTCTTTCCATCCTTAGCTTTGATCCTGCTTATGGCAGCATCATCCGCCTGTATGGTAATCACCCCCCCTTGGTGACCGTCCTGATTCTATCGGGTGATACCAAGAGCCTGTCCATATGCCGTAGATTGGCGGATTCCACCAGCGTTGGTCGTGAGTTCCGGCATCTAGAGTCACTGACTTCCTGCCATCTTCCCAGGCCAAGTCACTTTTGATGGCAATATTTTATGGTATTTCCACCGTTTATTGCATATTTACTACATGATACCTTACCGCCGTTTCCCTCTGCTTCCCCGCCTTCATAAAGGGCTCCGAGATCCCGTGGATAACGACGTTTCGATTTCTACCCAACGCTGAGCTTTTGTTCACTACTGGGCTCCCGGCTCACCGGGTGCAGGGCTTGCTCTGCATCCTTCAGTATCTTGTGGCCGGGCGAATAAACTTTACCACTACTTGTGTTCCTATACTCGCGCGCCTGCGCCCCATTTTCTTAGTCCCCTTCTTTTTCCCCTCTTGTTTTCCTCCTGCCTTGCTCCTACCTCTTGTCTCTGGTACCCCTGAGGTAGTACTTTTGCTTTACCACCATCCAAGCTTACCTACTCCGAGGGTTAGATGACCTCGGGGCCTATCCGAACGGCTGAGCCTACGCTAGCAGTCTCTTCCATTACTGCCGGTGCCGGCGCCAGATCCGCTTCCTCCTGGCTGCCCTTGCCCATTGCGACCTCTACTGTCGCCCCGCTCCACGCACACCTTGTCCTCTGCTTTCGACAGGGTTTGCCGTTGGCCTAACCAGGTGTTCCCCAGGACGGCCCTTCATATGCGCTTTTTGCAAGCTGGAAAGCTTGGCTTCTACAAATTACCCAAGACTGCAAGAGATGCACCCTGAAATGAACTGGTTTAAACTAGCTGATTTTGAGGTTAGTGGGGTCAGGTTCTCTATGGCGCCCTTGCTAGGGTTGCCTTGCTTACGTTGCTAGGTCGGCGCGTCCTTACACTTCACTAATCCCCCGCTCATATTCACAAGGGGTGGCCGTGTTGTAAAATTATGAATCCTTTTCTTTTGAAGTACTTTCAATTATAGACCGTGTAATGTGAGGCTATTTTGTGTTGTGATTGCGGTTACCGCGGCGGCCCTCGTTTTCGAAGATAATGCCCTACGTCAACAAAGCGTTTCATTTTGTTTCCGCTGTGGTCATAAATACAATCCCAGGATTTGCGTTCTTGACAGTCTGCTGCTTAGCATGAGCACGCGCACCGCCGTTTACACTTGAACTTCTAGAACATTCGACGCAATTTAGCAGCTGTTACCCCGTAAATGGTAACGCGGGTGACCATCTAATCCTAATACATCTGGCATGGCATTTGAATGAGCGCTGAAGGACTTTTCATATTGCAATTGCGCTCAGTGAATATAGCTCATGATGACAAATCCCCCATATTCCAATCAGGCAGCAGAAGCCGGCCAGAACACAAAAGTTAACATCAACCAGTTGTAATATACATGGTGAACTATGTTGGCTTCCCATCATAGTCGTAATTTCTCTGTTAAGACTGATACTAATCAAAAGGTATGGTGCGTGCAGATTTTCACGCTTCTTTGTGGTATGCTTCATTCATGACTACGTGCATGCCGCTGGCGCCCACCTCACGGGCGCTGGCAACGTTGAGTTGCCATCTACGGCTTACTTTGGATTCGAGCCTTATCTTTTTGGTGACAGGTGCTTAATCCACTTAACCACCGCCGGTCTATGAGCCATTCTGCGAACTAAACAAGTCCTGTTGTAGCGGGCGAGTAAGCTATATTTTTTTCTCCAAGTCGCTACCCGTTCCCTGCCAATAAAAACTTCGTACTTTTGAATGGGCAATAAGTCACCGATCATTCGTTGATTTTATGACAAGGAAGTTACCAGCATAGCCTTAAAGTTCAACTGTGCTTAGGGTAGGTTCCGTACCCACAGGTGTTGTTCAGGGACTGGATCAGCTCGAAACCGAGTTTCGATTGAAATGATTACACTTTAACCAGTGGTAATGCAGCGGATGAAGTATAATGGCAAATGTAGGTCGAATTATCCTTAATCGGTCTAGGGTACCTGGCATCATCTGGACATCGATTAATTTCGTGTTCTTAAAAACGAGACTACACCCTGACGTGGTGTGACGGCTTGCGTGCCCCCATGATCCATCGAGCTATACAGGATGGCTTATCTCAAGCCGAGGATCTAATCATGCCTGGAAGGTCAATGGGTAGAGGCCTGACGAAGTAGTCTCTTGGTCCTCCAAGTTGGGGGTTGATCAGAGTTAGCAGCTCAGCCATAAAAACGAGTGGATGACTAATTGATCCAAGTAGATGGACTTCCACTAGGCTATACATACCCCGCTGCCTTGCGGTCAGGTTCTTGTTAGAACCAAAGGCTTTGGTTGAGAACCCTAATCGTTCCTTTGTTTAGCGGCTGGACTCCCTAGCAGTACCCGTCCATTATTCCCCATGAGTTACACGCCTACAAATAATTCCATACTGCATCGGTCGTCGCGCAGGATAATCTGGACCGCGCTGCCCATCGCATCGAGCGCACGTGGGGTGGGTAGTGATAAGTATGCTACTGCTCAGAGTTCCCTCTCTTTTATTCAACCTGTCTCTTCTGTCTCCAACCCAATCTGTTTGCCCCTTCTGCCTACCCATAGTATCTCCATTGATAACACACCTGGTACTCGCAACGGTTTATTGTCAAGTAGTGTCGTAGGTGGTTTTCAGTCTGTCAGATCACATTTTCTCAGGCCTCGTCAGCCTCTGCATCTGGGTTCCTTCAATGTGCGATCAAATTTTGCAGTGAATAAAATAATGTTTCACACTTTATAAAATGAGATTCAGAAATCACTTACAGAATCCGAGTGCGTCGTCCGTTTCCTCCTTTTGATTAAAGCACACCCTTTTCCCCATATTGAATCAAATTTGAAAGTTTCAAATCAAGATGTGGTCTCCGTTTTGTTTTCAGGCTGCCATGGATACTCCGGACCTCACAGGGCGCGCTCAGTTTTTTGTTGAACTTCACGTAGGATCGATACTCTCAAGTCCGCCTTTTTAAATTGCTTTCCGGCCAAGGATGAGATATTGTGTTGAAAACCATCCACTGTGCCGATTTCTCAATAGTCATCTTCTCGCTTTCGATGTCAAAACTTCCAAGTTGCCTTATTACCTGCAACCTGTCAAAAGTGCTTTTCTGCGATTTCATTCCATAAATAAACCCGTGGAATTGGTCTGCCTAAACAAATTGGATCTTGAGACTAGTTCACAATTGGGAGCATCAATCTCGGTTCCATCAATACTTGGTGGTTTAAAATTAATCGCTGCACCGAGTCAACTCACTCAGATGTATTGTTGCTAAAACATAAAATATTATTGGTCCGGCACTTTATCTGGAAACTGAAGTGGTGTTTTCCGTTCCGCTGTTATCAAAACTAAAAATTTCATCTTTAACGCTTCAACGAAATAGCCTGTAAACTTTGGCGTAGTCGACCAAGGACTCCATTTTGCATCACTTGGACCAACTGACTGCTTCAAATTTGAATACTGATAATGAACCAAACAGATATACTCCTAAGGGTTTCATATGAGTGCGCCAGACTTGGCGCATAATAAGACTACTGGTGACTGCCCAGTAGATGTATTTTGAAGTGGTCATAATGTGAATAGATAGCCGTCGGCTTTTGACAGTTGCGTCAGCTTCGTCTACTCTGCAATATGGCCTCTGGGTTTTCCTGGTCTTTAGTAAACTAACGCCATCACGAGCGGTTTCCTATTCTGTTTATTCCACAGCAGCTCGGTAAAACCTCAGAGATGCGCAGTATCTTGCAGCTCACTAGTGTGCATTCATGCAAACCTGAAGTACCTTAAACGTTCCTTCGTTTTTTGCTGTGGCGTGATAAAAATCAAAGTTGCTTGCAGTAAATGTAGTTTCCAGAACCTCCCTGAAGCTTTCGTGCGGTAAAATTGGAGAGGGATTGGTGCTCACCATCTTGCCCGAAACTTAAATGTGGCATTACAAACTGACCTACTGGCAAAGAACTGGAGAAAAAATAGCTTGGTTCAGCCCCAGCAGCAGGCTTAGAGAAATTTTGGGTTGGTAGTTCCAGTTTAAGAACCATGACCCTACTAATCTTCTGTGGAGCAGGCGGTCCAGAAGCGCGGACGGGGACACTGACATTAGCTGATGGCAATGACGCGTGCATAACTGGAGGCAAACGAAAGACCCCATCGTGCGTACCACCTGGGTAGAAGCAGCCAAGCGCACTCCGTAAATTTAGAGAAGGCAACTGGCATTCCTGAAATGATAAACGTATTTGAGGACGTTCGTCAAAGGCCAAAGGAATTGCGGCACTTCTCAACAACAATTCTCACACAAGTCTGCATTAGTAAGCTTCAAGCAGCTCTCATTAATGAAAGGAAGACACAGCTTTGACGATGGCGGAGCCCTACGTACGGATCTGTGTTTCACGGCATAAACCACCATCCTCCGTGTGCTTGCTCATCCTTACTTTTGTTTTCTTCGGTGCATACATGCGATAACCCAGATGACCGCGTCGGGTTTGCTTCAGAACCTACGAACGTGGGGAAAGCAGACCATCCCCAGCAGTTGCGAAAAAACAACGCGAAAATTAACGTCAGGCGGAGGAACTATGGGTTCAACCATTCCTCTGTTAGAAAAAAAGACGAAGTCTCTGCTGGATCAGATTGAGCACAGCAACCAAAGCATATCTGGGCTGCGAAAGAATGGGCCACCTTCTACAATGGATATGTTTGCCATCCGAGCAAACCTGACCCCGCGAAGGGGGAAACCCCACACTGCCCTTGTTCGGTAGATAAGCACCTGACTGCCTTGTTGGACGTTCTGGGAAAGTAACCCATCGGACTGTCCACTTATGCTTCACTATTCACTCTTCCATTTTTCAACATAACCCTGTCATCCCAACCGCACGCCTGATGTGCATGCTGACGTCTATAACAACCGCCGTCAGTTTTCTTTCTTAATTATTCATGCACGCTCACTAAAATTACTGTGTCACAAGATGCTATCTTCCTGTTCAAACCCAAACAACTGATCCTAATGTTCTCTTATTTCTCCCTTCTCTTCTTTGTGTGACTTCTCATGGCACATCCACTGCCAATAATTGATTCCTGTAGCATGTAAACCAATCCCTTAGACCGAGCGAGTTCCAAAAACAGAACAAACAGGGACTTTATTCCGTGACCATCGCGCTAGCCATGCTATCAGGCCACTGTGATCTGCACTTGCAAAGATGTCAGAAGGTGAAAGGGGAACGCGGTAAAAATAAGGTCTATGAAGCGTGGGACCGAACGAGCTATTTACCCTATAGGAGAAAAGCAGACGGAGTTTGTTGCACGCGTCCCGCAACGGAAAAATACCTCCTGAGTATTACAAGGCAGTCGTCAAATCACTGTAATCCTTGTTTGAAACTTACTATAATCTCTGTTTATATTTTTTGTTTAATCACCTTAACACCAGCAGGAACAAGTTCCAGAATACCCTCTCTCTTCAGCTCTTCTCCAGGCTTGCCTGAGATACGCACTTCTGATGCGTTCAAACATGGAATGACTTGCAATGCGCGACTGATATTCAGCCCCAGAAAGTTTTGGTGTACGATTATTTAGCTCTGATTCAAAACCTGGAAAATTCGGTTTTAGTTTATGACACTGCAGTTTATGTTCATGAGAGCATATGCGCACTACATGTTCGCGACTGAATTCGTGTTAGCAGTGGGTCCACTTTGTGTAAATTTGATTTGGCCATGTGAAAACTTCTATTTTGATGTCGAGAAATATAACGGGACCAGCAAAATTGAAAAAAAGAATTTTGAAGAAGTTGGATAGCCACAAGGAGTGCAAGCGAGGCGCTAACCCTACTGGGCCTGTCGTTACATTACTGTCTATCTTTTTCCCCAACTCACGACACAGCCCTTTCACTAGCAGAATTCATCAGAAATGTTGCGTTGCCTTATTTGGAGCAACACTACAGCGGGGAAAAAAGCAGGCAAGAAATGTAAATAAGAGATTCTTTGCTATTTGATCCTTCCAGATCTACCAGAACCACGAAAAAGAGAAGCAAAACTCGCTTAAGCAGACCGGTTGAGAAAGCAAGGCAATGTGGTTTCGGCTGCCGGCTCCTATCTACTGGTATCAAGGTTTTTGATGCCAGCCGATGTACAGGATTATTTTGAAAATCCCCACCCGTTCGGTACCCACACATTGAATAAAGAGCACCGACATTTGACAATTTACACGGTCCGCTCACACTGTTCCCGTCACTTGGTTTGTTTGTCACCCTTTTGGTAGACATCACTTTGGTTGTGTCGTGCGTCATGACGTAACTGCCTGTTTGCGTGCGATAGATTAGGACTTTTGATCCTCATTGTACTGTTGAACTGGCCGCATATTTGGGGCGTGTAAAGTTGTACACCGTGAGGATTGTTTAATTCGGTACCGTAGAAATTCGCACATCACTCTTGATTTGGTGTGGGATTCGCATCAATTTGACTATGCGTTGCTCGAATACTTGGTGGTGAAATACCCCTACCCAACACTATCCCTTATATTGTGCGCTGTTCTCATGATTCCCCCTTGATACTTACGGGACAAAGCATTGGTAATGAAACGGTGATGCAGAGTTTAACTCCAGATAAGATGAAGCTTTGTAACCGACGGTTTTCGTCAACGTTATTCGCTTCTCCAATTTGCTCGCCCAGCTTTGATTGAAGGTGAAGTTAGGGTTCTTGGTATTCAGTGACATTATTGAACAGTCTGTTTCCTTCATTTATATTAGGCCACCAAGCTGCTGTGCCCTTTTGAGTCCGTGATCGCCGGTCTGTAAACCCAAAATTCTGCGCAGACCGCACTCGTAGTGGGGGAGAAAAGTGCGATATTTTTAAATCTAAAGTTTACAACATTCTTTGGGGTTTCGCACATTTTGGTGAAGATGATGGGATATCAATAATTCCTCCTTGATTAAATACGACAAATATATAGTCCTTGCAACTTTCACTAAGTTGGTTTTAGCTACCCTTTAAATTTTGATCAGTTTTCCCTAAATTCTCCCCAAAGAAATGTGTATCCGGTCTGTTAGAAGACAAAAAGACGTTTTTTGCAGTCTACCTGACGGTAGTGAGACTGCGAACGTACAAAGTGCTTGGTTTAGGATCAATCCAAAAGAAGAAAATGGACAAATTTTATGCGTCGTTTATTCTGAGACTCGCTTTGGTGTTCTATGCTGAGTTTCTTGCTTCGGTTATTGTGGGAGTGGGAAACCTTACTCATTCCGTTGTTGGTTCTGCAATAAACAATGGCTTCATGCAAAATCGGATACGTGTGTGTGAGAAAAGTCGTTAGAAAACACGGGGGGATGGCAAACTTAAAGTGTTTTACCAAACATTCCCATACCAATAATCAGAGAGGAATTTGGGATGCAGATTAATCGTCCGTCATTGATTTTGTTTGCGTAATTTTAGGGCCGCGGAAGCGAAGCAGACAAATGGCAGGCAAGTTTGCTAGTGGACTACTTCGTGAAAATCCTGAGTAGCTGATTGCAACCATCTGAAGCTGGACATGCGTTGTCTCAACAATTCAAAACTTTCATTTTTGTTAGCTATCATATCGTAGACGTAAGATTTCTATTCGCGTTTAATGCTGTATCAGCCACCGGGCGTGAGCAAATAAATGTCAATGGTTTTTCTTACATATATATATATATATATTTTATTGATGGCCGGCTTGGAACTGGAAGCAGAACTGACCAGGCGCTAGTCTGATGTCGTGAAAGTCGGAAAATCAATGTTGGCTTACAAGAAATTAATTAAAGTCAGATTGTTTGGTCCTGGAAACGTCACTGAAACCCAGCTGCGTGGACACCGCAAAGACAAACTTGGGAGTGAAACTGGATCTCTTACAATTCCAGCCGATGAATTTTGCGGACAACCAGAAAAATGGTCTATATTTATTAGACAATGCGAAAGGTTTCTAGAATTTGAAGAAAGAATGTGGGAGAGGAGTTGAAGTCCAAAACGCCAAAGCAAAAGTTTAAACGGAACATGCGGTTAAAATACCTAGTGAAAATCATGTTGCAGACCTTTGATGGGCCATACCATTCAATATACGGGTAATGGGGTGAAGTCCAAGTTCTGTATAGTGCGGGGCAAAGGTTTTGCAGGGCCACGATGAAGCAGATGATTCATTGCTGCGTCCTCCTCCAAAGACAAAATGGTGCCTTTGGAACGCGAGTGACGACATGCTTCCAGCAGTCAGGTTAGCGACGGTCAGTGGTCTTTCTCAGAAAATGCAACCGATTACTTCCGGCTTATAGTGGTGAATAGGCGCCAAGCTCTAGATTGTACTAGTGCCCAATGAGGTGTTTGCGAACTAAGGCAATGAGCACGTATTTATTCTTGATGGCTTTGCGAAGGTTTGTTTCAAGAAAAAGTATGTCAAAAAACGTACTCGGACAACGGATCAAAATTTGCTGACTAAAGAAAGGACCTCGAGAGAAGATGGCAACGGAAAGAATTCTCCGCTATTCAGGTCTGTTTTTTTGATACTGAAAATACAATAGAACCAATACGAATGATGTTTTGCTAACACTTCAATCGGCCTTACTCCAGTAGCCGTTTTGGAGTATAGGAACAACTGTTTTAGTCCGCTCGAAGGGTAATATCATCTGTTACGGAACAAAAGCCAGCAGATGATGAGACTGTACACAAAACCAGTACGGCTGAAAAAACCATGATCAGCTGACCGTTAGTCCCTGTGACCCCAAACGAGGCACTCTCTGGCCTCCATACCAAATGATCGGCTCATTCACAGACTTAATAAAATCGCTGAGAGCAAAACGTTATGTGAAATTACCTACCCTAATTGCTAGAAAACAAATTACCTCACACGAGCGCGTTGGAATCTATGGACAAGGGAGTGCCTGCCAACTCCTCAGGTTCATCGGAGATGGATTAGGAAAATATTTTGCCTATCATATTTATGAAATACACAGGAACACATTTGCATAGCTCTCAAATAATGCCAATAGCATTAAGTACACATTTTGCCTCCTCTATGATATGATGAAACTGCCGTTTAACGTTATGCTGACCCAACTTCTTGATGATCTCTACGACGCTTCTTCTTTAACGCGAAAGACACTGGGAAAATTCCATCTCAAAAGAAAAACTGAATCCACATGGGCCAGTGGTCTTACCATGGCTATTTGCAGCTTCGAAGTTGTGGAAGTTCCTATAATTCTGTTCAAAATATTTGGCTACCAGTGATCGGTGAGAATAGGCATTCCGTTTTGCAGGAGGCGAAACGCTATTTGGCGGTGTGTATGGCAGCTGAACACTATTGCCTAGAATGCACAAAACCCTAGTTTGAGACAAGAGTAGAAGAGCCGCGCTAACCGCGAATTGTTGGATGTCTGAAACGCACGTCACGGTTGTACGCACGACTAAACTACTCGAGGAATTCGAAGTTGCCCGGTTTGAAAATGTGTACAATAAAAATATTACCGTCTTGAAGAACAACTTTAACGAAGTTCGAATAGTATTTGGAAACGAACGAAAGGGAACAAAAATGGTTCCAAGAATAGAAAGATAAAATGTCTCCAAAACCGTCCACGATGGCTGAATTGTAGCACCAAATTGTGCCTTGAGGATGGTGGGCGTTTTGTGGTGAGTGAATTTGGCGGATGATGAGAGAGGACAATAGCCCAAAAAGCCGGGAGCTGGGAGATTGAAAATATTTTAATAGGACAAAATTGAAGCAAAGATAAGGTCAGGAATATGAGCACATTAGCCACTTTGATTAGGCCTTCGTGCTGAATGTCAACTGGCTAGGGTAAATTGCTGACTTACGCGAACTGTTTCGCTTTGCACCCCATGACGGGACTATAAAAGGAGTGCATCACTCACTCTCGGGTGTGAACGGTAAAATCTCCTTAGATAGTAATGCGGTTTCTGATGCAAGCAAACATTTTGTGCTTGAAGAAATACATTTAAAAATGGGAGGAACAGAACTGCTGGACGATGGACGAACAATGTAGAAGTATTTACTGGGACGGGGAAATGGGCGGCTCAGTCACTTGAGTTAGAATTCGTGACTGAAAACGTGAAGATTTGGTACTTGGCGGGTGGCAACTAAGTGAGAAACAGAAGTAAGCTTCGGGAAAGAAAGAAGAGTGGACGATGTAATTGTAGAATTGAAAGTTTATAATATCCGATGAAGGGGAATTTTGAGTTACGGTCAGAAATAGTGCAAGAGGGTAAGAGGAATGAAGGAACTGAGGAACAGAAACAATACTGCGGTCCATTCCCCTAATGTTGGCCAGGTTAATGGGAAATTGTTGACACTTTGCCCGTATGGTGAGAGCGCCAGGACTGAAGTCGCTGCCTCCGCCCATTATCATAGTTAGTCACAGAAAAGTCCAGTGACCATCATCCCGAGAGCAGAAAGCCCCAATAGATCAGGTGTGGTAGTGAGTCGGGCAACAGTATAACCATCTGCCACCACCTGAATGCCACACGCAATTTTTACAAATCTTTCCAGTGTGCAAAGCATGCTCTCTACCATCTGGCTGCCCTGTGGATGATGGCTTTTTTTGCGCGGCCTGAAGCACCCTAGCACTTGGCACAGCCCCACTGGGATCCTAGGGGAATTCGGCCGGCGATATGGGCGCAACTGTTAGAGTACATACAAAATGGCCGCTTGGCTTTTGAAAATAGGGTCGGCAATGGACGTCATATTGGCAAGAGTGGGTTTAGGGTCTCCTTTGCAGCAGCTCACCAAGTTCACAGTGCAGTAGATATTTGTCACCACTGTTCGGGCGGTCACCAATTCCTTTGGGTTTCCGATGGCTGAAGTTGAAGGCGGCTACTGTTGTGCACGAAAGGTTGATTGTACTCTGCAGAGTCAAATGCGAACTGAACTCACGGAGGAACGGTGCGTTAGAGATAATAACAAAATCAACAATTCTACCTTTAACAAAAATAATATTCACGTATTCCTCGGATGCATGCTAATTTCATGATTACATTTTGAGGCAGTAGCGTGTTTTCTAACCGAATGGTCACATGCTGGAAATAGGCGGTTTAGAATTGGGGCTTGTATGAAGGCTCTTGGTTTTTCTGAGCGTTAATGCGCGGTAAGAAGGATGAGACGCAAGAATGACCAAGTTAGACTCTGAAAGCTGAAGTGTATCTTCCGAATAATCTTGTAGTTTATTTTGGCTGAGAAAGTTGCCAGAAATGGTGTGCTCAATTTAGCCAACATGACAGCAAAATGCGGCAGTCAGAACCGCAGCTGATGGTGAGTGCGCAATGACCGTAATCTTGGAGAGAGACGGTGTAATGTGTGGATCGAATGATATCTGGCAAGCGGTTGTGGTCGAAAAATCGACAAATTGGTTCAACATGCGTTTTGTTAAGTGTATTACTATTTGATTCCAGTCCGAGGAGGGACTTAAATGGAAAGCAGTCGCGAAACTAACACATGAAGATTTCCAATAACATTAGAAAACGGCAAGCTGTTAATCTCGACGGTGTCGATGAGTTAAGCTGACCAAATCAGAACATCCGGCCAGGTAAACCCCTTTAGAAATAAACACAGGAGGTTCGATTCGCCAACCTAGCTACACCGCAAACCGCCGAAACTGAGCTATCCGCCCGGCGTTTATTGGCCAAAGCAGTGAACCTGGCAACGTGCCCCAACCGTGTAGCTAACATAAGTTTACATGCCAATTGAACAGAGAAAATAAGAGGAAAATCAATGGTTTGCCGTAAAAAAGTAGCTAACCAGCCAGGACGGAGCAATAATAGCTGCCGGTCGTGGATAAAGTGAGTGTGTACTGAGGCGCGGGTAGCCAGGCCCCTGGTGATGTAGAACGATTCAGCAGAATCAAAGCGGCCGCCCTGCTTGAACCGTGTTCTGGCGGATTGTTGGTATTGAAATTGTCTTACGAGGAGTATTTTCGCGCAAAAAAGACTGACAAACATTATGTGGCGCCGAATAGGAGAATCGTAGTAAAATAACCTGGGCTTTCGGTCCAGGCGGTCCGAGCAGATACCAGGCGATAAAGGTAACCTGGGAAAGAACGGTAAGCAAGGGGAAGCCGGAGGGTGTGAGCCGCGCCGGTGACTGTGAAAGCGTTGCAAGTTCACGTCACATGCCCTAGACAAGGGGAAAAGGCACCGCCAACTTGTAGTGCTTTCTGTTGCAATCTGATGGGTGTGACCTAGATCAAGGTGTAAAATTCGGATAATTTCGATTGATAATAACTAATGAATTAAAACCAGTTTTGTTTAATCCACTGCAGCCTGCAAATCCACAGGCTTCATTTGGGGCTGAATTTTCTTTCAGCCACCAGACTCCTCTGGTTCCCAAATGGTTGTCTTCCATCGCATAGAGTATTAGCCACACATAAGTTACTCACGCGGCAGCAATTACTCATAAATCCGTATACTGTCCCTGTTTTACTCTCCATGAACAGTGGTGAGACTTTAAGTGATGCCATACGCAATTACTTCTCTCATCAACTGAAATTATCCCTTCGATTTAGCTGAATTCCCCTGGCAAGCGATTCGGTATCAACAGTGTATGACCAGTCTACACCTTCATTTAATGTAGCGCCCATGCAAACGTGCCTGCCATTTGTCTGCTTCGCTTCCGCGGCCCTAAAATTACGCAAACAAAATCAATGACGGACGATTAATCTGCATCCCAAATTCCTCTCTGATTATTGGTATGGGAATGTTTGGTAAAACACTTTAAGTTTGCCATCCCCCCGTGTTTTCTAACGACTTTTCTCACACACACGTGTCCGATTTTGCATGAAGCCATTGTTTATTGCAGAACCAACAACGGAATGAGTAAGGTTTCCCACTCCCACAATAACCGAAGCAAGAAACTCAGCATAGAACACCAAAGCGAGTCTCAGAATAAACGACGCATAAAATTTGTCCATTTTCTTCTTTTGGATTGATCCTAAACCAAGCACTTTGTACGTTCGCAGTCTCACTACCGTCAGGTAGACTGCAAAAAACGTCTTTTTGTCTTCTAACAGACCGGATACACATTTCTTTGGGGAGAATTTAGGGAAAACTGATCAAAATTTAAAGGGTAGCTAAAACCAACTTAGTGAAAGTTGCAAGGACTATATATTTGTCGTATTTAATCAAGGAGGAATTATTGATATCCCATCATCTTCACCAAAATGTGCGAAACCCCAAAGAATGTTGTAAACTTTAGATTTAAAAATATCGCACTTTTCTCCCCCACTACGAGTGCGGTCTGCGCAGAATTTTGGGTTTACAGACCGGCGATCACGGACTCAAAAGGGCACAGCAGCTTGGTGGCCTAATATAAATGAAGGAAACAGACTGTTCAATAATGTCACTGAATACCAAGAACCCTAACTTCACCTTCAATCAAAGCTGGGCGAGCAAATTGGAGAAGCGAATAACGTTGACGAAAACCGTCGGTTACAAAGCTTCATCTTATCTGGAGTTAAACTCTGCATCACCGTTTCATTACCAATGCTTTGTCCCGTAAGTATCAAGGGGGAATCATGAGAACAGCGCACAATATAAGGGATAGTGTTGGGTAGGGGTATTTCACCACCAAGTATTCGAGCAACGCATAGTCAAATTGATGCGAATCCCACACCAAATCAAGAGTGATGTGCGAATTTCTACGGTACCGAATTGAACAATCCTCACGGTGTACAACTTTACACGCCCCAAATATGCGGCCAGTTCAACAGTACAATGAGGATCAAAAGTCCTAATCTATCGCACGCAAACAGGCAGTTACGTCATGACGCACGACACAACCAAAGTGATGTCTACCAAAAGGGTGACAAACAAACCAAGTGACGGGAACAGTGTGAGCGGACCGTGTAAATTGTCAAATGTCGGTGCTCTTTATTCAATGTGTGGGTACCGAACGGGTGGGGATTTTCAAAATAATCCTGTACATCGGCTGGCATCAAAAACCTTGATACCAGTAGATAGGAGCCGGCAGCCGAAACCACATTGCCTTGCTTTCTCAACCGGTCTGCTTAAGCGAGTTTTGCTTCTCTTTTTCGTGGTTCTGGTAGATCTGGAAGGATCAAATAGCAAAGAATCTCTTATTTACATTTCTTGCCTGCTTTTTTCCCCGCTGTAGTGTTGCTCCAAATAAGGCAACGCAACATTTCTGATGAATTCTGCTAGTGAAAGGGCTGTGTCGTGAGTTGGGGAAAAAGAGACATTAATGTAACGACAGGCCCAGTATGGTCAGCGCCTCGCTTGCACTCCTTGCGTTTACCCATCTTCTTTATTGTTCCCTAAATGTTTACATTTGCATTTGCCTCCATTGTGTCAGCTTACCTCATAATGCGGTCAGGTTTTCATTCAACTTCAATCTCCCGATTCTGCCGCTGCTAAATCCTCGTACTGACTGTTATTATATCTCACTGTTCGTGAAGTTCCTTGTCTTTTTGGGTCATATTCTACGCTTCTCCTCCCTTTTTGTTTTTCTAAATTGCCGCTGAATTGTGTCATCATTCGGTTTAGGTATATTTACTATCTTAGTTTGCTTTAGGGTACTCGTGTTCCTGGTCATATTCGTGGCGCTCAGGCTGGGGAAGCCTTGAATCCAATTCTACCCGTTGACGTACGTTTTACTAATATTGATTCGAGTGCAGCATTCGCCATTTCTAGCGTTCTTTTTCTATCGACCTATCTCCGATTTGGCTCTATGGTTGAACCGCTCGATTACGGATCTGTTGAATGTAATATCGGTTGGCAGGACCTGGTAATTTTTGTCCATTGATTGCATTCTATGTGCATATTCGGGGTCGTCGTCGGGCTGACGGTGTATTACGTAGTATCTTTTAGAAAATACCTATTTGTCGTTGGGCAAATCCGGCGATTCTTTCCAGCGAATATTATTTGGACGATTCAGGGTTCTCGCACGGCGGAGGACAACTTCGGTGACTTGTGCTTGAGCTGACGATGAAACTAATTTTATTTGCCGAGCTGGAATAAGCGCCGTTCGTACTTCGCTCTCATTACTTGCCTTTCTGTTATTCTTTACATTTCGCTTTCTGAGACGGACCACTCCGGAAGCAAGGTGTTGGGTGAACTCACTCATCACTTAAATATTTTCTCGTGAACTTCTTTGAATGAGACCGTGATTTTTGTTAAATATTACTCATACGTGTCAAGTGAGCTCTATCTTTTATGCAGTTTTGTTGGATGGCCTTGATCGATGTGTGGACTAGCCAATCACAGAACGGGCTTTT
>LUCM01010365.1:0-104615 GCA_008360955.1 Fasciolopsis buskii
ATTTTCTATCGAATCAAAATGATTGAACGCACGTACGTTTGTACAGTTAGGCTGTGTTTTGTGTGTTGGCTGCAGCAGCATCTTATCTTTTTCCGCCTGTGTAGGTCCACTCCCTGTTCCCAGTCAGTGAGGCCTGCCTTGCTGCTTAAAGCTGAACGATGATGATGATGATGATCACCTGCTAGCTGAGTCTCATTCGAAACATTGATGTTAGGCCTAAGGGAGAACTCAGCTAATGTAGCAGAACCTGATTTCAAACAGATTAAGGTGTTTGGATTGTGCTACTTATGTCCACAGGTTATCGGTCCCAGTTATGCTTTTCTTCAAAATCTCTACTCCAAGGTGGAAAGCTTGCAAAGCGGAGAAAAAGTTTGAAAACCTTGATCAGGGAATTGTCTCGAGTAAGTCGAGTCAGATTGCCGAGTTGAGACTTACGAGATCCTACACCACAATAGTTCGAGATCTTAGACGCTTGCCCAGTGTTGCAGTTAGCAGCGTTTTGTATCATAAGTGTATCAGCCCCTCTGTATTTTCTATTTCTTGCAGTCTTTCTTCTGAATCTTACTATTATTCGATTTTTCTAGGCATTAGGACAAACTATAACGGGCTACTTTAGTGGTTTTAGTGGTTTAGCGGTTTCAAAAACCCAAATGAACCGAGAAGTGACTGTCGTAGTTGATCCAGAAAAAACACTCAATGGTAAGTAGTACAGAGCAGCTATCGTTCATATCCAGGTTAATTTAACTGAGTCGGACTGATAGTAGCAAACCCGATCTAAAACCATCTCGAACTAACCGTACTGATTACTAATAAATCTTTGTTTTCTCACAAAATTAATCTACTCACAACAGAACTCCCTCGCTTGGGATGACAGTAGTACCAGGCCACTTGTGTGCGGGCCACTTTAAAAAGCAGCAGAACTCTACTCAAGCAATTACTAACGAAAGCTGCTGGATAATTTATAAACCAGGTTTAGTTTACGATGCTCTGGCCAAAGTATGCCTAAAATTTCGCGGCTGCAAGGTGTTGTTTCCCACCGTGCTTCTACCTTCGAGTCACTCGGCTGTTGTATAGGTTGTGGTATCCAGCCGATAGTGTAAAACTTGGTCTGACCACAGCGTTATTACGAGTTGTCAAGGGTTGAGGCGTCATGCTCACCGTAGTTAGCCCTTAAAAACCCTCTGAAGGTCGAAAGCACTACTTTGAAGAACGTGCCTTCGGTAAACAGATGGATGAGCTACAACGATAAAGATCATGTTTGGACCAATCAGAATAAATCGATTTCACTAGCCAAGGAGATATGTTTTTAGAAATAAACCGCTAAATCAACCTTAAATTCTCCACCAAACCAGAATTCGTGTGCTGTCCAAGGAACAGTTTGCAGCCATTTAGACAAAGAAATTCCATTTGAAAAGAGAAATTTTGAACTGACAGAATATCTGGTTTAGAAAAAGTTTTATCTTCTTCTGTTCAGCGAACACAAATCATGGATACTGTGCCGAAATTTAGAAGGTTTCCTTCAGAAGTGGTTTCTCAGTCTGGCGGGCTTTGTTGGTCTGCCTCAAGCAAATTTTTGTCTTCATTCTAGGTTTGCACCAAGATGCGTTTTATATGTTGAAGTTGAAGATCAAAAACATCCTTCTTAAGGATATAAAGAATACGGGTTCTTTTGATCTGTCTACTCAATCGAACCAGAAACATATTGGTGAGGCGTTTTCACAGCTGCCACTATGAAGCAGATTTGAATGACTAGTGGGAATTTTGTGCTCATGCAGTATTGAAGGCTTTGATATAGTTTGCGGTTAACTTCCTTCTTTGTGTAAATGTGCCAGTTGCTTTTATGTTTAAGGATCTCGTACTTCTTTCTCCTTCACCGAATTCTGTCCAGCAGCTCTTACGTCAGTTTAGAATAATATTGCAACTAAAAGGAAGAATCCTGTACAGGTTCGTGTGACAATTGTTCCTAATATTAGTAACTACCTTCAGTGTTCCTAAAATGAAATTATATGACGGAATGCTAACAACAGCAGCTGGGATATACAATTATTGAGTAGTCGCACTTTTTAGTATTGGCATGAAAATTCTTTATGTTCTTGTTCAGAAACGATCGGTTTTTGTCGATGTTCCACTTTGAGAGTACTCCCACAGCTTACGAAATCAAGATGTGTGTAGACAATGTATCACGTTTTACACTTTTGCGTTCTTCCAGCTTTCGGTTAAACTCGTCCACACATAAAGATGTATTATAAACGATTGTCCTTTCCAGATATGAAATAAGACTTTTATCCAATTTGTTTGATCACAAGCTGTCTGACTTTCCTTCCTATAGTCTCTAGAACCACCTAAATGAATAAAAAAGACGCCAATCTAAAAATATTCCGATATTATCGTTGTAATACACAAATGCACGAGCCATGGTCCGGGTGAAGGCGATCACCGATTCACAATCCAATTTGCCCAGTGATAGAATTCACACGTTCTGGATAGCCCTTTGAAACCTCAAACCAAGGCGTAGCCCAGCTTGCTGCAAAATTCAACAGAAGATGAGATTGCGTCGCAAATTCTGCGGTACTTTTGTGGGTCAAAAATTACCTAACCAGCAACCATACCCTCAATAGTAAGCCTCAGTCACTATCCAGTCAACAAATAGAAAATAGGACGGAAATCTATGTAAAGTGTACGCACGATGAAAAGCAAAAAACGAAAGGTAGCCATTTTGTGGTTCAAGCAAATGCAAAGGCTTCTGCAGCTTTATCAGGTCCAACAAACACTTTTCTATGCATTACAGGCCAAAATCAGTGTAAATGAACGGAATACCTAGGGTGAACCACCGTAAGCGATAGAGTAAAGGTGGACTGTAACAAAGAAACGGCCTTAGGTCAGGATTTCCCGTGACTACACCAACTGTTCGTAAAATGATCTCGACCAGAGAGCGTGGGGACAAAACAAAGAAAGGCAAATGTCTGGAACAGTAAACGAACGACGACCAAAATCGGTGTCATTGCTAGGAAGTTCGGGAAAAGCAGACCGATGTCGAAAACAAGGAACGAAAAACCAGGCGAGGAATTTTCAGTCAATCCAGATATTGCAATCTTTTTGTAGTAAAATGACTCCTTGTGCAATATAGTCGTATGAATTATCGCTTTTACCGAGTGTTGGTGGACATGGCAGGCGACTGAACTGGAAGTCCTGTATTTTAGCAGTTTTACGGACCTCTATTGACTCCTATATGAACTAATGGGGTGACGCTCATTCAAAAGTCTATTGGCTAATTGTTCACGAAAGTGTCTTTTATATAAATAACAGATGGCTGATAAGTGCTTCCTGGAGAGAGATTTACCAGAGCCCTTTATTATGGTCTCCGGCTGTAACACCAAAGCTTTTACAGTCACTCAACTCTACAGATTTTCTGACATCTGGGGCCTAATACTGAAGAAGTGCGATCATTAAGTCTTGGTTTCTGAAAGTTTCCTGGGAGACTGATAACACCCACCTATTTTTGCGCTCAACCGAGTTATCGATGTTCTCACTAGAAAGGTAATTCTACTACGATTGTTATCACCTCCACTGTAACTTATTGGATGAATGGCAATGGAAAGATAAAAACTGAGGTTTTGTAGATAGTGGCAAATGGCTTGTTCCTTAGGTCTCATCTAGGTAGCAAGCTGAGGCATGATAAAGTATCATTGATTGCTGGATTTTTTCATTATTTTCAGTAATACTATGTAAGCTGCATTATTTAGTCAAATATATCGGGATGCAAACCGCACAGTAGCAGTTTGTTGCGTCTTTATATGCATTCTTTTTGAGAAAAAATTGTTTTAATTCAGTTTTCTGCTGAAGATTCACAGATTTGCGCTCTATACTGTCAAATTCAGCAGAGTCCTTGAATCTCTGATACCGTCTGAATTAGGGACCATGGAATTAACGCTTAGGATGGAAGACCTTGAATTGTATGGTGATGTAAATGACTTTAACAGAAAGGATATCATTTGCTACCAGTTGCTGATCGTGGCAGTCGAGGGCACGGAACTCAAGCTGGCATCCAAATTGTGCGACCTCCTTGCAGTAAACCAGTTTAAAGCACATGAAGTTGGCCCTCAGTGACCAAAGTTCAATTCAACTGAATGGCTAAGTTAGTGTTTTCTAACACGAGAAAAACTTGTGAATCAGATTAAAATAAGTTTTGGCCGCTTGGCTAATAAATTCTAAATAAAAAATAGGATTACTCGGTTTATAGTCAGCCAACTATCAGCATTAGAAAAATGTGGATTTCTGTTTTTCGAGTGGCACTGAGATATCAGTAATATATTCAAAAGAAGGTACCTCAATTGTTCCGTTAATTCTTCTTCTGCCTCATTACCTCCTGGTCTTTAGAAATCTATAATTTTTCCCTCGAATATACACCAAACAATTATCTGAGTGCACCAAACGTTTCTCTCTACGGTACAGGTGTTTTGCGGGTGCCCTTCGGATGATCAGAATAATTCCTAAGCTGTAAATCAAAGCAGTTGTGCTATCCGGTTTTTCATACCAGATTAATAAAGAAAAAGATCACCCTTTTATGTTGCAAAAAATCCAGCTCTCTTCATCTGTTTTCCAAGCTTCTACTTCACCCTTACTGATTAAATGTGGTAAAGTCAAGGGTTATTGTTACATTAGCTCCTCGGCGAATGAAACCTGAAATCGTCTCAGTTGATTTGTTAACCTATCTACATTGGAATATTATTCTGGCTACAAGAGTTCTCAAATCTATAAAGCTTAGTTTGCTCAGCTCAACAAAGCAAGGAATATGCTTGAATATCAACATCACATCGTTTTACGTTATTTTATATGTCAGTACGTTATGTGGGCCCATTTACTTTACAAAACAAATGGTAGAGTCAGAAGCAAAATGCGTTTTACAGTCATGACGAAGCTAGGAAAAGAACAAAATCGAATGGTTGGTATCAAATTCTGTTGGTTGTTTTGGGCCCTTTGGTCGGTTGTCCACATGAACAATACCAAATACAGTGATTCATGCATTTCACATTTTAAATAAATAAACTCACATCTTTACATTGTCTGCGGCTCAGGCTGTTGGTTTCCATTGCATTCTAGCTGGCGCGATTGGCGTCGAGAGTTAAATTCTTTATGCTCTCACAACTTTGGGGATAAGGAAAAAAACTGACAAACTCAGATGTAAAATGCTCTTTGCAAAGCCCAAAGTCAAATCTCTCAAACCTGCCGTCAAAATTTATTATAAAAGGTTACATTAGTAGAGATCGACTAGTTTGTTACCCACTGGGGTTAGCAAACTTCAAGGGATTGCATGTTTGACTTGAGCCTCGTGGATGCAAAAATTTCAACACCAGCCGAAGCCGAGTAAGCATATCGTCTAGACTGAACACTTAGGCGAATTTTACGTAGCAGCTCATAGCCTGCCCGTTAGAGCTGAAGAGCAATGGTCTAATTTTGAGTTCAGAATCATCAGTGTGGTCCAGGATCAAAGTTAGTATCAAGCTTATCAACCACGAAGATCATCGTTACCTGCGCACATGCACTGAAGACATTTTCTCGAATGTCAGCGAAAGGTTTACGAACCGAACGCCAGGCTGTAGAAAAACCCTTTCGGGAACCTTTTGGAGGCCAAACTTTGAAAACTAACAAGACGAGCATGAATGTTCCCCGTCTGCTAAATAAGAAGACGGACAACAAGCTACAGCACCGACAAATTTCTGAAACTTCCGTTGGAGAAAGTTCAGGTGGGAGGCGTGTTTAAAAAGAGGAATACTATTGAGCATTACTTCTGTGATCCGCAGCGACGATGGAACTAAGTTGAACAGTGCCGGATTTTTAACTAGCAAATGCCAACAGAGCAGCCTAAGTTGTGAACTTCCATTGCCGAAACTCAGTTAACACGTTAGAATATGAATAAACGACATCCACGACATGGCGACGTCAATCTGCAAACAAACTTCTTAATGCCAAGCCTCCTTCAGCTTATGAACAATTATGGGGATTTCGATAAGGATGTTTGTACAGTCCAACATGGTCAGCCGTGATTAGCCCCAAAATCACTGACTTGTCAGAAAATGGTTCCATTTCCAGTTTAAGGCAAACTGGTTGCGTTTTTCTAGTCACAGATAAAATTTATTTACTTTGTTGCCTTTCTTTGAAGCCGTACGGCTGAGCTTGGTCACCATAATGCAGTCAGGGAATGTGGAGTGAACGCTGAATTCATGAATTCAGCGTCACAATGAAATCAGAACCTTAGGTTTGCACAATGTGCTCGGGATTAGTTCACTGAATGGACACACTTGTACGTCGCAGTATACTTATCTGTTTATACCGTCGGCGAAATTGCGGTTGAAAATTGACGAACTCCAAGTAGAAATGTGTATGAATCGAAAGTTGTTTAACTGCAGAGGTGATTTTGAATTGGTTCCCCATATGGACTGTTTGCAAGACGGTTTTTTAGATGAGACTGGGTAATAACTCAGAGTATATGAACAATTGTGAGCTTTCAATGTCAGGTAAACTCGGGGGAATTTGGGTGACTGGGCACGAAATTTCCATTCAGGCCAACTGTGCGACCAAACAGATCATCATCGAATGGCATCGTCTTATATACTTTACACCGGCTTGAAAGCAAGCATGATGCCAGTGTGACGACGTGCATAAAGAACTTTACGGAAAGTGAATAAAAGGGGGGAATCATAAACAGAAAAAACCAAACGTCTTTATGTTTTTACCGCGCAAATTCTGTGACATTTTTGTTGTTTTCGATGTGTCCTTTAAGGAGGGCGAGTTCCGTAGACAAGCCGTACGGCATTCTTGCCGATGATTTCCGATCTAGGCCTTATCTTTCAGTGTCACCATAAAACAATAATCCTCATCACTTGGGTCCCAACCGGGAAGGTGGGAAGCCCAAACCGGGACCACAACCAAAGCTAACTTCAAAACAAGTCTACGCCAAGACAGCCTGACTGCCACGTCACTTCTTCCATTCTTTCCCAGCACGTGCAAAAAGAGCACAACAAGGTAATCGATGGTCAGGCACACGCAACAAGCATCCAAGCCACCGAAGACGATTTAGAGCGATTACCTCAGTCAGAGGACGGCTGTCTGCATCCAACACATGACGAGGCACCTAGTCATTGCTCACCATTATACTGGAACGATGCTTTAGAGAAATCGGTTGTCGAAAATAGAACGTCGTCCGGTATCCTCAACAAAGGTATGCCAGGTGTCGCAACCATAACGCAGGACTCTACGAAGTGTGTCTTTGTACACCTTTCCCACGAGGGAAGCCCGATTAGGAATTCGGCACCAAAAGCGTTTTAGATCCGCGGAATTTGATCTGACTTTCTGCCCAATTACTCGAACATGCGTGAGCAGGCTGTCGAATTACTTGAAGCTATTGGCCAGCTCTAATGAATCACGACAAAGGGTGAGTGCGGGCACCGGCTCCTGCCAGTTTTCAGGAAGAACCTTGTATTTTAAAGGTGCAAATCATATACCGTACCTGGATACCTCAATCGCCAATCGATCTAACGCACGTCCAATTGCCTGGGTATTGTCATTCAACAAGACGACATTATCGGCATACTCGAAGTCAAAACTCTTCTCTCGGAGCAATTCTAATTTGCCGTCCAAAAGATCAGACATCATACATGAAAAAGTTGAATAGAAATGGGAATATAGAACAATCTTCCCACAATCCGTTGGAGACGACCAAGGGTGGCGAAAGCTGGTCATAAGCCCTAACTCGACTCGACATATGAAATTACAACTCTTTGGGAATCGACGCATGCTACTCAGATACTCCATTCCTCAACAAACAGTGCCATAGTGCACACCAGTCAACAGAGTCAAAGGGCGCGCCAATGTCTAAAAGCACGATGACCGTTGGCCTTTTGAAATTAAGACAGTGCTCTAACACCTGTGGGAGGGTGGAGATTTGATCAACGCATCCCCGAGCATTGCGAAACCCAGCCCGACTCTCACGAGTTCGCCTTTCGTGATTGTTGAACAACCTGCGCAGAACGATGGACAAAAGCAACTTTGGTGCTATTGGAATCAAACTAATACTCCTATGAATAACACAGTCACCACACAAAACCCATTTTGAAAATGATGACAACGATCAACTCCCCTCACGAGCAAGGGACACTGGGAATAACAGACATGCCAGGACGAACTTGAACTCCCCTGATCAATTCCATTCTCCCGTCTTTAAATGTAGCTGGGGAAAGTCGACCGGAGTACGGCGCTTCATGACTTCCTAAGGCTCAGATCTCCCTGAGGATCGCCGCATCAGCTGACGGATGTTACAGCAGGCCACTGAGTAAATGCCGGAATATCTGCGAGATGCGCTGATGTTGAGGGCCAGCTAAACTGTACATAAAATTTCTTTTGCCCGGAGTAAAAGACGTCGCAGGTGGTTGTGGATATGTGAACTGACAGCGTCACAGATCATTTTTCTCGCGCCCAATGCTTTTTTGCAGATATCTTGCATGATGTGAAATAACTTGTGGGAGTTTCCCTTATCGGCAGCATGTTCCACCTCCAAAGCTCGTTAAGGCTACCAGGTCTAACGATCCCTACACAACCCTGCGTTGAGTTACGATCCCTGCTTCGTTATGCCAGCTACCAGGCGGGATGGACTGGCGTGCATAAAGAAGATACAGAGATTCCTTAGAACTCCAGGGTGTCGCAACATGACGGGTCAGAACACAACGAAGGGACTGGTTGTTGTCGTTTGAAAACTCAACGGAATGCGCCGAACCACTTGGCAATGAACTGTCCTTTTGATTTGCCTAGGTGGACGACTGGGCTCAAGAAGGCCAACTTATGGGTACTTTCATGTGAAACAGTGATTCAGTCAGTCTTTTCCAATGTAGTAGTAAACATAGTACCTTGTTCAGATATATGCTGGGTTGGTCCAATATTTGAATTCAGATGCCTACTGGCCAGTCTCTTAAGTTCATCGTCCTTGGATTGGTAGCTTAAAGAGAACCTTACGATTCTGTTCATCATATCACTTCTGGACATTGGCCGAGCCGCAAGATATCTAAAGCCAAAGACCAAAAATGAGTTCGTGCAATGAAACACTTCAAATTAGATAAGCCTTCGCAAATTAATGTGATTTTATGAATGTGCAACCTCTAGTTGAATGTGGGAATGCTACTTTATTTTTTGTTGCTGTGCCTGACAGCTGGCGTATGAACATAACACCATGGATCATACAAACGTTCATATGTTCGACAGGAGATGGGAAGAGCATGATCTAATATCAATAGGACAAGTAGACGCTTGTTCTCTTCCATTAGAAGCCCGCTTGTCGTATTCAATTTGTGCATCTCCCGACAAAACTTATATTCATAAACAAACCATTTTTGTCTTTAGTATCTTGGACTGCACCACTGACAACATCTGAATTCCTTGCGAAGGAGATAAATGCATCCTACAAAGAATGCTCGTCGGTTTAGGAAAACCTTGGGCTGTTTTGCAAGGAAATTTTTTCGTGGTAGATGGCAACTTGTCCGGTTCGTTAGCACACCCCACCTAAAGAAACCTTATACGCTTCTAAGACACTCCAGTTTTCAGGGTTACGGTTCCCGGTCTCTCTCTCCCCGTGTAATGGACCCTAACGGTCATGGGCACCCCCTTCTACAGCACTCATGCTTTGAGTAGAAAAAGGGATCCTTGGTCTTACTAACAACTTGTTTCTCGTGTGCTTATCGTTTGCATACAAATGAGAAAATGCTCAGGGGATGGATCCTTGGGCAAAGAATGTGATAACTAGCAAAACCCTGGGGCCATTTTCATGAATGTTACGCGTACACAGCTTTCATTACGTCAATTGAAGACCAATGTTTCCTGATTTGGCGCCATTAGCAATTTAAAAAATTTTCAGCGTATACAGCTGCTATCTTGATCAAGTTCTTTCATTGTAAAGTTAAAGTACACGAACGGTGATCTTCGCAATGGAACGTCGGCTTACCATTAAAGGGTTAGTGGGTCTATGTTCCTCAGATCTAGCTCCATAAGAAGATAGCAGTTTGGCAAATCTCCCGTCAAGTTTCAGCAGCCAATCTCAGACTTTCATTTTCCACTGATTTTTGACACTGAAGATATAGAACTCTGAATTTCAAAGCCCGATAGATGTATATTTTGCAACCTTTGAAGTCTCACTGAGTTTTAGTCAAGAGCGTTTCACAAAACGTGTCATCTACGGACTCTCGTAATTGACTAATTCAACGGAATCATCTGGCGGTATGATTAATGAAGTCACCAGTTAGCTAGCAGTTGTGGTTTAGAAAAGATCACAGTCATGACGTGGGGAACTAGTGCTTATTGGGCTTTCTGGACCAACAATTAGAGGCCGTCGACGGGGGGTTACGAGGCAGCCTAGTTGGGCCAAAGGCTATAATGTTCAGCCCACAGTTCTCTCTGTCTTATTCCATTTTATAATTGTTAGGCAAGCTTTGCTGCTGCTTCCTAACAGGGACGAAGCATTTGCAAAACGCCTCCAATTGTATCGTTCTGACCTCATGCTTCTTCGTTTTTGAGCAGGGTAGAACCATATAAACCATACTGAGGGACCCGTAAGAATATTCATTGGAAACTAACTACTATGAGCTCTTCGATAAGTACTCAGACAGTTAGCGAGATTTATCGGACGGTTTTCCGATTACCTACTTAGGCTAAGACAGATTCACAGAAAGAATGAAACGGCTAATCAGTATTTTACTGATCCCTATCAGGTTGCTGCATCTTTGCAACTAATCAGGTATAGTTCCTTTGTCCATGGATCGAAGAATAATGCCAAAAGTGCGGTACTACCTTCATGTTCTCCATTTTTTACTCCGAATTTTGCGGATCTTATTGACGTTTGTTACTTATAGTTCTTGTAATTAGTACCAATATGCAGTAAAACGGAACACTCAAACCTTTACAGAGGTAGCACGTGTTTTCTTCGAGGGTGACTTCAAACAAATTTCCGGGAGACTAGGCAAACAGGAAATGGAATGCAGCTTTTGATACTCCGCCCTTGTATCACGTGTGGCCGATTGTCGGTGTCAGTTGTGGAACACAGAATCAGCAACGGATAGAAAAGTTCTCAGTGCTATTCCCAGAAAATTTAAGAACTGTCTTGTGAATTTCAAGTTAATTACTTCTTTCCTTTACTTTTGTTCTAGTTTCAGCGCAGGGTATTTTCAGTCGCATTAGAGAGATTTTTCCTAGGCGGCTCAGTGCTTACATTCAAGCTTATCATTGCCAACATAGAACAGAACCGAGGGAGTGAGATATAAAGAGGGTTCCGTCTTTGAAGCCGATATTAAGATTGTCAGTTGGAAAAGCCTGTTGACGGGACAACTATAGTCTACCAGTTACATCATATCGAGCTCACGTTATTGTCAAGCAAGATGTTAAATATGGTCACACTGGTCCTCATCAAAGAGAAGAGCTCTCAAATAACCATGCAGTTGAGTCTGGTTAAACGCCTGTGAGAACATTCTGAACATGCAGTTGGGCAAACCATTTGCCAGATTGTTGTTATGCACGACCCACAAGGCCTTGTGAGGCAGTCTGCCGTGCCCATTCAAGCGGAAACGTGTTAGACCCCTTTTGTGAGAGTTCAGTGCGGTCTGAACAACTAATTTTTACCCGTGAAGTATAGTAAAATGACCCACAATTTTGACCGATACCTTAATGTAAGCGGTGCATGCAACTCTCGGAGGCGCGTGCTAAATCAGTGAGTTTATTCACTTATGCTCAGCCATATTCAGACTTAGACGAGGTAGACAGGGAACCAAGACTTTTATCGTTTACGTCTTTTCAAATAGAAAATATTCTGCCAAATTGATGTTGCGCAATAAATCTCATTCCGCTGGTTACTATCTTCAAGATAGGAGTGTATAGACACGACATGTCTAGTTTTGATTTTTATCGGTTAAATGTCATTTCAAAAGGGTAGGGAAGTGATTTATACTGTAGTAAATCATTGACCGTCAAACGCGTAAATCACGTGCTTCATCTGAATGAGTCATACAGGGGTTGGGGGATTGAAACCAGAAATGGTAATCAACGTTATTTTTACTAGAAACTTTTTCATCAGCGCATAAGTTCAGGTTCACTATGAGGATTGAGTGAATGATGTTACATGTATAAGCTATACAAAATGCAATGGAAAATAAATATAAATCGCGGCCACCTCTATGAGTAACCATGACTATAGATGGCCATCAAAATTCCAAATGATATATCGCATGGGATCATTAACATCTGCCTTGAATGACGCGTAGAAATCTGGTTGAAGCCTTTTAAGTATACTTACTACGACCGTATCAGAGTAAACATAATGTGGTCATGTAAGTGTCTCTCATATGCAGTGCTATTTGGGTTGTTTTGTTTTATTTTATTTCAAAACTTCGCAAAAAACTAGGGCAAAATGCAATGCCGAACGGCGTAGTAAAACTCAGTTTTGCAAGCCAAAGTGAATTCATGGGAGAAACACAGGGGAGATATGAAACATGCCGTCACGTAGACGTACTATAGGATCAGAGAAGGTCTAATGAATAAGTGAACTAGATTAAACTAGATATGTTGACAGCTTTACGACATGGTACACAAAGTTTACTGTGGGACTAAATTTTATTCTAACTGTCACTCTTAGAGCTGCTTTCTGTGGGGAAAGTGTTCCTGTACACATTCGATAACAACTGCACGAGAGGCGTAGGTTTCGAGTAACATTTTCTGGTGTTTTAAATCGGTGACAGTTTTTATCCCTTTTGGTCTTGTCTAGGTAGTTAACAAATGCACCAACTAGGATAGTGCACCAAAGAAATCACATTTTGAATGCAATAATATTCACTAGGGTCTTAATTGGAAGAACAATTGAACAGCGGAAGGGGTAATCAGTCAATTTAGTCAGTTCGTGTCCAATTTACCGTGCTTGGTCCTGAGGGAACGTTCCCATTACCTAAAACAGTAGGAGAATGGTTGATATATCTCTCACGTTGATCTAACCAAGCAAGAGGAGTTTTAATAGCCCAATACAAAATTTCATCGGAATTCCTAGTAGTATAGCAACCGAGAAACAAACAAGTGCGCAATTTTGCAAATTTAGCCGAATACAGGAAGTCAATTTGTCTTCATTAATTGCTATTTGACTAACTGTTCATTATTACTCTAAGATTTGATTGATTTATTATGGCATCGGAAGCAATTATCTGCGCCCAAAAGGACCACTGCAAACACAGGCTTCTGCTATTGCTGAAGAAGGCACATGATGTGCCTAAATAAATCACTAACCAACTAGTTTAGAACCCGTTGTATCTTCACTAAGATTTTAAATCTGCAAAAATGATGCAATCGTCAATTTTCTCGATTTGATGCTGGGTTCGCGAGGACAATTTTAACCTTGACAAATGCTAGCGCACAATTCGTAACGATAATCTTGGATAATCTTGTAGATGAAATGTGACAAAACATACCCGCTTCCCCTAACCCTAACTGGGCTTTACAACAACGCACTTCTGAAGACCAATAGATATTACTAAGGTATAACTTTTGCAAGCAGACAGCTTAATATCACAGCCCCATTAATAAAATCAGCGCTGATCGAAAATCGATGGACAGCGGACAAACCACAAAAGGCACCAGGGTAATCCAACCTCAGCTGAGAGGGCAATAGTGAAATGTGTGCCACATTCCGGAAGTTTACCGCTACTGGAATTTAATGTATACTCGTGTGATTATCGCAGTCAATGTAAGGTTCTTTCTCAAAGACAAGGAGCCTAAAAGAACTCTACAAAACATAAACAGAAGCAATTGGAAACCCTAAAGATTAAAATGGGCATTCACTTAAAGAATTGTAACGTATAACTTTAATGCAACTCTCCCAATCTAGCAAACCCCTAATACGTCATGGGGCGCAAATATTAGAAGACAACTCCGCATATTTTGGTGGGTGATTCTAGGTTGTGTGTGTGTGTGTGTGTGTTTGTGTGCGCGTATGATAGAGCAGCCAAGTGATACGGAACGGAGCATATTTGTTCCACTGTGACTAAAAACTCTTAGTTTAGCATTTGAAACGTCCCTGCGGATAAACTGTTTTCACTAAAATCAGGCTGTTTACGCCCAGTCACAAAGAGATGAATATTACATAATTGCAAAAGACTATACAAGGCTGCTTCAAGTAATACTGTTCCTGCTTGGAAAAACGGCCATAAACGTTGATTCTGCATGATGAGTGCGGTAAATTTACATACAGCTCACCATCAGTTGAAGTTCAACTAGCAGGAGACTCAGCAAAGAAGCAAACATTTGGGCTTTCGTGATGGTGTACAAGTAACCATCTACTTTTGAGCAGAACAGAAAACCACCTTTGGAATGAATCGCATTGGAATGAATTACATGGTCTTTGTGCGTCAACAATATCGGAAACGAAAGACTTTTTTCAGCTGTCTCATTGAAGTGACGTTTTCATATAAGCACATATACACACATGTGTATGTGAGTCCATATGTATAGTAAGCGTTATGCGTTTATGTGACCATAACACTACTCCGACGAAGAAGTTTGAAAAACGTTTACCCACCCAGCAGGCCGTTACAAGAACTCTCAAGCTCATATCAAAGAGGTCATCAAGGTGAGGTTACCAATTAACTAACTTCAGGTTGCGTGTGCGGTGGTGCTGGAACAAAAACTGCCATTTGAGGAAGGAGTAAGTCCCATCATTCAGAGATGCTCAAAAGAGTGATTGCTCACATAAAACGTACAACGATTTTACGCTTCCACGTTCAATGTTCACAGCGTCGAAGTAGGTTTAACGGTGGCTCAGCATTTTCGACTATTTGTCACACTTGCGTTAACTTGGGCTTCAGTTTGCCAAAATCATTTTATCTATGACACCGACTGTTTTCTAAACATCACTTTCGAATTTTAAAATCACCCATCACTATCGTTTTGTGTGATTTCGAACTGAAACCTTGTCCCTGTCTGTCATCTTGACACTTCTCCTAGTGTTCTGAGAATTGTTCTAACTACCCCCAGACCCAATATCCGATTTGCGTTTGTTAGATAATCACTTCAAAGTTGTATTCAATAAAAAGTTTTCCATCTTTCTTGTGACCACAAAGAGCCTATTTTTTGGGTGGAGCTCGACTTTAGAAAGCATCAAATTGGTATTTCCAAAACTGTCTGAACGACCGCTTTGAATCAGTTCCCACCATGAAACTGTAAACCTTTCTTAAGGATAATGCTTTCCCGTTTGTTGTCCATCAGCTTCTAAAAAGACCATTGAAAAAGACAGCAGTTTTGCCCACATCTCCCCGGGAATATAGTATGATGTGTAATTAAACTCGTTCACCATTCACAGTGGATAATCATCTTACTCATCGTGTTAAAAGGCAATCCTAATGGCGAAATATGCACCGATCTTCGAGTGCCGCAAGGAAAACTTATCGTTGGAAAGTTTCCGCATGACATTCCAAGAACCAAATGAAAATGAGGATGTCGACAAAATCATGACCACTTGTGAATTAGGAAATCTTCAATCCAGTCCAGTTACTGGAAAACTGTTAGCAGAATATTTGAGGACGATTCGAAACTGTGTAAGACCTCTAGCTACCTGATAGTGTCATGACCCGAGAGACAGTCACCTTCAACATAACTCCGTCCACAGTTCCTGCTTTGCAATGTGTTATCGGTGGAAGACGAAAGTGTGATGTGAATGACAATATTTCGTACAGTTCGACCTTAGAAGTCACATATTATGCACATTAAGAATATGCTAGGAAGGTTAGCACTGGGCAGCTGATGATCAAAAGAATAAAATGTCTACTTTGATGGAGGATAGCAATCCACTGTCACGCTGCTTATGATCGAAACTGGCCTACCTAGACCTTATGACGTTCTGAGCCAATCAAAGTTTTAGAGCCATTGTTGCCGGTTTGTTCTCTTTCCCGTGTGGCAGACCCCTGGGGATACGGGGTTCGCCTCTTTTACTCCATTCATATTTCAAGCGAGTCACAAAAATGGTACAGACATTATGAAATGTGATTGGTCACCATGACTCAATGTTTCTAATACCGTAGCTATGGGCAGTTGCAGATTTGAATAAAACTCTGTACCTGACATCAGTGCAATTATAGTCACTTGTTCCTGAGGTCCAAAATGGTCATAGACATAATGTTGCCGTTCCAAACAGTACCTCCGGCGCAACAGAACACTCTGGTTCCGAGTTGTTTTAAATCAATTTGTCGGAGGCATTTCCTTGTGGTAAAGTTACCTCAGTTTCCTTAATCAAGTGGCTAGAAAATCTATTTGTATTAGTGAACGAAGCTGCGAATAACAGCGGACAGCAAGTCTCACTCTAGAAGCAGGAAACTTGGAAAATATTTCCATCTCAAGGGCAGGTAATTCATGGAAACTACTGTAAAGACGTAGGTCTGACACCTACACAGTGGCTTTTTCCTTCTTTGTCTGATTACTCAGTTCTGTAATTTCTTATGGATATTCTTGCTGGACCATCGTGAGCGCTTTTCAAGCTAGTAACACGTGCAAATAGGCCAATGGGAGTATTGCTTACCAATTCGCTGAACAAGTACAATAGAAAGCCGAATCGTCCTGGATCCTGGTCAAGGTATCTTGGGAACACTGACCTGCTGTTTTTGTCCTATTGTCCAAAAAAGCATTGGCTCTGCCGTAAAACACACCTTTAGCGATAGCAGCCTACTCAACAGGTCAATTTTCCTTGATTCTCTGTTTAAGCTGAGCTTTTCCTCAATCGCCCGCGTGGTCAATCTGGGATTTCTTCTCACTGGTGGTTTCACTCTCAAATGTCCCACGTTATGTTCTATGGGGAACAGTTCCAGGTTTGCGATTATCCATTGTCTCCTCAAAGCAGCAGGCGAAACGTTTACACCTCTCTTCGATTCCCAGCCTTCTGAATGAGTTCAAGGTGATTGGTAGGCTCCTTCCCCCAAATGGCCAGGAATTTCAAGTGAATACACTGCTCCCTTGTTGTGTAACATGCATTTGTGTGATGTGGCTCAAGAATGGAATGATTCTGAACCAAAGTAATGAGTCTACGTGCAGTTCACCGGATGCAGTCCGGCAGTTCCACTGAACCCTGCGTAGACAACCAACCATCCAGAACCATAACCCCAGGTGATCGCGAAGTCTAAACATGGCTCGAGATTTCTCCTGTTTTGCATATAAATGCATGATTTGTAAATAAAACCCACCTTGTGTTTCCAGCCGCTTTGGGATTCTCATTGTCTTTACTTGGGTCGGAGGTGATCAAGTGAGTGTTGGCAATTCGGATTCGTGTGTAATTTCTAGTGATTAACTTCCGTATGTTGATTCCAAGTACAAGTACTACAAAGGCTCAAAACAGCGTCACAGAAAAAGGTAAGGAGAAACGGTTTGTCAATTTTAGTTGTTATATATGTTATACCCATCAGCCCATATGCATCACTGCGCGCAGTGAGGCTTAGACTTTTTAAACTAACTTCTGAAAAACGGTTATTTAAATGTGATCGTTATTTTTAACAGGACAGCGCGTTTGTGTTGATTCGCCTTCAAACATAAGTGAACGCAGACCCTATTCATACTTCATGTCAACGTGAGTGATGCGGGGCCGTTGACCAACCCTCGGTAATACTCGTTCGGCTTGCCGAGCCGAAGCTAGACGAATACCGTTAAAGCTCTCAATTCGACGAATTTGTCTGACAACTCCACTGAATCCCGTTGTAATTCACTCTGATTCCCCAAACACTTCGATTGTGGACTACAGAGTCCCGTAGACGAACGAAAGCATTGTACCCATCCACATCATTCGCTTGATAGCGTAACCCAATCCCTGTGGCTGCTGGTCTTGTCGGTCAGACTTGTTTCAATGTGCATTCGTTTGCAGTGCACCAGCATTTTGTACGACAGCACTCGAGACATTTAGTTGAACCGGTGGTGGTAACTGTCACCCAAGGGTTACTTGCGTATTCATTATTGTATACATCTCCTGTTCATAAAATATCAGACTTTGTATATGGCTTGACTAGTTCATTCGAATAATAGTTCCCACACGTCCTGGTTTCACTTAGCTTTCGTTTGATAGCGCTGAATTACCCAGGTGAGCTAAATATTGTCAGATGCTCTCTTCAAAAACGTGCTTGAAACATTTTGTAAACCAGTAAGGAAAATTAACATTTGAAACACGTAATTGTTTCCAGAAAATCACTGACCTTTCGCCGATGCGGCATAGAAAATTCCTTGTCTTAGTCAATCTCGGCTGAATCAAAGTCACT
This sequence comes from Fasciolopsis buskii, assembly GCA_008360955.1. NCBI lineage: Eukaryota > Metazoa > Platyhelminthes > Trematoda > Plagiorchiida > Fasciolidae > Fasciolopsis > Fasciolopsis buskii. The sequence goes on from LUCM01010365.1 coordinate 18,300, forward strand.
ACACCAACGAAATAAGACTGTACGGTTCAGAACACGCACACATTTCGGTCCTAACAGGTATGGCATGTTGGATCTCCGTCACATCGATCTGGCTGACAATCTGGACTGTTTCAGGTAAATTACCTGAATGGACAGTTTAGTGGTTCACCCATCAAGGTTTAGGTAACTTGGCCTTTTGTTCCTGACATGGTGGAATCTGTGCACACCTCATAATAAAAAACACAAACAGGCAGGGACACTGGCATTCCAAGCTCGCTTCTAACAAGAGCACACCATTCGGCGTGTTTTTGTCCATTTTTATAGGCACCAGGTCACATGTGTGGAATTGGCTTTCGTTTTGGTGTCAAATCGATGTGCACGGGAAAAACAATTTGACCACTGGCAAGGCAAACAGGTCAGCAGCCGCCCGATTGCCACAGTACTATCGTTGATTTAGTCGTTTATTCCGCTATAAGCTAAAGGCACAATATGGGCCACGCCAACCTCGTTCGCGTAACCAGCGCGCTGTGGACTGCCGTGCCGATTCTGGGGATGCACGGCAAACATTTCCGTGAACACGATGAGCATCCAAACCAAAAGAATCGCTCACCATATTCTATTACTGTCCGTAATCCGCACACCAAGTATTAACACGGCAACACACTACATATATACTACGGCATGAATCTACCGCCCCACTGACAACAAGCCATTCACAATCGGACGGGCCTTATTAATGATTTGGTTAATCGAGTATTTAATTATAGACCTAGTCCAAATCTCTTGTCGGTCTACGGCAGTGATTTTATTAGAATTAAAAATACGCGGTGCACAATGTTCAATAAACCAGCCAGGGGTAGCAAAAATAGCTAATCGTCCGAACTGCGCGAAAGATTTCCTAAAGCGCCGATTTGGTAAACCAAGCGGAAAAGGATCACTGGGTGTCGGAAAGATTTGTTCGATCTCTGCCCTAGATTGTGTGCGGTAAGCTGTTCGAACAAGCGACAGGGCAGCAAACGATGCGCGCACTTCCCTTTACTGAAATTCGCCCGCTGTCAATCGCCCTCTCTCATTCGAATGCCATACACGCATGCATACACGAACATACAATACATTCCATCCCTAGTCCAACCCTTGCTAATCAAACAACCAAAACGTATGCCTCCTTTGGATTTCGTTTTCGTAAGAATGTCCAAAATCAATAAACATTTCCTTTGAAGCAAAAATGCGTGGCAATTCATCCGCATTACGATATCAGTGTGAATTGTTGTCTGTTTTCTTCTTAAACGAATTCATGCACACTCCTAAACCCAAAAGTGTCAGAAACCACTACATAACTGCACGTCTGAAATTCGGTCCGCGTGTAGTTCACCGTTAAGAGTGAAAATCGAATCACGTGTTTATGTGCACAGTTTGTTCTGCCGTTTGTAATATAGCTAACAAATATTGTTCAACGAATCACTTCGCCCTATTTCCTGCTTTTATTTGTACTGTTTAATTGGTCTAGGTGTAAAAACCGAGCACTCACTGGTAGAATTCGAACCCACTGGCGAGCATCACTGGCGCATGGTTCGTACCTCGGGTTGATTGAATTACTGGGTCCCATTAAAAGACCTCAGATATTTTGTATGTTCAGGATTATTATTAGTGCTCGCGGTGATTTTAAACTGCTTGTTGGTCACAGCTCAAGTTAATCGTTTTCATAAGGCACTGATTGCTGGGTTTTGTGTTTTGGTTGCAAACACTTCACCAGCAGTCGAGTCCACATCGTCAGTGTCTAAATACGGTAGACTGCGTTTTTCGGACGGCCATTCTAGGGTTTGAATTTAACCTTCTAGTAAACTTTGATTTGGTGGCGGGATTATTTGATATCTGGCCATAGAAAAATGCTGATGCCGGATCCGTTTTGATTTTACAGAAACCTCGTGGTTCGATGTTTCGGTTACGTCTACATAGGATTGGCTATCATAAATGCTAGCTGGCAAGCCTTCAGTCCATAGGTCTGTTTTCACACCCATGTGAGTATATATATATATATATATCATTTCCTTAAATTTAATGTACAGAACACTTCAGTCGACAAAATGGCACTCACTTCATTGTTCTACCAATGCATCCACTCGTTATTATATTGCGAACGTCAATCACAATCGCAGTGTTTTCAGTGCACCACGTTTTTGCTTGGACTGGCGCCATTCATGTTCACTTCAAATTTTCAACGACTTTTATCCTTTTTATTTCTATTACCTTCCTCTCCTGTTCTCCTCAGTTGAATTTTCCCAATTTTTGTTTGTTCCACGCGGTCTGCCTCATCAGTAGGCCTATTCATAAACTTTCCCCTCTGTTGGCCTCCATTTGCATCGACCCTAGACTCTCGCGCAGTGCACTAAATCACTTTTCCATACCGACACAGAAAACTTTTACACCGGCTCACATCAGCTGAATGTCTGATTACTGCAGCCATATTCCGGGGCAAAGATTCATCTACCGCTCGTTCTCTTCTTGATGGGGTTCAGTAAAAATCTGTCGATTGATCAATGGTCCTGGCTGTGAGCTGCAGTCTATAGACTCTTGCGCATCGCCGAGCAGTTGTTTCAACAGCGCTTTTTTGATCGGTACTATTGACCAGAGGTAGTCAAGTTGGTTAATCGTCTGTCTCCGAGCGGGTCAAAGGTTCGAATTCCAGATCTGCTGGACACTTTGGTGGTAGAAGACCAATGTCTGTCGGCCGCTGGTTACAACACCTGACTTAGTGAGACCCAGGTGCATATTCTTTACAGTACTTCTTCTGATTATGGAATGCCTTTTTTCAATGCAGATCGCTTTGTGTGATGAAATCACGAGCAAGTATAAGGGAACATAAAAGCTTCATGGCAGCCAATGGGAGATCAATCCGAAAACCACTGGCCAAAACCGCAAGAACTCAATATTTTATAAACAGGATAACAGAGACGGGGCTACAGTGATCGGAAACCAATAGCCTGGTAAAGGGGGGAATGAAAGCATCAGTCACAGCAGCATCACCACACACTGGAATAGGTGGTGAAATTCTGCCTGCGCCTGTATATAAAGCTATATATATATATATATACATTCTGATTTTGTTCGGATTACGGTATACATTACTGGTGGGGACGATTGCAATCAGGATGGGATTCAAAAGTGGTTGGAGGAACAAATACCACTGTTCACGTCCGCAGCACAAATCACAAATTTGGTCACCATTTTCTGACAGAAGAATAAAATTTTCTAAACTAAGAACTTGGTTTGCTTGCAACATCGAATTCTGGTTGACGAGCAAAATGTCCGTGCATGTACTTTCCGCATCCGAATTGCTCGTGGCTAGTTAGGGGTTTTGAGTAAATAGTTTCCCTTTTTCTTTTAGAATGAGGGATTGAAAGATCAGTTGGGTCACCATAAAAAGAGAGTTTCGAAGTAGTGGAAACCGTGGAAATTCACATGGGTCGTGAGTAGGAAGGTTCGTACTAAATCATTTTTTGCAGATTCAGAAAAGAAAGACAACAATTTCTGGAAAAATGAGATTTCTGTCTAAATGAGAAACTACAACAAAGCAAAGAGTACAGACAATGTGGAGAAAACGAACTGTTTTCATCTACAAAATTATGTCATGAATAAAGTGCTAAAATGATGCAGCAGAAGTGCCAAGCGAAAGTTTCCTGAGTTCAAGGACAGACTAGACTGACTTGGAGAGATTGACCATAAATTTACTCGTTTTGGAGATTTAACAAACCTCATCGATGACAGCAACGTAGACGATAAAAAACAAGGTTAGTTGCGCGGCACTACATGTAATAAATTGTCTCCTCTTCTTGGAAATTTTGCCCATTCCCTGAGCATCTGGTGGCGAATATTCATTCTTATATAATCAAGTAAACGTTGTCAGAACAATGAAGCAGCACATTTAGTTCCGGGGTTGGAGAATGAGGATCAATTATTTCAAACAAAACTCAGCGGTTTTGCGGTGTTAAACAAACTACAAGATTTGTCCCGGGGATAGAGACAGGAAAACATCTGCAGCCTCGATTGTGCACGCGAACAAATTTTCACTAAGAACAAGTAGCAGACCTTGAAATGAATTTCACCACATACTCTAGGTTAGTCGAGCGGAATCAGTAAGTCCCTTTTTACAAAGAGTACACCAACGGGTTTAGCTAAGGACAATCACCATCTCAAGTGCAGTTAACCCCTAGAAAAAATAACAGAAAATGGTTAAGTTAAGCGGGATTTGGATTCAACGAAGCAGGTGTATCGTCGCACTGAACAGCTTAGGTAACGGCACGAACAAGTTCAGGTCTAACACGAGAGTGAAGTGAGTGACGCAGGACATAAGCTAGTTAGAAAACTGCCCTTATGGCAAGCAAATATATAGTCTCACTGGACATTCAACACGACCCAGATGCATGGAAGTGTAATTAAAATGTTCTGCGGAAGAATTTATGCCCGTCATTTGTTCAGCTACCAAGGCGAATCGGTGATTTCAGGATCCTAGCCAAATTCAGGCGATCACATTCGGGTATCTAAACGTTATTGAGGCTCAGCAACAGCATGACCAGTTTTGAAAATGCAAAGGTCTAATTTTCTTACCTACACCTACCACTTACTATCGTTATGCACGAGGCGTGGACTCTTCGAACGGACAGCACAATAGGTGACATATACAGATCCCTAATTTATCGGTCTTAATTTCACTTCTTTCCAAATTGTTGTCACCTTCCCATAGCATGAACTTAGCTCGGCAATTCTGAACCGCTGGTCATCTGCCAAACACACCTGATGAGATGGAATGCTGCCTGTTGGCAGTCACAAATAATAGAGCAGACCAGTGAACCAGCGTTAGCGCTACCTCATTGTTAACAAAGAACTCTGGTCACACAAGGTTAGTTGACAACCGAAGTTGCCTGATCACCATAAGGGTATCGTACAAATATCATGTTGCAAATAAAACTTAAACTCAGCCTAAAGTTTGCAATTATTATGCGTAATAAGCGCAATTTTCTCCTGGTCATCTCCTTTGTTTACTTCGGATGGAGTACAGGGCGGATCACTAATTTTTGAATTTACTACTTTAAGTGTTTAATAAACTCGCGTAACCGTAATTGATTGAAATGCCATTGAAATGCAATGGAACGGCCGAGCAAGTTTGAATTTATCTGAGTATAAAAGTATGACGGGCAAACTGATGTAGGGTGACAGCAAGAGAAAAATGTGACGTAAAAACTGCATTTGAGTGGATTAAATCTTTTCACCAACTCCTAATTGGTGCCTGGAGTTGTAACAAAATAACCAACCTATGCCATGACAGAAAACCTTTCAAAATCATGAGATGCACGTCGGGATCTGCAAACAAAATGAAAAAGTAAGAGTGAAATATTTGTATTCTAAAGAACCAGAGAAACTAAATCCCAATGACTGAACTAGTATTGTTCGTTTTGCGATTTTATCCCGATACGAACAAGCTTCTTGAATAATCGTTCTTTGAAGTTGGTTTGAAGCAACAGTTTCTATCAAACTGGATTTTTAAACAAGCAAGAGACTGTGTATAATGATCGCTCCTTGACACTGTTTGGTGGATGACTAGCTGTGCAGCAGTGTAAGCGAGATGTGTGTTGGAAGTGTTTCGTGTCGATAAACCAGATCATTTTCTACCGAACGGGCACCGGCGGGACGTGTGATGAGCTAGCTGCATTTGATCTTAAAACGTGAATGCCTGTAACTGGACAGGAAAAGCCCAGTGTACGTTGTCAAGCGCATAACCAAAAGCAGAATGAATTACCCACGACCAAATCAGGCCACAGTCTGCTAGATCAGTAAATGCAAGTGCCAATTGTTTAACCGAGTTCATGTGCAGGCTTAGAAACCCCGGGGCGTGACAAGGAACTCAACACAGTCAGAAACAGAAAATTAAACAACCTTTTTCACAAAACAAATTTTTCATATATACCTTGGAAGAACAACCGTACCGATGAAGAAATGCAGCCAAAATCCGTAAGACTAGTAGGTGCTGCAAATTCCAGCCAAAGACAGCGAATCTTTTGTTGATTGAGAAACCGAATTGTTTCAGCTTGTCACACCGTCACCAAACTTGCATGAATGCCATTCAACTAGGACGTGGTCTTTTCTGTTTCTTAAGTGGTCACACTCTTTGGATATACAGCGAATCAAAATAATCCCTTAAATGTGTGAAAACACAATTCCGATGAAATCCATTTCAACAGACATCAAATACATTTTAAGAATGTCCAAACCAAAACCTTGAACTAAGCGATAGAGCTAATAAGGCTATCTGGCCACAGTCTCGATAATTTTGAAAATGCGGGTTGATCACGGTTGTGTTGCTTCCCATACCTTTAGATTATCAATTCACTGATGATGCCAGCTAAACTCGTAGTTAAACAGTTGTGACCGAAGCAGGGAGCGCAGCCGTGGAAAACCCGTGGTCTCATTACATTAAGCCAGTCTTATCTGTGCATATAAAGCTTGAGCGGAGGCGGACATTTAATTAGATAAACTTTCTAGGTCTCGTACGATGTACAATTTTTGTGAAAGCTGTTCACCGTGTGTCGCCAGGATGATAACATGATCCGGGAAATTTATTTCACCTTGCAGATACCAATAAATTATATTTTAGGGAAATACAAATCACCGTTCAGCTTGGTAATATATCCACATATACATATCTTACTTCCTGAACAGTGTCATTTTTTGGTGGAAAGAGCAGCGGTGCATTCACTTTGACCTGATTTTCAAAGCCGTCTTGATCCAAAACGGAATACCCGCGTCCGCTATCCCTGACATTCTGCGTGGGTGCAAATAAGTAGCCTGGTCGACAGATGGATGACAGTAAATTTAAAGCGATTTCATTGAAGTGAAATCGTACGTGAAGAATGAATGGAACTGTATATATACATATACATTCAAATGAGATTGATCCAAAGATAAAAATTCATTGCCCTCGGTTGGATCCGAATGCTACCGTGGATGGAATCAACGCAATCTGTATCCCGTGTACCGTACCTTCCGATGAATGATGTTCACCTATATAGTTTAACCCAGTAACCAATGGAAGTTACTTTAAATTTCCGAAAGCGGATGGGTTTTCCCTCGCAGCTTGGCCGGTAAACTGCACGAATTATCGAGGCCTCAATAGGTTTCATATTGGGGCTCTAATCTTGTCAAAACCAACAGTGCGCGAATTATATATATATATATATATATATATATATATGTTACGTAGCATATAAAGTTCGCTTAATCACTTGCCGTAGCAAATGACAAAACATTTTCATTCAATCCTGCGCTGCCTTTGTCGACTTTGCGGGTATCGTTCTTTGCCTGCAACCGTGTTGCTTTGTACTTATCGACGGATATATCTGAAACATAACGACCTACAGTTCAGTCAACTGTTTGTCACTTCGGATTGAGACCGGCCAGACCAGATATTTCCGTCGAACAAAATCCTATGTTGAGCGAGGTTGCAAGAAAAACGAGCAAGAATAAAGAAGGTGGAGGGGTCATGTGACAATAGTCTCGGAGTGGGATGCGAAAGATACCTAGCTAGCTACACCCATGGGAATCGCTTTGCACAGGATTTGGGAAGACCTAGATAAAAGAATGTTTCTAAGATAACATCTTTTTATGAATTGTCTGCTAGGTCAGAAAACGTCATTACCCAAAACAAACGACCAGAATGAGTGCTAGTTAGCGTTGGCATGGGAACGAATAGTCGCCAGCTAATAAAAAGGATTAATCGGCCTGCAAATACTTGTGGGAAAAGGTAGAAAGTTTAAATTAATAAACTCAGTTGTTCTTGTGAAATGGCAGAAAAGGCAGAAAACTAATTTCTGATAAAAATACAATCTCCATCACAGACTAAGAACAATGCACAATAATTCATAGCACCTCAGGGAGCAAAAGACCATGTGATCGTAGATGGGAATCACCAATGAATCAGTCGGACTTTTGTCAAATTCAGATATAAGGAGCAAATCAAGTTTCATTCCTGGTGTGTTCCATTGTGCTGTCTACCTTCTTCTGATTGCACCCGAACATACCAACGTGTCACAGATTAGTGAGCTACATACTGCTGAAACGACTATTCAATCTGTGTTCACGTTCAAAAATGGATATTATTAAGTTTCCCAGCGACACGCTGGGAAGTTATGAACAGGCAATGGTGCAGAATTGGTGTGATTTCTACGATTGGTCACGAAGATACTGACTATCCAGATGATGTTGACTTTCACTGATGCTCCTACTAAACTCCTCAAATGTTACGTACCAGCATCTGGAACCTTGCTTTCGGTTCAGACAGATCGTACTGGAATCTGTTCAGTGACATTTTTGCCGAGGATAAATCTTCTTTGAACATTCGTGGTACTGAATAACAACATGGAAATGAAAATGAATGGGAAACAGATGTTCGAGGAGATCATGTTAGCTCGAAAATGTCTGAATCTTAGTTATGAAACAAAAATCTCTGTACTCTTCTTCGTCAGTCCGAGTTCGGATCTAATGCTGAAGGAATGTCAAGAAGAAGAGAGGCTACGGAATTGAAGCGACAGAAATGTGACAAGCTTAAATTAGAGTTGCGCAATGTGACTTATCGAACCGATTAGCCTAATGCTGTTCTATACAGAAAAGATTCGTTCATTTAAGAGAATAAATAAGCAGTCGAAAGACAGCACAAAGCTTACGGAAACGAGAGCGGTTGTTCGAAACTCCTGGACTGTAGCTCACACAGCTGCCGAAAAGCCAGTACCCCAAGCAAATCTTCCGATCCACCCTACCGGCATATTAACTTAGTTCTTATATGCATGTCACAGGAGTGTAGGGTAGAAAGGCATGACTCAGACACTACTCTCAGAGAATAGGTAGCCGGTCACCTAAAGTGGCTTAGGGCTGCATAATTAGTCACCTATTCCGTCGTGGTAATGGGCCGGGCGACAGTGGATTGCCATTTTCTACCAAAGCGCTCGGTCCATGTGGGATTCGGACTATTGACCTTCTTAGGATGAAAGGTACCTAATCTGCTTGACCATAGACATAAACAACCACTAATAAGGTGTTAGTCATTAGAGTGATTTTTTATCATTCCAAATCCAGTGAGTCTCACGGACAGAGTGTACGATGCATAGTTCGCAACCGATTGAGATGACACACGAATATGCAGTTTATGCGATGAGGACAATCCACTCATTCTTTGCATCCTAGCTTGCAACTCTGTCTTGTGAATGGGATTCCCGTAGACACTTTTCATTCTTCATGTTGTCTTCCGTATTAGCAAAAGCAATTAAAATGAGTAAACGGCTGGTACAAAAATGAAGAATCGCGCGCACAGTTTTGGACCTAAAATACAATTTGATCATCATGGACCCTCATGCCTGGGGAGTTATGAAAGGTTTATCCTAGAAAGTATAATTACGAAAGACACTTAAGTGAGAAAAAGACAGTCACAATAATGGACAATCTGCACATCGGGAAGATTCCGCGAAATCCCGGTATGGCACACACCGCATAAAAGATTCGACTAAAACGTGTTCATATTATCACTCAAAACCACCAATATCTAATAGGAATAATAATTGCAGTATTAGTGGTGGTTTTATTATGCCAACCTTGACGATTCCCATCCAGATAATTCGTCAAATGGTTAAAAACTCAAATTAGTCTAACGAACCGGAAACAGAGGAAATTATCACGGATCGTGCGTACTCGTCTGGTAAACGGATACAATGAGAATGCATCGAAAATCCCTTGGGTTTGCGTCAGCGTATGATGGCCACCTTGGTTATCGACGCAACCCAACGGTACGCTCCTTCTAACGCCGATCTCGGGAAGCGGTTGCATTGGGAGCTGTTGGCCTCGGCACACAGATCAGATAAGTCAGTTCTCATTTATGTATCACGTACAGGATATGTGGGGTTTGGCTACGAGTTAATAACGATGCAAAGCTCCTTTGTCTCGGCAGCAGAAGTCACGTGATAATTAGGATTGATCATGTCAGGCAAACGGGATATTCCGACAAGCTCGTTTGCACTCAGCTGTGTGGTCCACGAGTTAAAGGCCTGAGAGACTGTATGCTGGGAAGTTGGATAGAGAACCAACCGCTCGTTCTAATTCTGGAACAAGGAAAAAGTGATCTGGGTCCTAACACGCTCAGAGGCGAACGAGGTTGGAATTTGACATGAAGGGTAAGCAGTGAGCTTGGGCGACGGGGAAGCTGTTTGCCGATGACCTCTATCCTGTGTAAAATTTTGCAAACCGTTATTGACGAATGAATTAAACAGACATGTTAAGGGGCAAGAGGCAATTTGGATCATTCGCGCTTGGCTAATGTGGGTGGCACCTGAGGCGAGTCAAGACGACTGGCTGAAGGAAAATGTTGAAATTGCATTGACCAAAAGTCCTCGTTTTGACAACCATCGGCTAGCTGCTACACTTATATCATTTCCTTCAGTATTGAAACCAAAGTGTTCACCACCTTCTGCAGGAGGGTCACAGCCAACAGCGGACTGCCAAGTGGAGAGGTTTACTGACAGTGGATGGATTTGTACCACCAATAACAAGGTACAGACGCCACGAGATTGACCGCTTCTTTATTAACAAAAAGACAATGTCCATCATTTTCAAGAAGGGGAACATCGTCAACTGACCAACGGGGAGGGTTAGATTCGTCGAATTTCAGATTGAAATTTCACGTTGATGATCTTTTGAGAAGCTTCAATATATATATATATATATATATATATATATATATATTCAGCCGACACGTTTTAATCCTATTTTGACTAGCTAAAGTAAAATAAAACATGAAACATAAATCGCTCCACTTTGATTCGAGCATCTTAAATCAGGGCATATAACGTTTTGAATGATTTCAAAAAAGTTACCTTTTTTATCGCGCACTAAAGTGAGCCATTGCTTACAGTGTTTGAAATACTATTCTGATTCAATGATCAGGTTAAAAAATCAAGTGATTTTTGCTTATAGCAGGACTCACAAAATATACATAAATAAAACCTAGCGTCCAGATACAAGAACCAAGATCCATCGGCGGTTGTTTAACGACAGTAAAGTAAAAAATTCTCCCAGACTTAATATTCATTTCATATGGATGTTCGATGTTTGGGACTTAAATTGTGTGAAATCAAGGTCTAATCAATACTAGACAGCTAAAATTCTATCTTGAACACCCGTTTTCTTCCGGTTGAATTTCCAATGTTTTGTGAGAAGATCAATGGAAAATACAGAACTATCCGCAGTGTTTATCGACTTATTTTTGGTATGAGTCTAGTGGGCGTAAACAGGGTTTCTAAAGTAAAAGAAACTAAACATGGTGAACGAAAACATATTTGGACTGGCCAGGGGATTTTCAAAAATGGTATCTTATTCTTTTGTCCATTTCCAGTCCATGGACTGTCCATGGACGTACAATCGAAGCAATCAACTTGACTTTCATCTTAGTGCATTTTGAACTGTGTGAAATTAAACAATGCGTTCATCGTGTTTACTTTCTATTAGGCCGGGACGGGCTTCTTAAAACACGAATACACAAACTAATGAAATTCTATTCGATAAGCTTGGCGTATGGATGATACTCGTTTTATCACAGGTAGGGAAAACGCTGTAATTGAGAGTACGGAAATGGCAGAAAATCAGTGTCACACCAGCTTTGGGTGATCACAAGTGGATACTGAAGAATATTACTAACAAGAATGTCAAGAGAAAAAAGGACTCCAACTCGGCTTGGGTCACGGTGTAAGTAATAATGATTACGTGATCGCTAGTACTGATTTCTTTGCAATTAGATCGAATTTTAATCCCACTATTAGCGTTTTCCAGTGGAATTTCTGATTTTGTCATAGCTTGTCAGCGGCAAATACTGAAATACTCGTGGCTTTTATTTACTTCTATTCGATATTAATCTAACCGAGATCGGCTGGATATGCATGGATTTGTTTACCAAAGTACAGTCATCTGAGCACAAGTAGTGACCTGTCGGAATGCGAAGATAAGACGTAAGTGGAAGGAAATACCTGACTGATTAGTTCACTATTCACCTATTTCGGGAATCAAACGAAAGCCCCGGTGAATAGGTTAAAAGCGGTTCTTTCACTGATAACTGTCTGCGACGTCTCCTAATCCTATCCTCGTCACTAAAAGCACCAACTATTTTACTTTTGAAACCAACGCTGATTGTTCTTGATCAAGAGCAAGAGAAACGTCGGTTTTATATTCACGAGTAGCCCCTCTTGACGCAACCATAGGAATTAACAGGAGTTCTTATTCTCATCCGGGCGATGTGAAATAATTCACTCAAACCACCAAGTCAATCGAATTTTGCGTAGACCCGTTGGGTTTATGCATATTCGCGTTCCGAATCTGATTGCTGCCAATGCTGCTTATTCTTGCACTCGCTCACCTTACATTAGCTACGGTCTCGTTTGTCAGACGGTAGTTGTCAGACACCTAAAAACTAGGTTGAAAAAAACTGAAAACGGATGAGAAATGTCATGAAATTGATAATGTCTCACTAATCCGTAGATGCAACTAAGAGACTACAGCGAATAGCAGGCCAACAGTGAAAAACGATCATTCAGACAACGTGAACAACAAATCTACATTGTTCATGATGCAAACATTTTGACCTGATTACCGTAGCTAATTGACGAATAGATTGCAGAGTTACTGTAGCACCAAACGGCTACTCCAGGGCTGAATTCTTCCGTGAAGAAGGTTAATAGAAAATCACTTGACTATGGAAGGCATTTGATAAACATTATTTGAACGATTTTAATGATTTGAACCGATTCTCGGATCACTACAATTTGTCGGTATCTGCAGTTGCAAAGTCGATCGATAACATAACCAATAGGGGGCTATACCAATGTTTCTGCCAGCAATTTATCAGGCAAATAAACTTGACTACAAAAAGTTGCGTGTGTGAAAGAAATTCAAATGTCGATGGTTTTGAATTGGCTCAGAGACAGACCGAATCGTAAGAAAACTGGAGATAGGGACAAATAGACTTTAGGTGCATGGCAGTAAAAGTTTAAAATACATTTTTAAACACTGCCGTTCTAATACACGTCGAATGACAGCTCAGACCAAAATCTAGAACAATATCAATGTCGTCTTATGTAAATGCTCAATACTGACAGTTTTAAAACACAGTTCAGTGACCAAAAAAGGACAGATTTTATCGCTACTTATCAGTTTTATCAGTATTCTAATTTGGGTGTCCATAAGGTGGACGTGACAGGAGCAGTGACGTTGGTATTGTTGTAAGACTCAGAAACTGCTGTTCAGAGTAAAAGATATGCAAAGAAGTTCAATGTTTGAACACTCATTTCTTCGTAGCACTGATAGAATTCGGCGAGAGAATTTTGTCAGTAATTCAGAAGTTGAGCAAATGGTACTGGATCATAGGAGTTAGTCTCTCAAGTAGGCACTGAATCCGATTAGGTTGAGGTGGTTGGAACATGTTTTGCACATACCCACAGAACGACTGCCCCATCGTACGCGGTTCTTCGAGGCAGATAATACTTGGATGATGGTTTGGGGTGGCCAGTCGTTGACATGGATAAAATGTATGGAAACTTTAACCGGTGGACTGACTCGTGTAAGTGCAGTTTGACTACGGGATTGGGGTCCACGTGACTCCCCGAAGTGATGACTGGAAATGGTGAGTGATATGGGTGGTACGGCTCAGTGCTGCAATCAGTTGCGTTCTTCCATTTGAAACCTTTCATCGATAGCGAACCTTTTGATTGGCGTTGCTACATTTCTTCTCCGACTTTCTTCGCCTCATCAATTTTAAGGATTTATCTTCCAATTTCAGCATTGTTCGCCGCTATTTCCGGCAGGATTTACTACTAATGAAACACGCACCCGAGAATTTCTCTCCCTTGGACTTATCTGCTCATGTACATCTTGGATTTTACACTAAACCGTAAAATGTCATTCGTGCCAGTTGGCGGGCTACTCTTAAATGCACTCTGACATCCAAAATGCCTGTTCTCTTTACTGAGTACCAACATGCGTTCTCTGTTCACAAAGCAAGCGGATCTATCTCCCATTCTTCGGCCCCGGATGCGTGTTCATAGTTGTGTGATTTGCACTTACTAGTCATGGCTGAACTCAGATGTTGCGGAAGCCCGAATAGTCATCCAGGGCTTTGATGTATACCGATTGGAGAGATGATAGAGCACTAATAAAACCGAAGATGGTGTGATCATGCAAACCTGGACCAATTTATTTACATTCACTTTCTGATATTGGCTGCCTGGTTATTCACTGTCATCCTAGATTTTCTGGGCATAGGAGCACAATCATAACGAACTTGTGTGTAGCCCCTTTTTCTACACAAGTTGACATTTCGTCTTTTATCAATTCTTTTCTGCCTTTCCTATTCCCTTTGCTGGATGATAACCGACACATAATCGTAGTTGATTTTAATCACGCGTCGACATTTCTCCTTGATTTGACTTTTCCATCAATTTCCCTAACCAGAGGTAACTCCATCCTAGATCGAATTACCACCAATCATCCCAAGTAATTCCGCTCTAAACTAGTTGTTCTAATTTCAACCACTGATGATTGTCTGTTAATTTTAAAATCCAAAGTTCATCGCCGGTCAGCTTTCCCATTATTAAAAGAGTCTTGTCAAATGAACATAAGACTGTATTTTTAGTGAAAGCATTCTTATTCTTCAGAGGTCGTTTTCATGCAAATTCGTGGTATTCTTTCAAATTCCTGAATAGTAATATAAACCGTCTTAAAGATGCACTCAATATAATTTTGATATTTGTGGTGCCCTAGAAACACTTTTCTCCCCTAACGGTGGTATTGCCTCACACAAACTGAGGGCCCAAAGGAGACAGAAGGAACACCTGTATAAGTTATGGGATTCTCTGAAATTCAGGTTCCCTTCATCCTTAATAACAAAAGAAGTAAAGCAAATGGACTGGTCGTATGCTAGCCAACTCCTGACAAGCTGTAATAGCGGACATCTCTGACAAAGAATTCGGCTTTTGTTTGGAAAGAGAACAAAATAAACCGTACTGCAGATGTAGAAAGTATCAACGGAGCGCTTATTTATCCACGTAGTGACATTGCAGTTTCATGGTTTCCGAATGAAAGCGCTGATGTAACACCCTTTTCTAAGGAAGAAGTGCTCAAACTCTTTCAGTCAACTAAAATGACCGTAGTTTTGTGTCATTATGTCATATCTTCCAGCTGTACTGAAGTACAGTGTAGCTTCACTGGCTGCATTTAATTCCCTTCTTTATACCTCCATATGCAAACATTCCACTCCCGATTGTTGGAACCCCGTCACTATTGTGCCCATCCCCAAATCTAGTAATTCAAACGCTCCAAACAAACGCTTTCGTTCCACCTCTCTCACATCATGCGGTATTAAACGAACAGAACGCGCCGTCCGGAGCCATCTAACTTCTTCCACTAGAGAACCTGATAACCCATTTAGTTTGCGTACAAACCAAACAGATCCACTTTGGATGCTGTCGCTTCCCTGGTTCATAACAGCACCAAATACTTGGATTCATCCGCCAAATCTGTCCGATGTGCTTTCTTAGATTTTTCCTCTGTATCTGACCCTGTTCCACGTTCCTTACTTCTTCGCAAACTTAGACAGTTCGGCTGACCCAATGACTTCCTGACACGGTTATCAGATTATTTAACCAACAGAACTCAGTGCACAAGACTGGGTGGAAACAAATCCACCCCGCTGATAAATAATTCTGGAATCATTCAAGGAGCTGTCCCTTTCTCCTTATTTGTTCTCAACATACATCAGCGACTTACGTACCAGTTCCCGTGGTCATTTGTTCAAATAAGTGGATGAAGATGCTCTCTGTCAGTTTATATCTAGGACTGAATATTTCCTTGACCTTTCCAACAACTGGCCTCCAATCCATAGGTTTTTCCTTTCGCTCTGTCTTAAATCGTATTTCTTCAACATGTGTTGATTGTTTGTTTACTTCTTCTCGATCTTCTTACCCGACTGACCCTCCTTTCATCAACACAGAACCGATCACTAGGGTAGATTCTGTCAAGTACCTAGGCACTACTGTTGATAAGAACTTGAGATGGATCTCTTACATTTCCAATTGTGCAAAAAACGTTGGAAGGCTATCCTTTTACATAAAACGACTGCGGCATTTCCAGATTAAGCAAAACACTATCTCCCTATTTGTTTATCAGTGTGTTTACCCGTTCTCCACATACAATACCATCTCCGAAGTAGTTTTTCAACTTGGTATATTGCAGTCGATTTCACTAGTCTCGGTAATTTTTCACTTTGGGCAGATGATGTTATGAGGGATCAACCAAAACCAGAGTATGTTGGTGCAAGGTTAAAGGTTTCCCACACCGAACGGAAGTTATCCAAGTGGCCTTGATTATCTCCTTACTCTTAGTTAGAATGAGCCACCTTAATGAGATTACTTACATATTTCCAAGATCCGAAAAGCAATCACCCGAGGAGACATGCACAATGAAAAGACAAATTTGTTCACATCTGACATTTTGATGGATAGACAGAAGAAAAGTTACAGTTGTACTCCGTGAGATTAAGAACAATATCTTTGCTGCTGTATGGAACGTCTAGGCTTAATGGGATACAAGTAGGGACATTGGAGCGGTCGACCAACAGTTAGCTTTTCACAATTGTACGCCAAGTAGAGCTAAGATACTTGTGTTCTATTGTACTGTCTGAGTCATGTACGGTAAAAAAACTGCGTTCTGAATTTGGCCTCTTATTAACCATTCATCATTGGCTGTTTATCACTGATTGTTTATAGTTGACTTGGCCTCAGATGATGGCTGATAAATAAGATTTCAAATTTGGTCTTCTCAGTTTCTGCCAACGCATATCGACCATACTCCGTCTGAGAAACAAGTTGATTTCGGGAAGCTCACACTAGAGTGAAAAGCAAGTTAGCCCATGGTCCAGAAACTGGATCAAGCCTCTCTTAAAAATACTGCTGGCCAAAGATTCTTTTACGATCTCATATAGGACATACGCGAAATTTCAGTTAAACGGCAAGCCATTCTGAGTGAAAATCTAACTGTATTAACTCAACCGGACAGTCCGGAACCCTGTCCACTGTGTTGATGGGAGACAACAAGTTAACGCACAGCATCGTGGATAACCATTCCACAATAAAGTCAAAAACTCCACGGATGCATGGGTAGACTACTTTCAGAAAAAGACGGAGTGAAAATGCAAACAAGCATCAAATCACGATTTCAATCTGTCATGATTGTGAAGCTTTTTATGATCGTGCAAATCTCAGTGTAGATCCTGTGCCATCTTAATCTTACCGAAGAATGAAAACAACAAGCAAAAATGGAAACAAGGAAGCAATCCATTGGGTGCAACACATGAAACCTTCTGCCTTCCACCTACATATCGTTGACCATCCATCGATGTCCATGATTCTTCCGTCGGCTTCATACTAACCGGTTTCCCGAACCGAAGTGGAGGTTTAACTTAGGAGACCCAACCTCGAGCCTATGACTGGATGGTCTAACCCGCAAAGCAGTAGGATGATCTGAGGGTTACATGGTCTCCTGGGGACCGGTGAATGTTTGCACATTCCTTACACCTGTCGGATGAAGCTAGATATCCTGGGTGCCCAGTACAACCCTTCATCACAGATGCCAGTGAGCACACAATCATATGCTTCGTAGATAAATCCTAGAACAATAAAGAACACCGCGTTTCGGTACCCAACTGGAGTCGCACTCACGGAGGCAGCATTATTCTTGCTGAATTCTCTATTATGCCGATAGCGCAATCGCCTGGAAGGATTTATATGTGCAAGGTGTAGCACAATAATGTATAAAAGTACTATGGGCCAGAGGGAGGTAAGGTACCAATGAATTTCGCCATTTGGACAATTTATACCTCGGTACACAGCCACAACGAGTCACAGCTTGGATGGAAACATCAAAGGAGAGACTTAGCATCCAGGAGTACCCATTTTGTCGATACAAATGGTCCCATATCTACTGGAACCTGGACTGGCGACGTCCCTCCGATAAAAAGCTTCGTGAGCAAGAATGAATGTGACTACGAGATAGTTGGAATTCAACTAGTTTGCCTCCCAGCCGTGTGCAATCATTCGCATGACAATTCAGCCAGGCCAGGCCATCAACCGAGGTGTGGACAGGGAAAACCAAATAGTACCAAAATCAAAAGAAAGGACAAATGTTGGTGGAATAACTCGAAGTGAACGGAGCAAACAGACTTAAATCTTCATATTCTGTCCCCCCAACCTCTATCAGGTAAGTGTTTGAGTTGTCACAAATTTTAGCTGCCTGCACAAATCAGAATTACGGCAGAAGATAACAGCCGCTTCTTCAAACCGTACAATGGCGCCGGATTTATGGCCGCTTATCACGTGCAACACCTGTATGGGCTCCTAAGTCACGGCTAAGCTAATTTAGGTAGGGTTTGTCTAGGCTGCCCTGTACTTTCGACCTTTTTTATATCAGAATTTTATAGTTGTGTTCCACAACCTTCCCAGATAACCGCCTCTAGATCCAATGGATGCACGTGATATCGCATGCCGGTCTACGGAGAGTTAGATGTCGCCACATTATATCTAATGAACAGTCCATTTCGTGTTGCACACCACTACTAATTAACCAGCTCCCTGGTGACACCCTATTCTAGCAGTCGTTTCATTTCCTTACTAACATGATCCCTTTGGAGTAGCAGTAGAAGTAAAATGAGCAACTTTAATTTCTGGACGCCAATTTTAGATTTCTGTTCTCTATTTTGCTTCGTACTGAGCGATATTTTTCCATGGGTGGTCCTTCCCCTTTCGTTTGAATTATCTATTCTAAAGACAATCTCAAAGTTTCTCAGTAGAGTAAACTTACCGTGTCAGACTCACAAACACTTTTGACGTATAGTTGCCATCCAGCATTTTTGTCGGTTTATCAAAAGTAAACATGATTGGGGACCAATCACTCTTACTCTCGATTTTCACGGTTAGAGGGTAGGCATAAAATTTCGTTTCGCATACATCTGTTAAATGTGGTTTAGAATGATATCCATTGCACGTGATCCGTTTGCGATCACGACGACTCCTGGGTTCACATAACAAAGGGAGAAGCGTGTATGCTTATAGTTCCCAGTTAACTTACTAATAAGTCGGCTAAACCCGGTCAAAGAAGATTTCCTTAGATAAACCATTGGTTTGTTGGTACATGCTGCCATCGAAACGGAATTGCATATTCTTTGCACACATCAGTAGCAGTTTTAAGGTAACGCTCAGGAAAACTGATGTAACCTGCTTGCCCCAAAAGGGTGTTCCCAAGTGAGACCCTTGCAGGCAGATGGTAGATTACGGGAAATGCCACCAGCTTGTTAGAAACATTCGAGTTCCGGATTTGGTCTATAAATGTATCTGAAGCCCTGGGACTGGGCTCGACAAACTTAAGTCTAGTGGGACTACTCAATTTACCTACCAGCTGTACTCCTCCGTGTGACTCTCGAAGTATGGAAATAATGAGCATCAGCGGTATTGCTTATTTTAAGACCATACACATCAAACAACCGTGAGCTGTGGATCATAAACTGAACAAGAAAACAGGCAACTATGAGTTCATCACTGTTACATTGATTCACCCATCGGATAGTTGCTTGTTCCATATTTTTGACGCGGATGTGGCAACCGCTGTCACCAATGATACCGCTAATATTCGTTTATTGTCCATTGGCTTTTTGTCAGGCAACCCGGTTTATTCGTGATTATGCCAACATAGCTATATTTATCTTATCAAACAGCAATCTAGCTGCCTCTTTGGGGCTTCTCCACTGACTTCCTCGTGACACTCCACACAGATTTAGTTCTTGAATTTCTAATACAGACTGGGATCCTCATCCGCATACGTTGATTACATGGTGCACAACACACCGATAAGACACAAGTAAATTGTCATTCTGCCTTTCCACTGCCAAAAGAAGCTACATTAATTTGTGTTGGCTTTAGTATAATCAGTGACGAAAAAGTTTCCTCAATATTCTTTCATGACTTCGGTTTCACGAACGTTGTTCAACTCATGGCTGTAATCTCGACTGGTTCTGTTACTTCCGCGGTCTGTGGCAGCCCCTTTTACTCCAATTTATACTGGTTTAATAGCTGGGTAGCAAGACAATAAAAAGCATGTACCGATATTGCGAATTCGCATGGCCGACCGTCGTCAAATGGATTAAGCTTCTGTCACCGTAAAAATATCACAGGTTCGAAATATACATTTCCATGGCCACTTTAGTGATAGACGGCAACTCGCTGCCGTCCGGCTTGTTGCCGCGCCCGACCTAATGAGATCCTGCCTGGCCCTTTGCCTATCGAGACGTCAGGAAAATGGTTGTTGATTCGCGTTCCTCAATGTAGAAGACCGTAGAAGCTACGGGACATGACTTTCCATCACGATCTTCCGTGAAGCATATCAATACAAAATCGGTTCGGTGCAGAACTCGCGTAAGAGATGATCTTTTGTGGTTCGTGAGAAAGTCAGAAAAAGTTCAAGACAAACAGGAATTCTATGGGGCATCTCGTTAAGACAAGCGGTACTGACGTGGTCAGATTACAATCAGATCATCTGGGAAATACATTTCAAGTTCACCTCCGTTTAGTTTGGACAAACATTAACCTTATACCAACTGCCTTTGGCTTTGGTTGCTCCACCACAACATCTTCAGCTCAAAATGAAAAATAACGGGGATTAGTGAAATCGACTGAAATTTACTAAGATGAAAAACTATATAAATGAAAGGTTTCGAATGGAAGAACGCAACTGATTGCAGCACTGAGCCGTACCACCCATATCACCCACCATTTCCAGTCATCACTTCGGGGAGTCACGTGGACCCCAATCCCGTAGTCAAACTGCACTTACACGAGTCAGTCCACCGGTTAAAGTTTCCATACATTTTATCCATGTCAACGACTGGCCACCCCAAACCATCATCCAAGTATTATCTGCCTCGAAGAACCGCGTACGATGGGGCAGTCGTTCTGTGGGTATGTGCAAAACATGTTCCAACCACCTCAACCTAATCGGATTCAGTGCCTACTTGAGAGACTAACTCCTATGATCCAGTACCATTTGCTCAACTTCTGAATTACTGACAAAATTCTCTCGCCGAATTCTATCAGTGCTACGAAGAAATGAGTGTTCAAACATTGAACTTCTTTGCATATCTTTTACTCTGAACAGCAGTTTCTGAGTCTTACAACAATACCGACCTCACCGTTGACGTATCTACCCGACCTTTGACCGATAACCAGAGGTCACTAGGATGCCACAGATGACTCAAATTTGCGAATGACAGTCGGCCTTCTGTATATATGAAGACACGTCATCTGACAAACGACCGTCAGGTGTGATGCTAATTCCATCCATCTCATCCAGTTGTTACCTTGGAAGAATGAGATTCGGTTATCAACCACTCCTGTCTTGCAGCAGCATTCTACATTTCGAAGGTACAAAACGCATACTAAACATACCTACACTGGCTTTCAAACGACCGAGGAAGAACCCTGCAACTTACTCGAATCTTCGTTCATTGGCTCAATATCGTCCGCAAATTCCAAATCATTTTCCTATTTGACTAATTATCAACGCCACTATTCTCGAAAGAGGATATGGCTATCTCTAAAACCATTTCAATGACGAATTTATAAAGGAAAGTTTAAAGATGACCCTCCCGACGAACATCAGTCCTCGTGGTCAGTTAAGGTGAAGGATCGTAGTAAGCACGAGCTCGGCTTCGACTGTTAGGATGTAGAGGGTGGATGAGCGAAATGAATTCCTCTGGTTCAACATTTAGTAGGAGGCACTGCAAAGAAATTCACGATCGACTGATTCGAACAATCGAGAAAGACAGGAGTATTGGGCCTACGAAACATGCGCCCATATTTTGGGATCTGTTGCTGTAAAGATTTGGTGAATACAACCCTGACCGGGGCGAATACTGGCTTGGTTCTCAAGCATACACCTTCCGCGAGTACGAACTAGATAATCGGTGGGAGATAGTGTTCACAAGTGGTTTGGATGTAATAGTTACTACTCTAATTCGTTTGTGGTTTTCATATGAGGATCTGTCACCTTTCTTGCAAATTGGTACAATCACCGGTTTACTCCGATTCCTAGGACGTCCCTATCTTGTCCAGACTGATCCCAAGAGTTTTTTAACTTAGAGGTTAACACTTCGCCGACGTGTCTGAAAAAGGATCCAGCTGCCTTATGCGTTTTAAGAAAACCTATCTCCCTGATCGGCTCCATCTCGGATGGAGGACTGGTATCTACTTGCATTTGTTCATTGGTAGACATAAGCGGAAGGCTCACTGTGGTGGGTCAGCTAAACTGTTCCTAAAATGTTCTGCCCAATGCATCAGTTGACGCTGCTGTCACCGGTCGGACTCCCTAGCAGTCTTCGTCCAAAAACCGTCGTTATTTAACCAATAGCTTATTTATCTTACAAAAGTCACGTCTTTTGATGCTGCATAAAAATGACTAAAGAAAGTCATGAAATGAAACGAGTTTCACCTAGTAACTCATTTGTTTTCCCCGAAGTGACTTATTGACCCACATCAACGTTTAAATCATTGCTAAAACTATGGGAACACTATTCCACGGCCTCTTCTGAATTGGACTTGAATCTCAGGCGAACT
The DNA here is from genome assembly GCA_008360955.1 of Fasciolopsis buskii. Lineage (NCBI taxonomy): Eukaryota > Metazoa > Platyhelminthes > Trematoda > Plagiorchiida > Fasciolidae > Fasciolopsis > Fasciolopsis buskii. Next base: position 41,015 of record LUCM01010365.1, read on the forward strand.
AACTGGGGTGGTATAGGATCAAACAAATGATAGGATCAGCTCTAGGGGTACAAAATATCCGTAAAATTTCGATTTTGTCATGACGATTTTCCAGTTCAGCGAGAGAGGATTTACCGATAATTTTGAGTCTCACGTGAAGCATGTCGATAGCCTTTCTGAGCTAAGGTTTGCGTCTGGTGTTCGTCCACATTTCGGCAGTTAAACAATTATTGGTTTTTTTTACCTGAATAATACCAGATTCTATGACTGTTTATTCTAATATGCTGAGAACTACCGAAGTACCGGCGAATGGATGCGAACGGAAAAATTGAAACAGAGAAGGTAATGCACGAATTCTTCTTTTGGTGTTCCTGTATACTTTTTCGTCTTCTTGCCCCACTTCAAATACCACTTTCATGATGAACATAGGCGACAAGTCAAGTGAAGTGTACATTCATTTTACGAATGGAGTTCTATCCTACATCTATTTTTCCCTGACGTAATGACATGTCTCATCACCATAATATTATATTATGGATATAAGGACATTTGCCTTTCAAGCACTCCAGCTTCGTCGGACGTATATCTTCGATCCACTTAATTAAGTAATCTTTTACAAAGTGACACGTATTACTGGCTCGATTGTTTAAACTTTTATCTACTCAACTGCTACAGGTGCATGGATTGTTCTTTTGGGTCAGATTAGGGACAGGGGTTTGTGTGACTGCCGACTGCGTTCGGCTGTTCGGTTGAAGCCGGGTGGTTTGTATTGTATATGCAGTCTTTATGACTGTACCACAAAGAAATGCACTTGAACACAATTTGACTGTTATTAAGTAAAGTTTAGCAAATACCTTATCGTCTGATTATACATTTTTCGATTATCGTTTCGAAAGTCCGATCCATGGTCAGTAGGGTGACTAATAGTTTCAGTAGGAAGCTGTTATATTATTATCGGTATGCAAGATGGCGCCAACACTTTTTGATTTACATCGCACCCGTTAGCATGTGAACTTCGTGGAGCTTCCCAGATGACCCAACTAGTGGGGAAACTGAAGGAAAAACAGATTTCCGGGAAACAGGATTAACTTGGGCCATCAGCTGGTAGTCATTATGTTGTGAGCCGTTTGAACAACACAACCGATACTCAGTGAGCTTAAAAGCGGGAGTATTTGTTCCAGACATCAACCATTTCCTGCGTATACAACTGTCTAGATACGATAAGGACAATACAAGACATGCGGATTTCACTTTTAAGTAGTATGTTTCGCATTTGGATGGGTGAACAAAATTTTCCAGGAAGCACACGACTGGTTTCGCGGTTATTGCCGCTCTTCAGGGTATTCTTCTGTCCAACCATCCCAATACTTACCATCCATTCACGCTCCTAACGATTTAAATGAGATTCTAGTAAGAAACTAAGACAAGAGCGCTTTTGTATAGGGACGGTTGGGTACGCACACCTGAAGAGCGGTCGTGTGTTTCAGGCAAATTTTTTCATCCATCCGTATGCAAAACACACTACTGAGAAGATAAATTAATAATTTCGGGCCTTGTGTCCTCTTTCTGAAGGTTATCCCTGCCTGACTGATGAGAAATGCTCCCACGAATCGTCAAGTGATTCTTGAATGCACTAACGATTCCAATGAGCTCCCACCAGGGTTGCGCTTGGTATTGCCAACACCGAAGTAATTTTTACAGACCGTTTAAATAAACCCCTTTGAGATGGGATGCAATGGGTGCACCTGACGGAGACGGATTCAGTGACGCAAACGTTGAGAACGGTGGTCCTGTTTCATGCTGTTCACTCGGTCTGGCTGAATGGACCATCACATGATCCGATGTTCCTCTTTGTACTTTGGTCTTGGAATCAACAATCAGTGAATGAAAATGCCAATGCACAATTACTGGGCGACAGAAACATGCAAATCATACCATCGGAGATGAAATACGAGTCTGTCTGGCACATTATTTGGATTTTCGCCTACTTGGACTTTCTCTAATCGATGTGCAAATCGACGAACAGCGCAAACCCGGGTCACACTATGTGAACTAAAGCGTAGACTGTTTTCCTGTCTATCTGCGTGTGTATATATATATATATAATAGGTATACACAAAAGAGCCGAACTACCAGGATTTTTCATAGACATGAGATTGATCGCGAATAATCACACATTCACGTGATCTGTGGCCAAAAAGCGTCAGAAGAAGTTTCTCAAAATAGAAACTTATCACGCCTACATCCTGTGACAAAATGCCGTCATTTGATGCGCGGATTACTTCAGGTCAGTGGAAAATGAAATTAAAGTTGGTGGATTAGCTAAAAGGGTTGAAAATTGACTTGCATTTAGTGCAAACTTCGTCCATTTTACCATAAGGTCATTCAACCCCCAAATAACCGTGTTTATTTGGCCCCTCTTAGTTTATCTGAAGTACATTAAAATTTGTGTGACTCCCTAGCCTTGTGTAGCCCAGGCGTAGTAAGTTTATCACTTCACGCCCTAGGCAGGCAATGCTCGCTTACTCGGTCTGCCTCCGTGCCCATACGACCTCGGTATGTTAAAGTTTATGTATACGATCTACCGGATCTTTTTATTTGCACAACTGTTTTCTTGGTCATCATCGTCCAGTCAGGAAAAGATCACCACTGACAATGGTGTCCTTAAAAATTATATCTTTTGATTTATTTGGGCTCATACATCAGGGTGTAAGTGTTTATTAAACCATAGCAACGAATAAGGGACCGTTCTGCTAGTTTTGACGGTTTATTTCACAAAGTTACGACAGGAAACTAATGCATAGAAAATTTCTACTTCGTCCTTGGAAAACATAATAGTTGTATTTCCACCCAGGCGGTCTTGCCACAGCCATACTGAATCGATGGTCATTTTTTCGGTAAGGGTTTAGATGAATTTCAGTCATCAGCGGCTTAAATTAGTTTATGGGATCTACCATGAATTTTTAGGGTGCCGCTCATTTCTGTTTCCTGAATACAATCGACTCACCAGATGGATTACTGACCCATCAGCTAAGTGACTAACCCAGCGCAGGCTTAAACTCACATTGATACACATGGACATTTCACACCTATTCATCGATGTAGAAAAAAATGAACTTGGTTACAATCACGTCCACATAAGACTTAATATCCCAACGCGGATTTATGAACAACATAAATCATTAGGCCCATCTGTCGTTTATCGTTGTCTCACCCGGTCCGCCTTCCCCAAATCCGTCTTTCGGGCGGGTGAAAATTATTAGCTACCGGAGGAGAAACGAAGCTGCCAAGTACACTGCACTATCTTTTTTCTTTGATTTAAGAACCTCAAATCAAGTTTCATGCATCCTGTGCATCGGTACAGGTGTCTTGTACTAAAGCTTCGAAGCTTTTTTAAAGTTCTGTAGTGTCTAACGACTAAAATAGCTTTAGGCAGACTCTAAGTGCTAGTCGGGCAAATGTGAACATCATCTACTACTTCATGGTATGCTGTTTTTTATACCCCATCCATCAGATCACTCGTACGCATCTATTCATCTCGATCAAGCTCCAGTTGGAAAATGACTTTGAGCTTTCATGACCTCACTGAAGGATATTCACATGTCACAGGCAAGGTCAATTCTTATTTTGCCTCATGTCATTGATTTTGGTTCCTGGCCTTTGACACTGATGCTGATTAGTGCTGTTTGCTCGACCGAATGAGTTCAGATCTATGCTAAATAATTTGGATAAGCCAAGGCAGTCAACGTGACAGAGTTGACAGTCCTGGTTGTGCATTCACAATCTGCAGCGCAAGTTTTTTCAACTGACGAAAATGCCTTGACAAAAATACATCGCTCAGTTCTGTGCTTGATTGCTTTTTCGACAGGCCGGAGTTAAATCGTCTTTATTGTCTACATCGGATCTGGTGACCATGGTCTTAAATCTTTTAGTTGTCGGTGGCATCCTTATTCGATAGTCTTCAAATGGCCTCGGTCGTGTTTGCGGGGATTGCGTAAACCTGTACAGATGAAGCTAAGAAGAAGAAGGACAAAAGAAACTATGTTGTTTTTTCACCGTACACCTTCTGATCCTTTTGGTCAATGTTATTTTAAAATATTTTACGGGGAGCAATCTTGACAGACAGATTATACAGGATCCGTGCCAGTGATTTCGAATATGGTCTTCTCTAATCAGTAACAGTCCTCCTTTCTTGTGCCAAGAACTCCGCAAGCAAGCACCGATATCAAAGCCGAAGCTCACTTTGCATTGACTCCACAATGGGTCATGGCCTAACCCCTCATTATCCAGCGAACAAAAAAACGACAAGAGGAAACGATAGACAGGCATACCCTGTGCGTGTCCAAGCCACCTCATCATTCCGTACTCGAAGGCCCTACCATACTCGGGCAGTGTTTAGGTCGGATGTAGCAAATTGCTGAGTGTATTCATCACAGAGAGAGCAGAACTCACAAAGAAAAAATATGGTGTTACGGACTGTGGCATTGCCCACCCTGCCCTTATGAGAAGGCTGGATTTCATGGCGGTGTCACAGATGTTGCGGGTTCGCAAAAGTTGCCGTGACTTTTGCTATTCGTGATACGATGTTTTCCTAAACACCCCTCTAGTCGCAATCAAGCTCTCAAGGTACTTAAGCCAACTGACTACATGCCACTAATCACAAAAGTAAACCCAGGCGCGCATTCCTGTCGATCTTGGAAAAGAACCGTGCACTTTGAAAGTACGAAGTATATACCGAACCTGGAGAGCTCAGTCACCCAACTCTCCAATGTGTTGAATTGCCTACACAGTGCCACTCAGCAACGTGATATCCCCTTATACTTTAGGTCAAAACTGCATTCCTTGGGAGGAGCTCAATTCGACCGTCTGCTAGATCTGGTAAGGTGTCCTGTAGAAACTTTTTGTGACTAATTTGAAAAGAGATGAAGAGACAGGATGGGTCTGTCGCACATCACTGCGGATGGTGAAGAGTAACGAAAGCTACATCCATGTCATCCAAATGCACCTTGCTCGAGGACAGTCTACCTACTATTGCATTTGTCTCCTGTTAAAATTTCAACCTCATCCGCTTTATCGTGCGTAAAAGATCGCGCAGCTTTTGATAGCGTTTCCTTGATTGCATCTGGGCTAGAACCTGTAGGGGTGCAAGATGAGACGATATGCAGATTGTCTACCTGTGTGATGGCTGCTTACGTACCTCGGAGTTTCAGTGAGCATAGCTGGATGCTTACTGCAATTCACTCTAGCTATGTGACCTCAGACTTCTCATGGGGAGCTAAATCGGAGTCAGCCTGACCAGAAGCTACAGCCTTAAAGTATCCAAAAGGTACAGATGAAAATCGAGTGTAGGATAGGACAGCGATGTAAACCGAATGATAGAGATGAAGTCTTTAATCCGAATCTCTTGGATACAACACCAACAGCTAAAGTTTTTATTGTGCAAGCTAAACGAACCTGTTTTCCAGTGAGCATCGGTATTTACATGCTATTAATGGCTAGTTTGATGAGGCATTGCGGAAGAAGAACAGTAGTGGTCAGCGAAATCAAGTTCACCAAGACCTAGATGCTAGCGGAAGAAGCGAGCCAGGCAAACACCACAGAATTTCCTTATAAAAAACTTCCATTAGAATGTCCAAAAGAAGCTGTCAATGAGTCCTCAGCTGGAAATCGCGAGAGTAAAAATAGCCAACTGAAGAGATGTGAAGTTATGAACAGCGTGAAGGTGCAAGAAATATCTTATCCTAGTACCAGTCTGAAAAGGAATGCAAACTTATTGATGAAAGTCCGTCATGGTTAGTTACGGCATTGGTTGTTGTACTATTGGATCATCCAATGCAGAGTTCAGAATAAGTTTTGAAGCATCTTCCTGCTCAATTTACGTGCAGTCATTGTTTACACTTACCCCTTGATTAGCACCATCTTGGATCCATCCAGGTATGTGATAGACCATGCATGAACAAGTGACAGCTGCCTTCCCATTTTTCGGAAGTCCCACGCTCTCCGTCCACATATTCAATTGTCAAATTATTTGACAGTATTGATAGCGGCAATTGGTTCGATTCACGATTTGTCTCAAGTCTAGTAAGTTTCGTATAAAAATTTTTTTTTCTGGTGGGCCTATGTATGATGGTCATTGCTGATGTTCTCAATTAGTACATTGAAGTTACTGATCGCTGAGGGTCAAGTGAATTAATTGTCTGTCACCCCAAAAAGGTCAGAGGTCAGGATCCCAGATACGCCGGTCATTTTGGTGGTAGATGGCTATTTGTTGTTGCCCGGCTCGTTATCACCATTGACCTAGGAAGACCTTATGTGGCTCTATGGCCATCCCAGTTTCAGACTAGCAATCGGCCGTTTCCCTTCCTCCTTGTGGGTGGCCTTATCGGCAGTGGGGTATGGCTCTCCCACTACATTCATATGACAAACCACATTATCAGCAACAATTGTTAATCTTAACTCGCCCAGGCAGTATCTGTCAAGGTGACATAAATAACTGCAAAGGTGAGATTGGCACGGATACAGGTAGGTTCTGGGAAATCACTTAAAAGGGCGAGCCCCCCCCCACTTCCCCAAGTAATAATAAGGCGCAAATACCCGAAACTGGGCTAGTAGAATAAATCCGATTTTGGTCAAAAAACGGAAAAATGACACTGATTGCTGCATGTGATAAGTTAAGCCATTGGTTGAAGACGTGCTGTCACGCATTTATGATTGATATTTTTTAACGTTATTTAACACGATAAGAACCTGATGCGGTTTAACTACTTGATGGTGCACAGAATTGGAAACCACATGACATTCGGTCAATGGTTATCTGACCAAATTATGCACGTCTCGGCAATCATTCGAGATGGATCACAAATGTGTCAAGCAGCGTGAAAGAACTTACCAGAACAAAGAGAACAGTGCAAATCTAATTCAAACACAGTAAAAGATGATAACAATGATTTATGGAGCTTTTTAGAGATAGTGAATTCCCTTCCTTAATGAACACTGGAATTTGCTCTGTTGGTGTTATTATTGTTGTTGGTACCGTTTGTCTGTTGTGTTTCGCCGAAGATAGTTACCATCGGTTTCATTTCACCAGACTCGAAATTGAGACTGCATTCATTTAGTATTGATAATTATATCATCCTATTTGGTACCCTTCTGAACGACTTAGAAAGAAGGCAAGTGAGTCTGTCTAGGACACGACTGACAGTTAACTTAGCGGCTTGCGAAACCTAGGAAGAACTCACTCTAATCCCGATTTATTTGAGTTCGAGTTAGGCAGGCTTAGTGCACGTTTAGGGCTAGGATTCGAATCGAAATGGCTGGAGTCTTCGAGCTTGAACTTCAGTCAATTGCTTGGCACTTTTGGTAGCACTACATTGCGGTTAAAAATAGTGGTTAAAGATTGTTTCATCATATAGTGCGTGTTGCTCAGCTTTTAATGCAAATCGTAGCGTAGGGAACTCGTACCATCGACAGATCAGAGAGAATATGAGAAAAAGAAAATATAAAAAGGAACATTTTGTGCAAACGTTCATCTTGCATGCTGCTTATCCATCTCGTTACGGGTTAAGCCCGATCAAATGTTCATTTATGGGCTTCAAAGCACACAGCTGGAAAAGGCAAAAAAGCGACCTAATTTTAGAGGCCATACACCGAGCCTTTGACCAAATGTTCTAACCTATGAGATAAAGAAAGAAATTAGACGCATCATAATTTGCTGCAGTCCAACGAGTGACTATTCACTCCCCACATCTTTCACATGAGTCCGGGCATTTTGCATGTTTAATGCATTTCTCGACTGAATATGTCGGTGGGTGCACTGGTCTATGTATCATACCGCGCCTGCAGTTTGAAACCAGTATTTAGATGACATTATTAGATTGACTTCGAAGTACCAATTCACACGCTGGAAACTACCTGATATTTATTTTTGTGCTCGCACTATGGTGAGAATACATTGTGGTTAGCACAAATGAAAGTCACGCGATTCAATCCGGCACCTCTTTCTTGTAGGCTGCGCATAAAACCAATCAGTTAGAACTGCGGCTTGATACAAACGCGAAGTGCAAACATTCCCCAACTGCCATTGGCTTGTGGATTTTCTCCGATCAGGATTCCTCATATTTTCTATACAAACACAGGACTTGTAAATAAATTTGAATGAAACTCTCTTCTAGCCATCTTAGCCTTCTAGCTATATTCACTTACAACGTTCAGGTCGGCTCATCAGAATACGCATTGGCAGTTCGCATTCGTACCTTATTGCTACTGGTCAAATTCGGTATTACAATTTCAGGTGCCAGTACCACACACAAACATATGGGAGATGGTATTTCGGAATTTTCTCATCAATGATGACCATGTATTAGAATTTAGAATTAAGGGTTGTTGATCACCAAGCCCTTGTACACTTCTAGCCCTAACCCCAACAACAACGGACCGAATTCTTTCTCATCTACCTGTGTCAGCACCGCTGCGGATTTGTAAATAAACAATTTTTGATTACGAAAAGTTGATTGGTTGTTTATATTTTTTATTTCCAGTTATCTGGCATGATAGTTTCATTGATGTTTGTAGCACATGGTTGACACGCAGCCATTTCCTAGCGGGTGGAGCGGAATGCAGATAGTGAAACATCTATCTGCTAACCTTACGATTCGAAAGTACGACACCCGCTTCCTAATGAACCGCTGGACCATCGTTTGTTAACTTCAAGATTCCAACCGGGTTAACGGGGGATACGACACAGGTTTTGATTTAATACCGCTGACCGTAACCAGTTTGAGAAAACTGGCAAGCGAATGAAGTTAATATCCGGACCAAACGACGTAAGGAGTGTATCGAAAAATCGATGCGCCATGTATTGGTTTTTTTATTGTGAATGATATAATATAATATAATCTACCAACAACGCTGTGTTATTAATATTATATCATTCACGAATGAAGTTAACTTTACACTGATAGTGCACTTACAAATCGGGTACCGTACAAATTAACCAAGTTCTTTCTACAGTTCCGGCGAAATGTAAAAAGAAAGTTTAAAATGTCACTATGCCGTCCACAGTTTCGTTACGGATACCCGTGAATCACATACTGAATAGAGGTTGTGCAACAAACCACGAAGCTTTGAGATAGGTAAGTAAATTTTCTTTGTTTCTACCTCATTGAAGAAATAAACCAATAAAACTTATTTGCGATTAGAGATCAAAAGTGATCTTCTTGACGTCTTCCACTCGAATTCTTCTAGATGACCAAGGCTCTACATTGTTTGATTGGGTTGGATGTTACACACAGAAAAATGTGATATGTGGAACGGGGCTTGGGGGGGGATCCCACTGATTTTCCAACATTCTTGCAACGTCAAGCAGATCTTAATTAGTTGAGAACGTATCCGGTCGAGCTCGTTTGCGACGAAAGGTTTCATAATTCAGATAACACGAAAATCCCTGGAGAAAATCAAACAGCCGTCGATCATACTGACCACCTAGAAGGTCGGATAGATCAGTCAACCTTGTAATTTGATCGCATGTGCTCACCCCATATTGGAGCTGTTTATAAAATCGTATATTTATCGATCGAAGTTCCTATTAGCAGTATCTAAGGGATTAAAAAAGCCGCAAACTGACCGTTAACCTTGGTGCCCGAGAGTTCACAGGTAAAAGAAAATGATTAGTGAAGCAAAAAGGATCAACATGGAATGGATATTAGTGCTCAGATGGTGTTAAAATGCTGACCTAGTTACTCAAAGCGCATACGTTAACTGTGAAAACACCTACCCATATCCGGAGTTGCCTCTGGCTTCCTTAGCGAATTAATGAGCTATACGAATTCGGCAAACCATAAGGGAGCAAATCAGTAAGAAGTATCTTTGTTCATTTGGGACTTCGTTAGTTCCATAATTAATGAACTGAATGAAATTTGATGACTCTGTTCATCGCGTAGCCAAAAATAGGGTCTCGTTTGTATTGTTCTCATGGTTGGCACCGTAGCATAGCTGAGATTGTTTGAGCACTGTTGGCAGGATAATTCTGCAGTCTGCCAAACTGGGGAGAATGAAGACGTATGGAAACGCGCATGCGCCTTACCGCCACTTGCAAAATCCATGATGTAAACGAAAAAACTTGATAAGTGAAATACGGTGACGCAATTAGGTTCAACCTGTATTGAAGCGTAATATCATGTAATTCACTGTACCGAAGTGGCTATCCGCCAGCGGTCTAGGTCTGACGATGGTACACGCACTCAACTTTTTCGGCTGTTGCACACAACATTTCCGACGGTGAACATCCGAGGTCGGCAGTTCCCCCAGAGCAGGTTGAACATTTTTCACGCGGTAGCAGGGCGCAGTTACCGTGAGATCTGTTTGGCGTGCCTGCAAACATAAATCACGCCGAGGATTACCTAATCCGATTACGCAATCACTTTCAAACAGTTTATTGACTTTTTTCATCTGGCTCCCAGGGCCCAAGCATGACTTCGCGTTTAAAGAAAACGTTCACGATGATATATTAAATTGAGAAATTTTCTCACCAAGCAAATTGCCCAGCGAGCTTAATTAAACATCTTGCCACATTGCCAATGGAAACAACTGTTTGTGAGTTTTTTCCAGTGGCAATTGAATGAACTGACTTCGATTCTAAAATACTGTGACTGTCCCAAGTTTGTGCTCGCAAAACAGTGGGAGCTGAAATGCCAAAAAGATGGTTTCCACAAACCTGCAATCTTGATTCAACTTTGAAAAATGCAAAAGCTAAAAGTCATTTCTTATGAATTGGCACACCTCATACTGTCTGGAAAGAGTAAATTGCAGCAACCATGACTAGACATAAGGATTTGCCTAGTTGTGAGTCCAGTGAAGAACCGGTTCTTTCTTTATATCCCTCTTTTGCAAGTTCAACCTTGACTACAATTTCAGTAGAATTCTGTGGAATAAATGAATCACATAGCGAAAACATTCCGATTCTAGTGTCCACGTTTATGTATATCACTGTGATGTTTGATAATATTGCACCTCTGCAGATGTCACTGGGAGATAAATTGCACCACAAAATATATATCCGTTCTTGTTTTTTCTGCGGTCGCTTAAAACAAGTTGTCGGAGGGTAATTGTTCCCTGCTCCAATTTGATTGCATCCTTCAATACAGAAGAAATTTATTAAAGATCGGATAAAATATGACCAAATAAGTTCCAGTAAGGACTTTTTGGACAATGGTGATTCAATACCAAATGCCTTACGAACCACCGATAAATATGTATTGTGGCAACGTGGAAATTTACCGTGCTCAATATATCCTTGAGTTTGTCTGTCAAGTCGGACAATACTGGAAAACGGCATATTCACTCACGTGTATTGTCGATAAGGGTATTCACTTGTGAATATCATTTCCAGGGGCGATAAAGCAGTCGAATAAAGCTCCGGTTTGAAAACCGGGAAGCTGTTATTCTGTTATCAACCGAAGCAACTCACAGATTGTGAAATTGCATGTCTATTTTCCGTATTCTGAAGCACGGATTTTAGAGTAAGTAGAAGTCCATCCTTGAAAGTAGACAATGGAGAACATTCTGTTTGACTCATTTTACTTATTTATGGTTAAATCTAACGGCTGTCCTAGCTAGTGAGATTTATCGGAGGCACTGTAAACCATATTATGGATATTTCTTCTGTTAATGGAAATCTGACTGGCTGGTACAGTTTTGAACGAATTACATTTTCAAAGGATTTCACTCGTCAATACGCATCACTCTTCCCGATTTTCTGTTTAGATTTTATGAAGATGCAGAAATTCAGACTTTCTATGGTATAATAGATGTATCACAATGAAAAAAAAACATTTTGTGCGTTTCACAGGAAAAGCTCGAAGTGGTCTGCTAACGCTGATGCACCTTCGTAACTGACACGTTTCGATTAAGACTCGGAGGTTCAGATGGTATCACGAGGTTGCCATATTGGCAATCCGTAGACGAGCACACACGGGGTGTTATCAGTTGACAAGTGGATAGACGAAACTTGTCAGAATGCACAACAAGTCCAATAAATTTGTACACCGCCAGCAGCAGTTGATCCGCGACTGCAGGGAGAAAAGTTGTAGATAGCTGAGAAACAAGTGTTACCAAAATTCGCAGTTTTGGCGTTGTTTACATCGAGTATATAATTCGCCAGTTTGAAGGTCTCAGTTGGCTGACGCTCGTTAAATCATTTACCTTTGCTCCCAGGGTTACAGGGGCAAATGCCGTCGTGAATTTTATCAGTCCGAATTACTCGACCGGTGTGGAAGATTTTAGGGGAGACCACAATATAGGTACTGATTCAGCCTGTCTTCAAAGTCGTCTAGGTAGTTTGCAGTGCCAAGAAGTGTGAACATCTAAAACCAACCTTTGGAAAAAAGGTTCTTAAAGATGTACTATATCCCCTTAGTTTTCACATATTCTGAAATTGTCAACCCTTGTCCAAATACCGGGGCAACTGGAAAATCAGAATTTTCATTCACCCAGAACTTTTTGCCTTGCTTCCTTCACTATAACCCCTCCATCAGTACACCCAAATTTCCGCACACTACAGTCTCACATGAATCATGAAGACCTTTTGAGGGTGAGGAGTTTGTCAAGAAATCAGACGAGTGAAACTCCATGGGTTTTGTTCTATCACTTTAGGCCAATCTTTAGAACGAGGACACAGCTGGTTCTTCATCAAGTATGCGGAGTAGACACATCTAATCACAATTTCTGTATCGAACCGGATGATGATCAGTTAAAGCCATAAGTCAGTCATTTAAAATCAGCCTCTAGAATCTATCGCTGTGCAAGACGTTCCACCGACTTTAAGCCACAGTCAGACATCGTCATTCTGAAATGCTACAAATACGTCTGCATGTTATCAGTTAATATATTATTATTTCGCCCGAAATTATTAGGATGCTTGACCACAGATGATTCATTCAAAGTGGGGAGTTGACCTCAGAATCTTTGGTGATAATAGATATAATGAAAATATCAAGATTGGTTGTTTGAATATTGGGTTTGAGCACGCTTGTTTCTTTGAATCCGTAGAGCTGAATGCTTGTAAGTTGGGAACTTCAGGCCTTACACTTGTTACTACATTTACCATGTATGGTGCATGTCTCACGTCGCAGCGCCAGGTGATGCATGACTCAGTGTGTCCGTTTATTCCAGGACAACGTCGATAGAAATTATTCCTTATAAGTGAACGTGAATAACAAACTGGAGATATCAGGCTTGAATGAAAGTAAACCGAACGTCCCACTCGGGTCTTGGTGGTTATCATCTTACCACACTCAGCTTAATAAAAGGCAAACCATGATCGATGATTTATCGTTGCTTGCAAGCATTTTTTGTCACCCACTGGTCTCGAGACTACAAGAACTCTGCCTATCGTTATCAGACCTTTACAAAAGGAAGGCAAGCTGTTAAAACAATCCAACTTGCAGTTAACTCCTCCGGGGGACCAAACTCTAGCTCTGGGGAAACCACTTATGATCAAGGCTGCTTGAAATCAATTTTTTGTGTGTGTTGAACTTGATACGTTTGCCTTTTGAAGACATCTCACCCAATAACTGTCACATATGTGGCACATTGGCCAACAAAAAATGATGGATTTATCCACTTTTTATTAGCACATTATGTTAGACTGTCGATTTCGTGGAAAAAACCGTCTCCCATTTCTGATCGGTATCACGAATTGTGGACAAAAATGACGGGGTTCGATCGAATGGATCGGTACCGTTGGTGTATCCAGTCCCATGCTCTCGCTTTTTCAGCTGCTCTCGGGTCTCCATTTTTTCGGATACGTTGGATGTCTGTGTGTGTGTGTCTGTGTGTGTCTGTGTGTATATGGTCAAGACCATTTCAGGAAACATAAATAAGAGAACTGTGCTCTCAAAAGATGAATACCTGTGACGGTCTAATGTGTGTCTTAACAAAGGGTGTCGTGAACACACATGATCAGTAGGTTCAGGCGGGAGATTTTAATGAGACTAATTTTTGTGCACAGCGCGGTAATTTACAAGGGCCCATACAAATACAAATATGCATACGCACCTAAGAACACAATATGGACATAAAGAACCACTGAGAAAAAGAGAAAGAATGCGAGTGATAGCTATCGAAACCAGTTTCATAAAACAACTTCATGGTATATTTGATCAAACTTTCTTGAAATTAGCCTACCCATATTGACCAAAAGGTACCGCTCTGTCTGAAATATTGTACACAGTCTAGACGAATAAGTGAACAATCTAATTTTAATGAGATCGTCTAGTGTCAACTTATATGGAGATAATCGGTACTCGATGATTGCGGTATAAAAAAATCTATTAGAGTTATCACCGGACTGAATGAAATCCAATCATTTCTGTCCCATATTTTAGTTGAAGGAAAGCAATAAAAAGTGTGATGGTTTGAAAGAACAGGTATTGTACCAAACACAGACATGGGCCGATTAATCATCAAGGTAATTACCACAAACTAAACTTCAAGAATGGTTCGAAAAGCAACATGGAACACGAAATGGTTTTAGAGCCACGGGGTCCTCTTACATTTTCTTGCAGCACACTTGCTGCTCACCACGGTTGTAGCAGAAATTGGCGTAACTTAAATAGAACCCAACATCTTGAAAAGAGCTTTCTAAAGGGATGCGAAATATTTTTAAGTCAGTTCAGGTTGTCTGGAAAATCCTCACTTCAGGCAATGTAAAGCTTTCAGTCTGTAATTACCGACGAAAATCTTTCACGTTCCCTAATGTGAAAAGAGTACAGAAGTTTTGTAACTAATTTGCAGCATTTTCCGACCATTAGTTTCTTCATTTTTTCTTGTATGGAAGTACATGTTGTCGTTATTGGCTTGTTTTTTCACGGTTCTCAAAAGGCTTTTTGTCGGGCTTGCAGGCCGACGGCGAATATTATGGCAATCGTTTACCAGCAGTGTGTGAGGAATACTCATTATCATATCAAGAATACAGAGCAGATGAACAATTGGTTCCGAACTCATGGGTTAGATGATAATCACGACTTCACTGGTGTGTGCCCACGTATATGTACTGTGAAGTGAGATCGGTCATGTGCCATCTCAACGGTACATGGGATAGGATTATTCAATCACCGGTTTCGCCTTAAATGTGTTTGTATGTTGATGTAAGCCAGTGTAGACGAGCGGCATGAACCAAACATTTATATGCACAGACACTGGAGTCAAAAGCTTGTGCGCTTGAGCTTCAACAACACCGGATGTTCTTATCCGGTTGTGCTTGGATCGATTAAACAGGACTTGAGAGATGGCTTTAAATGCTTGACCGAGGTCTATGCATTGATCGGTGTTTACCAGGCGTTTTAACGAGGCGCTGAATATCGTTTCTGATCCGTCCCGATCAAGCCAGTGTGGGTTTTCTTTAATGCAACTTGATAATCCCAGAGTCTTTTGCCTGAAAATTCTCCTTAGGGGAACACTTATTTACCATGAATTATTCGCGAGCCAAGTTCAGTTTGTTTTAGGTGGACAGATTCGTGAGTATTGGCCATATTTTGCTCAACCACTGACATAGACTTGACCCCGTTTCACATTCAACTCATATGCGAGCACGTTTTTAAAGGAGTAGAATAATTTTCCGGCTAGCACTGCGATCACTTTCCACGCGAAAAGTCTTCAAATTCTCATCACTTCAATGTCGCAGTTTCTGAAATCTGCCTTGAGATGGTATACGCATTTAAATGGGTATCTATTTTGAACGGATGGTTAGGCAGCTGGCGCAGTGGACCGCCTCTCATCGACCCAGCTGTGTAGAATAACATATGATTCGCATTGTAAGACATGTGGCTAACATCGAGCATAGAGCTGACCCCATTTCTCGAAGCGTACATTGATTATTTTGTACAATACGAAGTTCAGGTTTGGCAGATCTGACAGGTTAGCAAGGTTGGATACTTGTAACTGCGTAAGACAATCAGGCCCTAACAATCAGATTACTAAGAAAATATTTGTGGTGGGTTTTGTGTGCTTGTGTAATTATTGCCGGCAGGTAGGGAACCAAAGACTTCCTGGTTCGGCTTTGTCGCTCCTCCCATGAAGTGCATGCAGTACAAATGTGTAAGTGGTTCGAATTCTGTCGAACCTGACAACTTTCCAGGTTCGGATGAATTTCAGATTTTTTTTTACTGACGTTTCGTTCAATGAACCATCCCAGAAAAACGTAAGAAGACCATGTGGCCCTAAAAACATTGTGTTTGATGCTGCTTTATCCGTTTTTCGTACCATTCCTAAATTTTCATTTGAAGTAGCTGTGCAAATCTGATCGAAAATCGCACCAGATTGCGAAACGATCAATCACTCTTCCGTTCTCTGTATAGTTCACTTAACTGCTTATTACTATTAATTTCAGTGTTTAATATCTGACCTTTGCAACTGTTCGCAATGTGTTGATAATTTCATTGTTATTGGTGAAATTTTTCTTGTTCGCACGCTGTGAATTCAAACCATTGCGGTGTCTAATACTAACCATTAACTCAGCTCACTCAGACCGAAAAATATTTGGTGAACTTTGGCCTCCCTAATCATGCTATCTGCTAGAACATGCGATTCCAGCATCTTGTCTCGTGTCCACGTTGTGGTATCGTACAACGAGAAACGTGTGACTGGTGGCATTGTTCGCACTTGAAATGGTAGGCATCCAAAAACTGATATATATATATATATGTAAATATATATATGTAAATATATATATATGTATTTATGAGGGAAATCTTAAAAAACAAGTTGTTTATTGTACTTTCACTGCAAACATTTTCTGGTACTTTTAGTCATTTTAAAATGCATTAAACAGAGAGGGGATGCAGTATTCGCGACAGTGATATTGGTTCTGAGCCACATCTCCCAGCTTCTCCAACCAAAAACAATCCTCACCTCTAGAGCACCAACCAGAAGGGTGGGAAGTAACAACAGAGACCACAGCCGAAACTAAATTCTTTATGCTCTCACATCAAGTCATAGCCTAACCAGTCTCGCCCAGCACGTGCAAAACGAGCAGGAAAAGGTAAGCGATGGACAAGCATTCGCAAAACCTGTCCTAGCCACAGAAGGCAACGCAGAACGATTATCTCCATCAGAGGGCGATTCTCTGCATTCAACATGCAACGTTGCTCCTCGGCGTTGCTCACTCGATGTTCTCGCCAAACACGAGGATTGGTTCGGAGACATCGGTGGTCGAAGACAGAAAGTCGCTGGGAATCCTCAACACGGATAGACCAAGTCTCGCAACCATAAACAAGCGTGGTATTGGACACGCTTCCTTTGGGGAAAAGCCACATGTGATAGTGACTCCACAAAAGTCACAGGTTCACGAAAGATGCTCTAGCTTTCACAATTCGTGATGATATCTTCTCCCCAACTCTCTGGCCAAGTGTGGTCAGACTCGCAAGGTACTTGAAGCCATTGACTACTTATAACCGACCAACACAAAGAGGCGAGTGCGGGCACAGGCTCCTGCCAGTTTTCAGGAAGAACCTTGTATTTTAAAGGTGCAAATCATATACCGTACCTGGATACCTCAATCGCCAATCGATCTAACGCACGTCCAATTGCCTGGGTATTGTCATTCAACAAGACGACATTATCGGCATACTCGAAGTCAAAACTCTTCTCTCGGAGCAATTCTAATTTGCCGTCCAAAAGATCAGACATCATACATGAAAAAGTTGAATAGAAATGGGAATATAGAACAATCTTCCCACAATCCGTTGGAGACGACCAAGGGTGGCGAAAGCTGGTCATAAGCCCTAACTTGATTCGACATATGAAATTACAACTCTTTGGGAATCGACGCACGCTACTCAGATACTCCATTCCTCAACAAACAGTGCCATAGTGCACACCAGTCAACAGAGTCAAAGGGCGCGCCAATGTCTAAAAGCACGATGACCGTTGGCCTTTTGAAATTAAGACAGTGCTCTAACACCTGTGGGAGGGTGAAGATTTGATCAACGCATCCCCGAGCATTGCGAAACCCAGCCCGACTCTCACGAGTTCGCCTTTCGTGATTGTTGAACAACCTGCGCAGAACGATGGACAAAAGCAACTTTGGTGCTATTGGAATCAAACTAATACTCCTATGAATAACACAGTCACCACACAAAACCCATTTTGAAAATGATGACAACGATCAACTCCCCTCACGAGCAAGGGACACTGGGAATAACAGACATGCCAGGACGAACTTGAACTCCCCTGATCAATTCCATTCTCCCGTCTTTAAATGTAGCTGGGGAAAGTCGACCGGAGTACGGCGCTTCATGACTTCCTAAGGCTCAGATCTCCCTGAGGATCGTCGCATCAGCTGACGGATGTTACAGCAGGCCACTGAGTAAATGCCGGAATATCTGCGAGATGCGCTGATGTTGAGGGCCAGCTAAACTGTACATAAAATTTCTTTTGCCCAGAGTAAAAGACGTCGCAGGTGGTTGTGGATATGTGAACTGACAGCGTCACAGATCATTTTTCTCATGCCTAATGCGTTCTTATCGATAGCCTGCATGATGTGTAACAGCTTGTGGAAGTTTCCCGTGTCAGCAGCACTTTCGTCCTCTAAAGCTGGTGTACTCCAGGTGGTGTATGGGCGATTGGAAATTTTCGAGCTCGTACCTAGAGTAAAACAATTGATGGTCTGAGCAGAAAGTCAACATTTCCCTGTTTTCAGAAGAACTGGAATCGAGATCAAAAGTGGCCTCATAGATCTGCATCATTTGAGGGGAAGCGACCTAATCTAGCATACATGTCTCCTTGCAGAACCCTGATGTCATGGACCTCATTTTGCGCAAGAGTTCGTGCAACTTTTGATAGAAAGTGTCATTGATTGCCTGTTGCATTCAGTCTGTCTTCGCGCGAGGTGAGACAATAAACAAGTTTCGTCCATTGCAGCGATATTTTCTTTACTCCGCATGAACCCTTCAAGTAGACTGGGATCTCGTAAAGTAATGCTGCCTTTTTTTTCAAGGTAATAATTATGCTGCCCTTCATCATTTAATGTGCGTTAAATAAGATATGGTGCCCAAGTGGATTTTGGTCACTTTTATGTTACCAAATGGTCAGTGGCAGCACAATTTCAGTGAGTTTCATTTACTTTCAATCGCAATGACACTGATTCATTGGGATTCAAATACGTCATATTGGGCCTAGATTCGTTCTGGTACACGTAAAATGCAGCCATGCATAACTTGATGTTCCTCAGCTTATTACGAACGTCCTCTGCAATATCAATAGTAGCAATAATTGGAGTAAGTGCACGAAATTGAACTGCAGCACTTACTGGAAGACTCCTAACCACAAGCTCCGGGAACCGCACACAGCTTTAAAACCGAGAAAAATGGAAATTACGTTGGTAATTATCTACTAGTCGTGCGGTTACACATTAATTAGACCAAGAAATGGCTGGGGCACTACTTCTGGGTCAGTGACAGTTGATAAGTTTTCATTTATTTTGTTTGTGAGTCAGCACAATTCTGAATGGTGTGCATTTGCGAGTGGCGGTGACGCTATACTGAAATGTCACCTTTTCCAGTTTTACTTATTCGACATACTTTAGCTTCTTCATCACTAAATGGGCAACATTTCTTGTTCGCTATTAGTTGACCGAATTTTCCAATGAACAAATTGGAAATTTGAGTTTTGGTTTACATGTTCGGAAAAATATGGTATGACAGTAAATTACCCAGCACTGGGCCTAACCCAGTTGCTTTGCCTACAGTAAATAGTGATGAAAATGTAGCGAAGAGTCTCTAACTATGCTTTTTTGTTTAGCACTAAGAATACGAGGTGAACAGCTCATTGCAGTCGGTAAGAGTTCAAAATGGCCTATGTTTCATTCATCACTGACTAACTTGCAATTGCTCCCCTGGGATTACCATATAGTAGAACCAGAATTGAGCTAGGAAACAGTCTAAGTGTCTTAAAACTGCAAATCAGCTGACAGAAAGTTTCAGTGCTAGCTTTGCCCAAAACATTGCGGCACGAAACACACAGACCATGGGTTATCGGATTCCGTGAACAACTTTGGGGTGCTCTTTCCGCACATTTGCGGATAGATTGGGCATGAATTTCGTGAAGGTGAATGTACATTCATCTGCACACATCACTCCAATATCAAATCCCCAATTTGCATCGTTAGGTGGAGCATTAGACGAGTAACTTTTGACTATTGTAAACCACTGGCGTTGCGGCCAACCTTGATCTAGAGTACCATTAACTCGTTTTCAAGTAGGAAATCACTTCTCAGTCGCAAACCAGTACATGATCATGACATTCATATTCAAGAAATTCCGTTGTTCATTTAACGAATAAGGCTGCTTTGTTCTGATCTGTCTCATTTGTGAACACTAGGCACTGCACAAATTATTTGGAACAAACGGACGGAAATGCGCGAGCTAGCTAAAAATTCTTGACTGCGTTCATCCTTAAAAATGATGGTGCTTTCACTGAATACCACGATTCCTGCGACAGCTAGACTCTCATTTACCTGCATATTACGATTAAAGGAACAGTAGTGAAAGAGCCGGAGACGATAACAACTCATGAGAAAATCACCGGTTTACAAAACAATTCATCGGATTTCCACCTGTTGCGACTTTAACAGCCAGACTTTTCCTAACTTCATGGCTAGCAGATGGATGAAAAATGTTGCTGGTATTTCATTCTAAGATTTTGTCAGACCAAGTCCCATTCTCTGAGAATGATTATTTTCCCGGCTGCAAAATTCTTCCTTCCAATACTAGATTGTGACAAGCCTGCGTACAAGTTACGTCATGCTGTAGCCTGCGTAGACAACCAACAAATGAGAACCGTGGCTATAGGCGGTCGCAAAGTTCAAGCAAGTCTCGAATATCACTGGTTGGAATGTATTCCATCAGTTGATGATCTTTCCATTTTTTTTTATAAAAAACATGATCTGTAAGTAAATCCCAACTTTTTTCCAGCTGTTATATTCTTCTCACTGTCTTCGTTTGCTTAGTCTGGGTCGGAGTCAGTTTAATGCCTTCTGGTTTATTCCTGCCCGTTCTTTATTTCCATTGGCCTAATTCCACCTAGCAATTTTAGGTGTAAATATTAAACAGTCCAGTGATCTTTAATTTTGTTCGGCTCCAGTTACCTTGAAAACAATGAGACAGATCTCATCCGACAAGCGTTTTTCCAACAATTCGCACTCGCTGGAATGATGCGTTGTCATTTTCAAATGTTGATAATTCGATTGAGCGACTCTTGATAACAGTTAGTTCTTCATTCTAGAAGTTCTTATTTAGCGCAGATACGTGAACACTGTCGTGCTAATACTGATGGATCCAAATTCTCAAACTCCAATCAACGTTCAGTATCTTGGTTATTACTACTTGCACGTTTCAGCAACCTGATAGACTTATTTTTCAAACCGATTATTTGTGAACTGCAAATACGTTTTTTATTTTAACTGGTTAGGATTGCCTTTCATCCAAATTTGGCGTGAATTTAATGTCAGCCATCTGAACTACGTTGCACACAGTGTCTGAACGTCAGCTGTGGCTGACGCTGAGTGTACGTAAATCGGACAATGTTGAGTCAATCTAACTGTGGTCGAGGGGATTTTGAAGATGAAGTTCACGGGTTCGAAACCTCCGGCCGGCGGTCAACTTCCCCTCAGCTTATTTCACAAAACGATGTACACTTTTAATAAAGGAAGCAAAAAGATAAACAGCAAAAACTATATTTGCATGTGAGGCCGAGAACAGTATGACGAATAACATGACGAGGAAGACAGCAGAGTTGCGAAACTCACTGAAACTAAGCGCCCTAATTATTAGTTCTTTTACTGGCGTCCTACGCACTCAATAGTGTATTTTGGTTCCGTTAATCTGCGTCTCTCTTGCACTGGTTGTAACCCAGTTGAAGGTAGTGAGAACCAATCAACCCGGTATTCTTACGCACTTTCCGCACAGGTCTCCTGTTGCTACTGGTGGCCATTCACTTCTGGTTGGAACGAAAAGTCATTTTTTATAGCTGCATGTGCAATCGAAACAGATAACCCTCAGCCTCAAAAACTTTCTTCCGAGAACATTTTACGTGATAGAAATGATCTTCTATGTACTTTGTTCTGTGGATTTATTATCGCGTGTGATTCAAATTCAGTTGTTGCAGTTTTTTGGGCAGGGCGACAAAAATTCCCTTTGACGTATACCGGTAAAATTGACTTTCTTGTGCGCGCTCTTAGACTACGCTTATTCTGTTCAAAATCACAGAGTGCTAGTTCTACACTATTGATGTTTTAAGATGAAAGCTGAGGCCAGAGGTACTGATAGTTTGTTTGTCATATAACTACTCCAAAGCTATACGGTGAAATTTTGTGGTAAATATCAGAAATCTTCCGTGATTATTATCAAACCACCCAAGTCTTTGTTCTCAAGTCAAGAATCTGTATATCACCGTTTGTCACATGCCAACATTTCTGTCCTCCGAATTCACACATGGGACGAGTAACAGGACCCTCGTCCGACAGATTAGTTAGTACTAATGTATCTTGCAAATTAGTACTCTAACTTGACTATTACTATTCGCATCATGTGGCCTGGTCGTGCTGCTCTCAACGTTACATGAGAGTGAAGCCGATCCAGATCGCATGCACTGACGAACTGGACCACCTCAGCTCCTCTCATTCAACTCTTTATAATTTGCTTATCAAAGCAGTTGCTTCCCCGTGTAACATCTGTCTGACTGGCCATTCAGAACACGACATGCTTTTTGCTTCGCTATTTTTGACCTGTTTGAGTTGGACTGGAGTGAACTGATAAGTTAGTCACCAAAAACAAACGTTCGCCTATACCTCCATTTCTAGCGCATTGCTTAATTTCACTTAGATCGTAAAACTTGATATTTTTAGCTATTTTTCTAACAAAGTCTTCTCTAAATCTGCAACTACGCTGACATAAACAGAAATAAAGTCGGTCACAATCCAGCGTGTCCACACTCATGATATCAGTGATATCAATACACACTGTTTCAACAAGATGCTGGTGGGCTCAGAATAAATAGGCAATTTTGAAACACTATATCCCAAAACGAACTAAGTCAATGGAACCAATTCAAAGCTGAAGCTATCCAAAACCTCAGCACAAGTAGCCCCGGGAATTGCGTAGCTGTATTTGGACAACGTTGAACTTCGGGGCCCATGTGCACACAATCGATGGTACTGTTGTTTCACTGATTGTCTCTATGTAGTGGTAGATCAGATTGCTTTATCAGTTTACTAAATTCACCTAGTACAGTAAATCGTGGCCAATGAAAAAGTTTCAAAACGTACAGCTGAACAGATTGCATTTCAGGTGTTAAAGCAAACGAAAGCAGATTTTATTCAAACTCAAACAGTGGCGTTCCGCAGTTGTTTTTCGTTTACGTGCAAATCATTTGTTTACGACAGAATGCAAGCAAAGTCTTGTTTGATTTTGTTTTCTAACTCAAGACTACGACAGGAATTCATCGATTGTTTATGAACTTTCGTGTTCAGTTGTGCGATTGATGTTCAGAATTTGTGATTCTTTAACTGCATTGAAGAAAACTGAATCACCTGGCTATATTGAACAGTGGACCATCCACCATCACCTCATTCTTGAATACAGTTTATCGCTTTCTGAATCCACCCCTATCCGCACTATTCACAGGTTGTTAAAGGATTGAGTTATATTCAGTCAATACAGAAGTTGAAGACAGCGTGGAGCACCTCTGTTCGTGACAGTCGATTGCCTTCAAATGGCTGCTTCCGAAATCCTGACAATGCTGTCATCTAAAAGCTCTGCTCATTTTCATCGGCCAATTTAGTATATTTCCTGCTCTTTATAGAATACTACACAGAATTTCTAGTTATTAAGCGTTTTGTAATCAATAAAACAGTAAATTTTCGATTGGTGAACAATGTATGCATCATGTTCCTTTACTGGCACTGTTTTTTCGGGCACATAACCAGTTGTTAACTTTGACCGACCTAATGTGGAACTGATTGCAAATGTAGCGAGCTACCCTGTTGCAGCCAGGGATGTACTATCGCATCACCTGACGCAATGACGAGGATAGTATTATTATTATCGATACATGGAACTTAAATTCCTGTTAGGACATTATCATATTTTTTGGCAACCCTTTTCCTAGTCAACTTGATTGGACCATAAAAAGTACCAGTATGCTCTTTAGATCATGATCAAGTAAATTAATAGGTAAGACTGTCTAGTGAAAGTTAGAAACGTCACTTGTTTTTCGCTCAGAGACAGACGTGGTTTTAATTTGAAGTTAGATGTCAATTAGTGTTCGCGTTCAATCGTTCTATGTAGATCAGAAAAACGTGGAATATGAAACTTTAAAATAGTACAAGATCTGACATCTCATTTGTAGACTATTGAGTCTTGTTGAGATCAACACCAGCAGGGCAGTAACAGACAGCAGCGGAAAGTCAATGAGCTTCATATCTTATTGTCATTTTCTTCGAGAACCTAGCAGGATATTTACAAAGTCAACCGTGTGGTGTCATTTACATTTCAATAAATCAATGATTTGTTCGTCTAAAAAACGTACCCCTGTGAGTAGCTGCGTGTTCGCAGCAATATTTTAACGATGACAGCATGATGTGGAAAGCGTTGCTGATTTTCTCCCTTATATGCAAATGTCTTTTTCTTCGAATGGTAGACTACCTGTAATGTGAGACTGTGATTAATCTTCCATGAATTTACTTTACTAACTGTATGCGGAAATCCTCAGAGGATTTATTCGCGATAAGTAAATCATTCTTGAAAATCAATGGCAAGTCTAGGATGTAACCCCACTCTACTTTGCTTAAGAGAAGTAACGCGTAAAAAGCCTTGGGTTTAATGTTTTCGCGCCGTAACAGAGTTGCACGTTTTCGGTTAAAGCTCTTGTTCGTTTAAACGAGATGAAATGTAGGCTGGTTTACAAGACAGTGGATAGTTCCCACGTTTGACTCTGAATGAACAACAAATGGAAATATCAATAACATGACGATTGCAACAGAACATTTCAGCATGTAACTGCAGAAGTGTGTCGGAAAATTCACATCTCTGCTTATGTCATTAATTCTCTGGGCGTAATTAAAACAAACTGACCGCCTTGATCATATGCACTGCACTTGGCGTGTTTTCGATTTGGCCTATCCGCAAACGAACGCAACCTTTTCTGGTCGTCTTACTCTAGGCTGAACTTGACAATACGACTAACAGGTGCGGAAACAAGACGCCTAAACAGTTCGCACTCCAGGTGTTATTTAATACTATTTAGACACCAAATCATCTGACTTCATCGATCTGTTGCATCGTTCCCATCTGATCAGTACGCAAACCAGTATGAGGAAAAACATTCCTAGGCCCTCAAGATTTTATGAAATGGTAGCAATATTCCGCTATCGTAACTATTGTTTTCTTACTTGCTTGTGACACATTTTTCATTTGTCTTGTTGTTAGGTCCAAGTGTACCCAGGGAGTAAACGTTGCATGCAAATCTCGTTTGCTTTATTAGCTGAAATTTGTATTAAGGACTAGAAAATCAAGTTGGAACCGTGAATTAATAGATCCGAATTTCTTTCTGCTTCTTTCCAGGTCAAAACTCTCAAATGACAGCGAAGGGGGATCGGTCAGGTGTAGCGTAAACCACGAGAAATAGTGTAAGATATTTGTCGGTATAGGCACTGGAAAAATTATGGTCCGGTGTACACTCGTTAGGAATCCAAATGTTGGATAGGGTGTGACAGCTGTGTAAAGGATAGAATGGCCCAATTTAGGACTAGTAAACTGAGAAGCACATACTGTTGTGTCCTAGAAAGTCGAAAATGTCTCTACAGGAAATATTCTGCCCCTCCTGAGGTCATATATACAGCAAAGCTGGTCGGGATGTTTTCGAATGGTTGCCTCTCACTCATTCAGTTGGTTTTCAAATGAAATATATTCAATTGTCAAAAGTACGAGTATTCAATGTCAGTATATCAAAAGCTATTTGAGCATTGCTCATCATGAAACTTTCGAAGAAGCAAAATGTTGACAGAATTTATTGAAAACATGACAAAAAGGGCCAAAAGGTACAGGAAAGGCAGTGCAGTAGAGCAGTGAAAATGAGCGAGAGGAGTTCGTCCAAGAATTAAAAGCTGGATACTTCTATGCTTAGATCATAATCCGAAATATTTCCCGACCGGAAATCGCTTTTTGTTTGCACGATTTTCCCGATTTATCTACGACCTAAAAAACCCGACATTGAATAAGATTCCAAACTGTTAGCTTAATTCTTAATTTTTTGTCTTTTCTGATAGAGGACAATTTTAATAACACAGTTTGGAAAATGGTTAATTTGATGCTGAAAATGCTGTATCCCGATAATCCTTAAAAATCTGACTTGATAGTCTGGAATTGGAAAACTGCAGGAGAATGACCTAATTTTTCCCCACTCAATGGGATCAGGTTGGACATTCTAAGTTCGTCAGTTGGTAGTGGCCAAGGTAGATGAATTTTATTATATTCACAGAGCTTGATTTTAGGTTTCCAACCCTCCCGGTTTAGTCCGGATGATGATGATAATCGGCATTAGCCTGCTCTGAATGGCGTAGCAAGCCCACTGCATTTCTTACCGAGTTGTAGGTTGCCGTAGAAAGAATGCACGATGTGAACCTAAATGAGGCGGGAAAAAGCAAGGCAGCAATAGTCAAAGTACAAAATACAGTCTAACTGCGCAAAAGCACATTTCCAATCATCCTGTTTAGATAGCAAACGACAACACAATTGCCACTGTTCATCACATATTGCCACATGGTCAAGTGTCACCAGCCAACTGGTTGACGGATCTTTTGGACCCCAACCAAGAAGAAGTGGGACAACCGGTTTACCTGAATTTGCTGTACAAGTTGCCACGTTATCCGTCGGCCTCCACGGGACTTTTGTCACTCCTTGAGGGGTACGGAAAATAATGCACGGTATGATAAAAATGTGTTCACCATAGACAATAAATGGCCTACCCAATGAAGTCCATTAAGCTGGACATGTTGAATTAGAAAGTTAACCTTCTGATCATGACACGCGTCACTGAAAGACGAAGTTTACACGTAGCATTTCTCATGGCTCATCGATCATTCGGTACATTTTGAATTGAGCTCGGTTTTGATAAACCACAGATCCTATGCTATTTAGGACTTCTGATCTCATAAGATTCTTCGTGCGGCATAAGTAACGAAGCAGGCACTTCATTATGGTGACGAGGCAGTAAAATAGGCCAGTATATTTTCCGTCCACTGGCTGAATTACTTTCTATTATTAGCAGAGAACCTCAAACAAGAAGCGCTAACTGTCTGCAGAGGGATGCTACATTCCATATATTATAATTGAAACTATACTAAAGTTAAGTGATTTATCATTTTCAGACGGTGAAGCAAAATCCATTTTTTCAGTCTTGAAGTAGAACCAACCGTTTACATGAAACATGGACGAAGTCAGAGGTATTCTCACAAAACTTTCATGTGAACCGCTGGAAGTATGCGTGGATGGGAAGCCCACTTGTGTACACCTCTCGTGAATCAAACCAAGTTTTTGTGAGAAAACCAAAATGGAGTATATAAGTAGTGGGCTAAGTGATATTGAGAAGGCCGGATAGGTACACTTGAATTATGGAAATAACCGTAGTTTTGTTGTTCCATCACCCCCAGCTGCACTACTTATAATTAACACTGGAAACCAAAAGTAGTTGCTGGTAGACGTATAATAACACTTCGGAGATGAACGACTTTTGAACGTGATGTGAACCATCTGGTGATTATCAGACGCTTGGATGAATGATCAGCCGATTTGAGAATCAAATGAGGAATCTTTGGAATTGCTTCCTCAGTTAGATGAGGCTGACCTCTAGGCAGAGAACGCAATAGGTTGCTTTGAAAGCATTGTGTTTCGCACGAGAATCTCAACAAGATTTGTTATCGCATTCATCGTTCAGACACATTCCTAGTGATTCGAACAAGATTCAGGTGCAAAATGAATGAAAGAGTTTACAAGTCTGAGTATGACTGGACACTAATTGCCAAACCATTCGTGTGCTACCGAGGAATTTTTCTTTTCATCTGCATGTGAAACATACTATTCACAACTAATGGGTGGTATTTTAAACATGCGATTCTTTCTGAGCTTGCCCATCTCTCTTCTATCTCTTGAATTCTCGTGTGCGCCTTGGCTTTCACAATAAAGCAGCTAAAATTTTTAACGTTTTCCATTTTATATTTTGCCTTCTTTATTAATAAAACCACAGTACACATCCTTTTCCCGAAACCAGATCGTGGCCAACTGAGCCCTGCGCAGTGGGGAAGTAGATCGCCGCTGGGAGAAAAATGTGGGCTTGCAAACTTCGGGCTGAAATCTCGCGAAATTGACCCCTTAACGGTTGGCCTTAAACATGCAAATGGACGTACGTGATACGGCATAAACAAGTGGTTTTCATTTGAATCGACTTTGGCGATTGTGCATTTTTATTTGCGCATTAGCAACACAGGTGAGTGGAACAATGTATTGGGTAGATCGGCGGCCTCTGAAACTCACCTGACTGGAACCCACGCAGTAGCTCCACCTACGCTGTAATAATGTATGCCCTTTTTCAGTCATTTGGTCTGTCAGCGAAACCGACCGGGTTAAGGGACCAATGTTACACTAACGTGGGTTAGCTTCGTGTGTAGGTTTGAATCCAGCTGATGTGAGCATCGATCGTATGTGAATCAAACCACCGCTTGCCAAGCCTTTTGAGCTCATTTTCCTAGGCGAAGAAAGCAATACGACCGTGGTTTGGAGTATGACTTTTAGGGGGTCGATATCTCTATGCATCGTTTCCTAAAGCGATCATTTTGATCGGTAATAGTGTAGTGGGAAGAGAGAGCAACTCTCGTCGCCTCTGAGATCGTACTAAATCACGGACAAATCTTCCTCAAATATATCGAACGGATATGGGGAACTCTCAATGCATACTCTTAGCATTTATCTGATAAAAATAAGTACATCAACAGGCAGATGAGATTTTAGTGCGCAGATTCTACCACCTCTCGAGGAAACCAGCTTGTAGCTACCCCGGAACTCAGAATAAGTTTGCCCCCGTGATTTCAGCGCCACTAATGTGAAACGAAGGGCATTTGGGAAATGACACTCTAGACTTATTGTTCTACTTCCTAAAACGAACTATTCCGGAATTTTCTGGTTGCTATCCCTCACCACGATGACAATGAAAAAGAGTGACTGATCTTTCCGGCAAACCCGGCACTTTTGTTCAATATGTGGAATAAAACGCTCCATAGAATGCTAGTTCACACTGGCCTCGAATAACCCCTGTAACTCATTTCTGAGAAACTCATGCAGCATCACGGTTTAATAAGCGAAGACTTCAGAATAATTTTTAAAATTTCATGGCCTGGACAATAATGTGGCACACCATCAAAGCGTTTCCTGTGACTTTTCGATGTGCTACACGTCTACCATACCATTCTGTTACTTGTTGTTTTAGCCTGAAATGTTTCGACTGTCTCACTTGGCATCCAAAATTGCATGCTGAATTTATCTGACCTGCCTGACATTCCGGTATAAGGATCGTTTCAAATAAGGTCATATTAGTTGTTTGCCAATTATGGTAGAGTAGCAGGATCTCTATGCGTTACCTTGCTGCTACAAGTAACGATCCTAGGACTTCCAACACGAGATGAGTGAAGTCAAATTCGCATATGACTGATCGAGAAAAATATGACAATTTGACAGGATTTACGTGGTTTTCTCCACTCCCTCTCGGACAGCCTGGAAGAACACTCTTATTTTGGAGTCAAAATGCTGGTTGATCATAAACATTTCCAATAATAGGATCCCAATTTCCGACAGAATGAGAGTAGGTCCAGACAGATGTCTCATCTTTATGCCTTTGACAAAAACTGTTTGTTTCCAAAAAAACAAACCGATCGATAGTTTCTCGCAACACTTGAAAGAATCAGAATCAGGATAAATCAGAAAATATTGACGAGTAAGGATGAAAACGAAAAGCAAAAATTGTTTTGAAATTATTGTTAATCTAGGTCCCCGTTAGACATTTTCATCATTCTATTGTTGAGACCGGGTTTCATCGTTCTTCGTAGGGCTCGTGTTTCAGCGAACTTTGGACCGTCCGTCTGTTCACGTATTCGTATCGCGTCACTGATGTGTTGTTTTAGTCAGTGCACATGGTTCCGTCTCATTTCAGCGATCCGGTTGTTGAACCAAGTCCAGGAATTGTCTGGCTGACGTTTCGCAACCCATATCACCCTGATTGCAAGAAGTCTGTGATGCCGAACGTAATTTCAACTCTCGGCACGTTTCGTAGAGGTTTTTCGAGTTGCCGTAAACTTGCGGTAATGAAACTCGTGGGGCTGTTTCCGACTTGGCGTCATTTAATCGCACCACACACACACAGTGGAAATTACGTTGCCGCAAGCTGGATAATCTTGCGGGATAAATGCTTTTAACTTAGAACAACACAATCACCTGTAAATAACCCATCTCACGACGACAAAATTGTCTTTAGGATGCGCTACTAGTGATGTAGGACTTTTTTCCGTTGCGTAGAATCACTTGTTTAACTTATACATCAAAACTTGAATGATAAGGCTTGACAATCAAGTTAAGACATGGGCATAATAATTTGAAACATCTAGATGGTTTGGTTTGATATATAACCCTGTAACTGAATGAATCTCATTAATCTACAAGGAAGAAACATTTAATTATCAACAGCTGAATATAGAGGCCATATACACATTCATGACAAACAGAAGCGAGCTTGACTAAACAGCTTGGATGTAGATCACAGTATGTTGTCTCGTCCCGATTACAAAATGGACTGGTAATCCACATGCCTAAAGCAAAGACTACGGAGGATGTTAATGGTAGCAGAGTGTATTAGTCATCTATTACGTGATGGGCTATGGGTTCATACTTCATTGCTGTGTCTATGAGGGTAGTCGGGAGTTTATTGTTAGTCGGCTCGTTACCGATGGTGAGTTGTTTTAATTTGTGTGGTTCTATACCGAAACGTTCTAAAGGAAATCCCGACTACTTAATCCTACTGGTCTTCTGAGTCTTTGAGGGCCTTCAATAATAAAAGCTTTTCCCCGCAACTCACGTACAGTGTGCAATTAAAGTGGAAACATTTCACCGAATTTTGTAACATTGGACCTAATGCCACTGAGATTAATGAATATTACCAACTATATAAATAAGAAAATGGTAAAATCAATCACAGATATGAAAGAAGGGGCTATGGTCTCATGCCCAAAGTCCAAGATCATTTTATTTCGCTGGGATGAGTCATGAGACAGCGAAGCTGGATTGTGTCCGATAGATAGGACTGGTAGGCAAGCCCATTTGGACTCAGCCGAACGACGTACGGGATTGGAATTGGATCGACTGAAAACCCGAGGGAAAGCTTGTAATCGGTCACGCGCCCCGGTTTGCGAATGAATTCCTCCGAGCGTCTGGGGCCAACCGAGGGCTCACTCGAAATGGCGACCAGTAAAGAAGCACTGAGCCCGAGAGAGTAGGGGAAAGAGGCAATGAACCAATGTTTTTAACCTGAGGAGATCCATATAAATTGCGTGATTATAACAAATAAACTAGTCTTGTTCACTGGCCAGAGCCCATTCTATCTTTCCAGCCTGATAAAGCAGGATGGGACTGAGCTAGTATAAAGACGACCGAGTGAAAACGCTAGAATAAACAACAGCGACAACCAGATACCCAGCAAGATATCTGACAGCGATATTGATTCGCACTCATTGAATCAGAGGTAGAAACTTGTCCAGATGAAAATAAAGATGGACCATATTTACATTAGAAAAACATAACAGCTTTGTCCAAACTTGGAAGTTTATTGGAACGTATTATCTATTGTCCAAACGCAGTGTGGACGTGATAGCGAACATGTATACTTAACCAGACCGTCCAGACGACATTGGCTGCTAACAAAATGAAACATTCAATCAAATCATTGTCTGTTGACTATTTTATGTATGTGATTCTGCACACAGAACGCACGTGACGGTAAACATTAAGGACCGGTTTTTTAATCTTTTCGAAGCCTGTACTACTAAATATAATTGAATTCTGTGATGAAAATAGAGGATACGACCAGTAATCGAATGACTAGACACGTCATTTGAATCACTTGAATCACGTCCGATTTCACATGGTTCAAACAGCCGAACATGTTATTCTAATCGCAAAACAGTTTCGTAACAAGCAAGATTACATCAAGCATGTGTGGACTTACAACGGCGATTAAAAATTGACAAACTGGCCTACAGTTAACACTGGTTTGCTCATTCGGTTTCAAAACGTTAACTTATCAGG
The DNA here is from genome assembly GCA_008360955.1 of Fasciolopsis buskii. Classification (NCBI taxonomy): domain Eukaryota; kingdom Metazoa; phylum Platyhelminthes; class Trematoda; order Plagiorchiida; family Fasciolidae; genus Fasciolopsis; species Fasciolopsis buskii. The sequence continues at coordinate 73,387 of LUCM01010365.1, forward strand.
CGGTTCATTTGCATAAATAATTAAGGATTTCCATCACCATAGTTTTCTGTAACACAGACTTGACAGTCCCCTGACAATTCTTCATCTGCATTCAACCCATGGGCAAGTCCTGTGCAAAAATTAGCCAATGGCTAGGTGACATATTCTACACATGAAATAATTCACCATGTGATATCAACACTTACCTCACCATTAAGAAACCATGGAAGCACTGTACGGCTGTTTCATCCTTGTTGGGAATCATCAGCAGTGCATATCCACTGCACCCGAACTGGAACACGAACTCGAGATGAACGATTCTGAATCGAAAGCTTTAGCCATTACGCTACGGGACAGGCTCTCAATGGTTTATTGAACTTCATCACGTGGTATTGCACCTATCCGTCACTGAGTTGCATGGCTACGGGCCGCTAGCGCATAGCAATCCACCCCAACTGACAGATGACCCATCTGCAGATAGCCTAAGTACGACGAAGGTTTTGGACAGAGCTTGGATACTTGGTATGTGTTAGTAGTAGTTCTAGTTCGGACGTGGTGAATACGCACTGCTTATAATTTCTAACAAAGATGAAACAGCCGTACAGTGCTTCCATGGTTTCTTAATACTGAGTTGGGTGTTGTTATCACATGGAAATATAATTTCTACCAGTAACACATTCTACACAGTAGTACAATCAAGACGCATGTTCAACCACTCGCCAGTTTCCACTTTCTCAAATGACCTGAAAACGGCGCTTTCATGCCATCCCACTGCCCACTTAGTGTTGTCAAATTCAGCCAATCCCATTGGGCAATGAAAAACATCAGTGTCCCTATGTTTTGCCTAACCGCACGACGCCGACTTCTGGCTTGCTTCTGGTACAGATTCCGTACTTGCTCGTGATTTTCCCCTATTAGGAATAAGATAATTGACAATTCATTGAATGACCATAATCCAAAGACCTGCGCACTGACCTGTGTCAGTCAAGTGCCTGTCATAGAAGTTGTACAAACTCCATGCCTATTATCTAGAAAAAAGTTGGTAACTATAGCATACAGCTTCCAGTGAGAAAATGCAGTTTTCATTATACACCCCAGCCAGAAGTGTTTCGGGAATCGATTCCTCCCAGAATTTCAGTCACTGATCTCTCAGGTAAAGGATATGGAAGTCAAAGATAATAAGGTGGTCGACCGTTTATTGTTGGATGAAGCCATTTGAGGACGAGGTAGCATTGAACTTGTTAGTGAAACCAGTGAACTAGCAATATGCCAAGTTTCCTGGCAATGAGAAACAAACATGTTATTTCTGTGAACAAAAAGTAATCAATACACTTGATCCTGTCTATTAAAGTGATTTGTGTAAAATGGATGACGAGTGATAGAAGGAAAACACTTTTTTACTCATCTCGACTGTAATCGCAAGGCATAGCTGTTTATTTTGCAAGACAGTAGGGTTAACACACTAGAATGGGCTGCAACATTGCAGTGGAGTGTTAAACCAAGGAGAGTGTGTGGGCTAGTATGCCAACCCATTACTCTGCAAGTAGGCAGGAATAATCTGAAAATGCACCACTCAGAGCTGTGTGCACAGAAATATGTCTCCACATCATTGTTTGCCATCTGCTGTTTCCAGGAATTTTTCAGCCTATCGGACTCATTTCGGTGTAAACGCCTTTTTCCGCCATAAGAATAGACGTGTTTGCATTTCACGAATCGTTTTTGCTTCTTTATCGTCAACCGGTTGTTTCTCCTCCATATTGCCCATTATCATTTGAAATTCTAATCTTACAGCTCGAAAGCTTCCCATTGGGTAAACTAAGACACATGCAATCCGGATTCTGACACGGGAACGGATATTTCGGACTGAGGTTTGCACACCATTTGCCACAAAGATTTCATACCCGTCTACCAAGTTCAACGAGAATCCTTGTTGAACAGACAAAAATCGGATACTGATCCTATACTCGTGTTATCAAATCACATGTGCGGATTAATCTATTGTTAACGTTCCATTCTCACGTTTATCTGGGAATCCAGTCGGTTCGATGTCATGGATGCTGTAATTGCCGGCCCTTTCCTCATCCTTATTTTAATCGAATCTTTTAAACCTGTTTGTGAAAACCAGTTTGTTAGCCAAATTATGCTCCATCACTGTGCTCAGTGGGTGATTTTTCGACAAGAAAATTCCCGTGGCTGGCTTCTCATTTGGAGTTTAAAACAGACAGCAAGAGTGATACTGTCCATTTACTCCAAAAATTAGCAATTTGTTCGCGTTGTGCTCGGCGAATAGATTTAAATTATATGAAGCAAATGCGGTACTGCAAACGAACGAAAGCCAAAACCGAGGCACACAGGTTGTCAGATTTCACAAACGCCGCCGATCTTCTCGTATCTTTGTCTCCTTGAACAACGGGGCTCCCTTTGACAACGAACGTATACAGTTTCCTCAAGTGACTGATTAACTCAACTTACATTTGCAGATTAGCAGTGACCAAACTGCCAATGTGGTGGCTTTTGAAAATAAATTCCTCGGATTCCGCATGACTGCCTAGACAGTCATTCCCTGAGTCGGGGTCCACAGCAGTACGGGTGCCTTTTTTCTAAATTTTTGACGACAAGTCATTTTTTTTATATCACTACGTTGATCAGGGAACGGATGTCTCGCACAGATAATTGAAGCAGAACACAGAACAAAATAACTGGCCAGTAAAAAAATATGCTTCGCAGACGTACGTTACGATGATAGCGGTTGCCAATTCTGGCGGGAAGACATTTGTGCTTTCAAACACTCGCGTGACACCAGAGTAAGACTGCTTTTAGGACGTCTGGCTACTGCTGGCAATCGAATCGTTATGGTATTCGTTGCAGAACAATGTATCGCAGATGACTGTCCTCTACAGATCCTGACATCAGACTCCGATTGGCTGAATTTGGCAATCCGGGCAGGGCAGCCGCTAAAGTCTGGTTAGCTAACGATATCTCCGTCGCTTTTCTTATTGAACGCTAGCCTCGATTTCAGACGTAGGATACTTATTTCGAATTTGCCCTCAATTCCGGACAGAAGATTTTCGTCTCATGTAAGACTCCCGGTTTGCTAGCCAACCCTGGGTGAATTTTGGCGATTCCCCAATACTGACCGTCAGAGTAGGCAAATGATGAAACTTACCGCGACAAGAGTGAGCAACGCCAGAACCACACTTGTCTGTCCGGTTCAATTTCTGCGGATTTGTCGTTCATAGGCTGTCTTTCATATACATTATTTCTGGTAAGTATGAGTAACCTACACCCCCAGGTGTGCATCGAACACGTGCCATTTCCATTCCCGTTCGTCAGAATTTCACAAAATCAATGCGGATAGCAAAGACTTGCAAATATTATTTGGAATGTTTTCTATTTATCCACATTCACAACTCCTAGTGTAGATTAGGTGATCTGAATTTAATATTCATCAGCAGGCTGACTAAGCCGCGGTTCCCCACGATCAGCTGTATTCGAACGATTGTTTTTTAGTCGAAAGCAACCCTAGAAAAGCTATGGGATATTCTTTGCTTTTATCTTCTAATTCCTTCGTTAATGAAATGGCAGTGTACATCATTTTTCGGGAAGGGTGCAGTGGCCATCATAGGACTGCCAAAAGGGGAAGTTGGCCGGCCGTGAGACTATTCAAACCCCGCAACCTTCACATTCAACTGTCACAATTTAAGCCCTTTGACTTGGCTTGTGACTGACTGAATTTGATGACTGACATGTTCTGATAGTTCCAAAGCATTTCCGTTTGAATACGACATTTTGCATGACCACAGCAACAGATTAAGCTAATTTTGGTGGGCAAAAGTTAGTTACTATTATGTGTGACTGTGGCGTGGCGAACGAAGAAACAGAATAATTTACTGAATTATGATTTGTTTCAGGTGCCAAGGTTAGTAACACGTGGTATACGTTGACAATCCGGACTTACACCTTATTGCATTCGACACAAGTTATAAAAAACGACCAATTACAATTGTGTAACACATGTTCAACCGAGTCGGTCGAAAATACAACTGTTAATAAGGCCTATAACACAACAAAAACAAACGGTCGATCTAATTTGCACAGTAATTATTGATGCATGATGACAACAACAAAGGACAAAGTACCGGGTTATCAGGACAAATTTCACAATCTTCCTCCAACGAGGAATTCGATTTCTTAAAAAGAGCAATCTAAATTATGCCACTGCACTGTGCATTAAATTCTGCGCGGAGGAAAGTTCGTTGAAACCTAAACCAATTTTAAATGTTCGTCAGACTTCGAAAGTCTCGCAGCGATCGTGTGATCGCTTTGCCAGGAATCAGTTTAGGCAGACGAAAATGACAATGATAAGAAGCCGAGATATATTATTCCCTACGCATTTATGTTTTAGCAGGTTTTTTGGCTTTTGTTCTTCTGATGTTTCAACTGAGGTTGGAAACACAGTTGATCATCTTTTCAAAGGTAAATGACGATGAATTTCCTGCATGCTGTCTGTTCCTAAAGCGTCACTCAATTGCGCACTCAAGTTATGTATGCTGTTTTCGTACCGCACATTGGGACAACGTTCTGATCTATCCGAAATGCATTAAGGCATGAAGACAAAGTGAGCTGAATTCCAACACACACCTCAATCAGCTTCAAAAATTACAATGTTAATCCAGTATGATTGTCCACGGAATGCAGGCTACCTTGTAAGTGGGGAATATAGAGGTCAAATATACTTTTAAATTTGCACCTTCCACTCAGACATTCGACTTGTTTACCTGCTTCCGTGACCTCATATCCATAAGAAAATGAAGATCGTCTGACCTATAGTCGGGATGCGACGAATGAGGAAACAAGGCCGGAAAATTACCAAATGCCAACTAGTTTTGTCTTATAAGAACGACAGTGAGCAGACGGACTGGTTGTCTGCTATGTGCTTAGAGGCATTCTAGTTGAGTACTAAAGCTGCCTGGGTCCACAACCCACCGACCCAGGGTAGAACAACTCAACAAATTACGCTTATTATCTTGGTCCGTTTTTAGATTTGCATCACATTTGTCCACTTTTTCAACTTTTGACTCATCCACTTCATTCCGTTCCTCTCCCTCCTTATGGTCGTTAGTATTAACCACATTTACTGTGATGCAACGGAATGAATATGAATCGTATAAAAACAAGCTTGTTTGCTGCTTGGTGCCATTCTCCATGGCTTAAAAATAGAGTTGGCTAGCTACAACACCCTGAGAGTGAAGGTCAAACGGTGGTGATAATATTGCTGTCAGTCACTGACTTGGAGCCGTATCGCTCTATCGATCCTGCACAGCATTCGCAGTCCGCAACACAATATGCCAAACGTCCACTGCAGTGCGTTATTGTCATTTCAACAAAAACAAGGTGCAATTCTGGAGGCTTCTAAATCGAACAGCCGAAATTAGCGTTTGAAATGAACTCTCAGCAGTCATGTTTGCATTAAGAAACAGTCAAAAAGCATCTATTAAACCGATGAATCAGAATTTTTTGTTCAAGCAAGTAACTATGTCAGAAGATGAAAATATAACCTCAAAGGGATGTTGGGATCATATATCACAAGTGAGTGCCCAATAGGCTAACAACGAGTATTAATTGAGTGACTGAATGCTGTTCGATCACCCAGTCTCGGTCAAAGGAAAAAGTTTTGAAGAGAATCTTTGGGATGAACGCACAATTCCACCGACAGAGAAAAGCATTGCTTTTAATAATCTATTTCGTGAAAGAACAAGGTGTTTTATCGTTTCTGGTTGCGTGGCAATCATTCTTGACTGTTAATATAAGCTTTAAAATATATGGGCGCATTTCGCTTCTGTAAGTTATAATGCCCTGAGAGCTGGGCAGTTCAAAAGGAACGTGTCCGTGGACGTTCACGCAAATTTCAGTCCATTTCAGTTTGAGTTGGCTTTGGGCCTCCTTTGACATCAGACTAATCGATTGACAAATAGATCCTCCCTACACTGATAAGAGGTGGAGGAGATCACTGCATTACCAGTTGACTATGATCACCAAGCACTGACCAAAAATAATTTTGTTTTCCAGACAATCTGAAACTGCCAGAATGATGTCTACACTTTGTAAGCTTGACGAAGATGACAAACAAAACAGTTTTTTTAAACATTAACTCTGTGATTACGGTTCGCGTCCGGATTGTTCCAAATGAACAATTCTGGCTGGTATGGTGGGTCTATGCGTAAATCACGCGATGCAATCCGGTTCATGTTTTCTGTAGTCTGCGCAGACAACTAACCAAGCAGAACCTTGGCGAGATGCGATCGCTAAGTTTGCACATGCTTCGTATGCCACTGAATGGAAGGTATTCCACCAACCGGATTTCTCCTATTTTGAATATAAAAGCACGATTTGCAAGAAAGACCAGAATGTGTTCTCTTAGTGCTGTTGATCCTTTATTCTCTTTACTTGCCTAGACTGGGTAAGAGTCAATCCAGTGCGTATTGGTAGCTCGTATTCGTTAGTTATCACGAGTGACCGAATTCAGTATAACGATTTTAATCACAAATACCATAGTTTGGCCAAGTTTCTTGTTTTTTTTTTGAATTTCCGATTGTAGAACACAACTGACAGATTTCTTTGTCGAAAAAGAATCACAATAGACTGCGTGCTGACTGACTATAAGACTGTTTGAGAAATGTTATAGCAATCTCCGTAGAGCAAGCATTTTCTGACTGAAAGTGCATTTCAGCTTTCACTAATCAGTTCTATGCCTCTTGGTAAATCTACTGTAGACTGTAAATCATACTGTTTACAAACAGTTGTATTGTTACAATAAAGATTTTCTAATGGTAAGACCATCATTTGCATCATGTGGTTCCGGCACTTCTAACAACTACAAATTTAGGGGGTCTATTAGTCACGTGTTACCAGAACCGAACACAATCACTGAGTCTCTGTTGCCACGACTCCAGTATCAAACACGAAACACATGCCGAATCAAAACAGGAGTTATGTTATCATTCAAGCCGAGAAATATCTACACATGAAAAAAAGAAATACACTGAAAGAGACTGATCACTCGGCCTCTTAAGCACTCGGTTCTGTGGGCACAAAATACTGAAGATAACGAATTGGCCATAAAATAATTTTACCCGTAGCAGGTCCGCAAGAATGTTCCTATCATACAAAATGCATCGGTGGTAAAACTGATTCTAGTAGTGCTACGATGAAGTAATGCAAAAGCTTTACAAAACTCAGATAGGGGTCCGCATAAGACTGCCGGAATAGCACCGGTGAGACTACAAAAAGGTACAAGTGATTGTAAAAAGATACCGAGTTTCTCAGTGACTCACCCAATGAGTTAGTGATTGGGTCAACTCTTTCTCAATATCGCGAAATGTTCAACCAAATGTAGCAATGATTGTACTAGATGACCGGGTAAAGGCTTACCCTACCAAAACAAATTCGGAAAAAGTCTTACTATGTCCAACCAAATGAAGTATAATATAGACAACAATTAGTATTTTAAGTCACTAAATAGCTATTTTGCTTGACAGTTCCAGAAGGAGTACGGGTGTCGAAACGACTGTCGGATCACATGCTTTTCTTTTCGATTCCAATAGTTGCAACTTATCGATTTCGCGTTTCCATTTTGTGCCCAGTTAGCCTTTCACAGATTAGTGTTTAGGTTTTGTGGGCTTTGAACACTGTCCCCAGATTTTAATTGTGTTTTGTGGTTTTTTCTCAGAGACTTGGCGCAAAGTGAGAAGATCTGACATATCTACAGATATCGGGGATGAAAAGTGGCAATGCAAACCATCCGGTTTATTTCGTTCTTCACGACGTGTGTAATTTGTCGGTTACCGAAGGTCCGACTAGTCTTCGCCTCGGCAATTTCGTTTGCACGTTTGATAAGAAACTTCGACTTGTTGTTGTCACCCTCGAATTTCGATTACACCAAAGGTTGAAAAACTTGGTCTTGTTTTGTGCTGTGCTGATCTTGCTTGATGGACAGGACTGTGTTGAATCGATCCGGTTGTATGTTCGTGTATCAAAACCTAACCGAGAAGACAATTCTTTTGATATGTCTCCAAATGCAGACATGCGGGCGTGTCTTTATCTGTGTGTATCTATCGCCATGTTTACCCAAGGGATGGGTGCAATTCGTCCCATGTGAGTTGTGTCATGTGAAGAGCACCAATTAAAGACACCAGATCCTATCATGATTCTGTATTAGATTAAGCTTGCTTACTAACGTTCTGGCTCCCATCCGGCTGTTCCAAACAAACTCACGAGACTCTGAATTGTGTGTGGATTAGGAATAATTAAACACTTTTCACGACCTGTTTTAATTGCAAGAAACAAGTAGATAAGACTGGGACAGACTAACATCTAAAGATGAACATTTCATGTGCGTATGCATGTGTCTGGCAATTTTCTGCTCCCATATGCACTTCAGTATTTGATTTTACAAAATTGAAAGCGATAGAACTTGTTTCAGACATTGATATTCTTCTGGAAAATGATGATTTTATTGAATCGGCAAACGTTTTAACAGTACCAACTACCTAGCCCTTTGACCTTCGGCATGACAGAGTCAGACTGAGTTAGACATGATTTCATCAGTTTAGAGGACAGCCCCATCTGTTTTCTTCCCAAAATTCAGTGAGTTTACTTTGATGGAGAGCATACAGGTTGACTTTCTTTTCGTTAGATAGGAAGTCAGTTCACATCTGCACACATAACGCTTTCTCCTCGACTCCACTTCATCCACCTACACCTGCTTGACATTAGTTACTAGGGCAAAGAAATTATGTTTTAACAGAACCCCAACAGAAACTCGATGAAAGAGGAATTTTACAGCAGGCGTTTGGAAAACAAATGATTTTGTGAGTTTTCATCTTAAACTCTTGATAGTTTTCAAATGGTTTTGTGAGAAATGATTTCTGGAGGCAGTGTTCATCGTCCAGAATATCGCTTTGATTCTGAGGAATATTCCCCAGCGTCTCTAACCAACGACGGTCTTTGGTGCTTAATCCTCGGTTATGCTGGGCCAAATTCTAGGAACCCAACAACATAGTTGAGTAAGCTGTCCTTTGTTCTCCCGATGTGAGCATCTCGACAAGTATGTACAGATCCACGAATCTCTAAGGGCGCAATACAGGTACTTCTTCAAAGAAACTGCCGCAACTGTACTGCTGATTTAGAGAAAGTCAGTCACTGGCCAAAACCAACCGGTTATCGAACGTGAATTTTACGTTCTGTTGTTCGCAATGAAGCTGCTGGTGGGATTGAAGTTTCACATGCCTGATGGCCCAAACGCTTGGTATAACGCGTGGCTACAAGGTGGTGTTAAAAGAGCAAGACTAATTTGATTCAGTAGGATGAGCAAAGCAACAATAAGGCCGGATTAGGCCCGGGGAACAGGACTGGCCGCCAATCCCTTTTGGAATCAGATGAAAGAAATACGGGCCAAGAATTTGAACGCAAGTAAGGTGCCATTATTCCTAATTCTATATATATATATATATATTATTTTCAGAAACGAAAGGCTGCGTTACTCGAAACGAAGACCGAAGAAGAGACAATGAACCAAGGGGGTGGGAAAATCGATCAATGAGTTCCAGCCTGAAGAGACCTAAGTAAATAATCCGATTAGAACAAATAAAAGGATAATTGTGTTGGCCGGCCAGAGACCAATTGAGCATCATCATCATCATCATCGTTCAGCTTTAAGCAGCAAGGCAGGCCTCACTGACCGCTGTCTTTCCCCAGAGTTACACATTGATATAAAAAGAGTGAATATCCAACGGGAACAGGGATTGGAACTACGCAGGCGGGAAAAGATAAGATACTGCTGCAGCCAATACACGGAACACAGTCTAACTGTACAAACGCACGTGTTTTCAATCATTTTGATTCGATAGAAAATGACAGCACGATCGCCACTGTTCACGGTTCACTGCCATATCCTTCAGTGTCTCCAGCCAGCAAGTCGACGAGTCTTTCGGACCCCAACCAGGAGGGCGTGAGACACCTACTTTACCTAATTTCGCTGTACATTTTCTCATCCCACGTTGCCACGTCATCTATTGGCCTCCACATGACTTCTTCCATTCCTTAGGAGGAACACAAAATAAGGCACGGTATGGTAGACGAGTGTTCGTCATACGCAACACGTGACCCAACCAGCGTAGTCTACTAAGTTTCATACGCTGAAACAAGCTATTCTCAGAAGTGGCACCCAATACCAGATTCCTAACCTCAATATTACTTGCCCGGTCACTCCATCCAATCCTAGTCATACTACGTAAACATCGGTTGTCGAAAACCTCCAACCGACGAACATCGCCCACACGCATACTCCACGTCTCGCAACCGTACAACAGAACTGAACGCACTGCAGCACAGTACACACGACCTTTCAACTTCAGTGAAATATCAGGCCGATGCCACAAGTGCTTCAATCCAGCGTAAGCTGCCCGAGCCTTGAATATACGCATACTTACCTCCAATCCCGAGCTACCATCGTTAGACACGCAGCTACCAAGGTAGGTGAAACGGTCCACCATTGTTATTTCCTCCCCATCCAGTATCAAGTTCGGTGCTGCTGTCGTCCAGTCCTGCAACAGTACTTTGCACTTTGAAGGTGCAAAGCACATGCCAAACCGAGCAACCGATCTCGACAATCTATCTAGTGCCCGTTGTGCATGGTCCGCAGACTTGAACAGGCACACGACGCCATCTGCATAGTCCAGATCGCACAGTCCCACTCCATTTCTCAGTTCCACTCCTACATCCCGGAGACCTCCTATAGCATCTTCCATCACCTCTTCCATGACGAAGTTGAACAAGAATGAAGAAATGGGACACCCTTGTCGAATGCCACTAGTCGTTTCGAATGAACGTGACAGTTCACCGTATACCCTGACGCGACCATAGGTATGGGAGTACAATGCTCGCAACAGGTTCACAAACTTCGTTGGCATACCCTTCCGGTGGAGAGCACTGAGTAGTGCCGGTCGATCCACGGAGTCGAAAGCACCTTTCAAGTCGAGGAAGACTACGACCGTAGGGTGCCGGTGCGTGTGGCGCGTTCCGAGTATCTGTCGAAGAGTGAATATTTGGTCGATGCAACCTCGACCTGGACGAAATCCGGCCTGTTCTTCGCGGATATCACTCTCGCGAATCGGTGTCAAACGGAGCAGCATTATCGAAGCTAACACCTTAGTAACTATCGGAATTAAACTAATCCAACGATGATTGCTGCAGTCACTCCGTGTACCCTTCTTGAAGATGGGTATAATCAGTGACTCATCCCACGATGGCGGGATACGCTCCTCGTTCCAAATATGACGAAGCAAGGAGGTAAGTGATTTCATCAGCACCTCTCCACCCAATTTGAAAAGAACTGGGGGAAGTTCGTCGGGACCGGCAGCTTTTCCCCTCTTCAGAAGCCGAATATTCGACTCCACTTCCACTTCCGTTAGGGGATCAAGTGACACCTCCCAAGAATTCACAGCTCCAGGCGTCGGACTAGATACGATAGCGTTTGGCCAGCTAAACTGATCCTTGAAATGCTCTGCCCAACGGTCCAGTTTTTCCTGTCTACCATGGATGAGCTCTCTATTCTTATCGCACGCGACTTCACTAACCGAAGTTCGCCGCCCACCGCTGTCGCGTATAAGCTTAAACAGTCATTGACTGTTATCTGAAGTGGCCGCTTCCTCCATCTCTTCGACTACCTTAACCCACCAGCTTTCGCGGTCATTCTTAAGGCTTATGGTCAACTGACGCTGCAACTGTCGACGCATCTTATTCATTTCCTTGCAGTTAGGCAGCTCGCGTTTTTGCTCCATTAGAATTAGCGACGCTTGAGAGATCCAGTGATTTTGGTGATTACTAGATCTAGGACCGCAGGCGAAATTCGCTGCCAAATGCATAGCCTGCTTAATTTGATTCCACTGATCGTCCACATTGCCAATAGTCGCAGTTCTTAGTTCCTCGGACAGTTTCTGTTCGTAGCTGTTGCGAATAGCCGAATCAGACAAACGTTCGACAGCCAATGGGGTTTGTGGCCTGCGTCGATGGCCATTCAGCTGCAGCAAAAATTGCATTAAAACTAACGCATGCTCCGATTCGACATACGTGGTCCAGTATGATCTACAGTTCTGGACAGAACCGCGCCAACGGTAGCTAACTGCAATATGATCAATCTGATTCAGTGTACCTGTCGAGTTAGAACGCCACGTCGCTGTGCGACGCGAGCTGTGTCGGAAATTTGTACTAGATAGGAATAAATGATTATCTGCACAGAATTGGAGAAGTCTTTCTCCGTTGTCTGTTCGCTGTGCAGGCAAGGTGCATCGCCCACCTAAACAGGACTCCGATGCACTCAGTTTTCCAACTTGTGCATTAAAGTCACCTGCTACCANGCCGAGGTAACAAATAAACTACGCTTAACACTACTATCCTTTCGGACGCCGACTGATCCCTGCAGTCTCATGGCACACGAGCGACTGTTGACTGGGATCCAATCTAAAAGGGCTGCTTCAGCCCTTTAAAATGACGTGGAAAATGGTATAGAGTTTGCGACACCAATAAACAGAAAATAAATCAATTGATAAGACTGAAATTCGCTGTTTCTAAGTGTATCTACACGGCTGGGATGTCAGTAGGATTAAAGGACACTTCCTCGTTGAATCACAAGTGGATTGTGCAAACCCAGAGGCTTGTGGGACTAAAGTCGAGCGAACCTTGTGATAGAGTGACTGAGGAGAACAACCTAATCGATAAGGGGTGTGAATTAACCAATTCTTGGATTAATTCAATGTTCATGTTCCGACCAACTATCCTAGCCCAATGTTATAACATTACAGCTTGGTTTCCTTGGCAGAAGTAGAAATTGAATGTCGTCAAAATTTTGTCCATGTCTTATCTCATTTGGACAAGTGAATCCCAAAACATATTACTCTTGGTGTTAGTCAGTTTTTGCCAGTTGTTGACAAACATAACCTTCCACGGAGATTGGGAAATGGTTTCTTCTCATCCGCACATTTCGTCCTGTTAGTCCTAGCAATTATTTTGAAAACGCAAGGCAGTTTTGATGAGGTTTTGACCGTAAACTTCTCATCACCAGCCAAGGTGACATCCTCAGTGGCGCCTGCCAAAGTAGTTGATAAGTATGGCCGAACAATGTTTAACTGGGTGATGAAAAATGCAATGAGCTGCTAGTTAGAAGCGTGCAACCAAGAGGAGGTCACGTATGTGTACACAAAACACTGAGTGACTCGGTCACTCGGTGAATTTATCAACGGGATGAGAATTTGTGCACAAAAATGATGCAAATATGGTGGTAAAATAAATCGAAGTCTAGTGGAACGATTTATCTTGAAGTTGGTTTTTTGAAGACCGCAAAAATAGTTGGGACCTTTTTGACTTCAGTAGTCCTCGGTCATCTTTAGCGACTTACGCATACCGGAGACCACCTCCAGAGTTGACTAGGAAACTTATTCGGAAATGGCAGGGAGTATGTTCAAATGAAGTAAAAACGCACTTGGTTATTCGTACGACCATTTCGACGGTTAGTGAAATTAAGAGTTGTCGTCTGGACACGATATCATTTGAAATGTTTTGACGACCTCTAACCTTCCACACATAATTTAGACTATATTTTAAATGCATAATGACAATGAAGTTGCTACTTTAAAAGTAGAAAGAAATTAGGACCTTAGTGTTATCGGTCCAAGAAACAAACCATAGTTCATCCGCGGTACCCGGGTTGGCGATCGATAATCTTCGACTAGAGGCTGGTATTTTTGATCAACCATTGCAGTGAAGTCAAACGGGCGGAATCCAACGGAAGAATGAGGAAATCCTGTTGCGGCTAGTCAGACCACAGGAAATCCACTGTGGTAAAAACCACGTGCAATGTAATTCGGTCGAACACAGGGCACGGTCCATTGATAAACTTCTCCAAAATCATTCGGTTTAGCTCCTTCGTTCAACTAGCAGAATACACATGTGTAACTAGGGTGGGGGTGTCATGTGTCTATGGGTTGGTTTGAGCCCCGCCAGAGTTAACGAGTACTGACATTTCGATTTACCCAATGCTTGACGTATTAAGTTCGCAATAAACTAGCTAAGTTTTACTCGGAAACAAACGTCTAGTTCCCGACAGTTGGATCAAACCGGGTACACATTGCGAATGTGGCCGATTGCATTTCACTCATCGATCTGTCCACTTTTTGTACAGGCTTGCACAAAGCTTTGAAGTCTTTGGCGGACCACCACAATAAATCGCATAAGAACATGAAGTTTTGTGCTTCTTTTCAACCAGCGCGTTTACCGGGGAAACATTATCACGCACATGACTAGACGATTTCATGCTTAGGGCAAGGCACTAGTGCTTCGTGAGTGTTTACACACAATTGTTCCTGTATTCGATTCACATGGAACTGCGAAAAACAGCCGCACGGTCAACCTTTCTGATCCATTTCCGCCTGTCACAGTGCGTACCCCTCAGAATGGTTTGGCATTAAATATGAAAAACGAAAACTTGCGCTACTCTACAATTTACCCCCTTTAAGAGACTTTAAGATTGAAATCACAGCGGGAATCTGATTAGCATTAGAGTCAGAGGCCGATGAGTTCAAAAATCTTGGTCAGTGATTTTTAATCCACTTCTTTCTCCCTGACATCATTTTGGAAATAACGTAGCAAGTCACTCCAAAAGTTCGACGCCGATAACAAATTAACTAACAATTTTCCCAATTAAATATCGACATCGCAAACCGGGATCGAACGGACGATATTCACTGGTTGCCCGATAAATGCCCGCCGGCATTGTTGGTAAAGAGATTATCAATAACGTCAAACTGTTCACGCTTAAGCACTACCAAAAATGACTTGTTTTTCACTAATCCGTCATTTCGCTCACACAATGGTTGAAAATTTCCAAAGCACCCAGTTTGTTATGGTGAATTCCTTGATTGTTTAGCACTTTCTGGCGGTTAACTGTGGTTAAATGTACCGCCCTCACATAAATTGTGTACCAAATAAATCGCAGTCATGCTGTTCTATAAACAAACCTTATCTGGTAGCAATTATTTGGGTAAATTGCATATAGATTACAAGAAAAAGCGAAACTGACCGGCGCTTCTTATTCAGCACGAAATTAGTGTCAACGTGATGGTTATCAGTAGTTACTATACCAAATAAAGAACTGACGGTCATATCTGATTCGTAAGCGAAGTTGGAGCTATTTGCTGTCACTAGTATATATCTGAAGGTTAGCCTTGTCTGACCGAAGAGAAACGTCCGAGGAATAACCATGCGATTCTCATATGGGATCATCATTCGTTCATGTTCCTAGTGAATCAAATAGAATTCTAGTAAGAAACTAGTAGTTACACAAGATTTATTAAAAGATATAAGGCCGTACTATAGAAAATTGATCAGCAGAAGAGATCAAAGTATGGATGGAAGTGCATTTGCCGGAGAGAGGGGAGGTATAAGTAAGACTCAATACCGCGGGCCGTTTCACATGCGGGCAGCAGTAAGCCAGGCAGTTATCAGATCAGAAGTTTAGATGGTTTAACACAAATCACAGCCACCAGCAACACTAGCGATTAACCAACCAGAGGATAAGTAGGCGAGTCTGATCTGATATCGAAACTTTCATTCCGGGTAATTTGTTTTAGGCAGTTCAGTAGGCGGTCAAATTTTGTGCAGCCAGTCATTTTGGCTGCAGAACTGAGTAGGCGTCGAACAAAAGCCGATCAATTTGAAATGAAATGTGACGGGTGAGCAATGCACGCAATGACCGGATAGATTTGATTGTCACGGACCGAATAAGACAGCTAGGAATTGGGATAGATTTGTTTTCCACGATTACTACGATTTCCACTACAGGCATCCTAGATGTCATAATTGCAGCCATCTTCCACGTCGCTGATGTTGTTTTTGTTTTTGTTGTTGTTTCTGTTGTGCTGGTATTGACTAGCACGGATGCGCCGTGTGCAAAAAATCTTGGGCACAATTAACCGTTAACCACGATCATGCGTATCAGTTTGATGGAAATTTTACACAAAAGCTAGTTGACGTAAAAAAGCAAGATTAGGGATTGGGTTCAAATATCAAATTCAGATGTAATGAAGAATATATATGCTGTGAGTCATTAAACAACCCATTAATTCGAATGATCAAGAACCATGGCATCGGTACGTACATAACACGAGGATCTTGACTGATTGCCCATTTGCCGAACAAGAAAAGTTATGTACGACAGCTTATTGCGCACCCGGTTGAGTGACTCATCACTAGACAAACCACGATCATCATCATCAACATCACAATCTTCATCATCTTCATTAACATCTTCGTCAAATAGCAACCGTCATCGGAAATACCATCAATGTCTTCATCGCCATCACTAGCGGTGTCATCGTCATGACCATCATCATCATCATCATCATCATCCACTTCATTCTCAGCAGTGGCATCCTCTGAATCATCGTCATCATCGCCATCATCATTAACCGCATCGTCAATATCTTCATGCTCTAAATCATCATCAGCACCGGCGTCATCCGATTTGATATCATACTTGTTGTCTTCATGATCATCATCCTAATCATCAGCTTATTCACCGTCATCAACGATAACATAATCATCGTCATTTTCATTATCGCCATCACGGTAATGATTATCATCGCCCTTGCCCGAATCATTGTCGGCTTCGTTTAAAATCGGAATAGTTTTCCAAATCTTTATTATTATCATTTTCCTCCTCGTCATCGTCTTCATCACCTCCATTTTTATCGCATTAGTTATCATCATCCTGTGCACCATCAACCCCGGAATCAATGCCCTTATCATCCACGTCATTCGAATCATCCTCGTTATCAGAATCCAGGCCACTACCACCATCACCATCATCATCATCATTATCATCATCATCATCATCCTCGTTATCACCCTTTTTGTTACCATCAGCTTCATCATCATCATCAACAGCAGCAGCAGCAGCTTGAGCATCTTCCTTCTTTCTCCTCTTCGTCATCGTCATCTTCATCCTTTGAATTATAATGTGCGTCAGGTATCACTCGATTCGCCATCGTCCTCACCATCAGTTTGTACTTCATTATTATTATTATTATTATTATTATCATCATCATCATCAACATCATCGTCCGATTCATCACCATCATCATCCAAATCAGTATCTTCACCATCGTCACTTTTTGATTCATCGTGAGCACCCGCAAATTAAAGTCCTTCATCGGCCAAATCAGCATCTGCAGCCGCTGCCACAACAGGGTCAGTATCCTGATGATCGTCCTTCGCATCATCACCATATTAATGTTCGCCAACATTTGTCATTCTTGTGGTGGTTTGAACAGATCTTCTGAGGCAAATTGCACGACTATAAATACTAGTGGAGCATAAATTTATCTGGATTCGTCTCCGTAGATTCGAACAGGAGCCCCATTCGACAGAAAACCGTGCATCCACCTTTGGAATTAGAATTCTGCAAACAGAGTTGATATCTTGATTATCATGTTTGACAACTGATCACGACAAACAGGGGAAATGACTCCTTATCGCTCTGATAAAAGATCTCAAATGTCACAATCATGGATGTGACACTTTATTTTCCACATATGTTGTCCTATTCCACACGACATATTTGCGACGATTTACTTCATTACGAGCTTAAGCGATTTCTCAGTTACGCAAACAACAGAAATTCATAATCCAATCTTGTTCTTTCCGAGCAAAATGAGTCATATTGGCTTGTAAACCAGTTTTGAGAACGGTTATCTGCAATAAGCGAAACGTCAAAAACTCAACATTTATTTCGCTGTTTTTTGATCAAGAAAAAACAACATAAATTGAATTGCTCTTTTTACAACGGGAATTCAAAAGCCAGAAAAGTGATTGTGAGCCAAACTAGGTTGAGTCGAATCACGTGCTGTGCAGTTACTGAGTTTGTTCCTAGACCATTCCAATAATGAAAACAAACACGTCTAGTCGGTCGAAAAAGATTTTTCTCCAAACATACGAAGACCCAGGTGTACAAACCGATCAAAAATGACAGTCCATCTTTTCCAACCTCTTTATTTCCACGTTTTTTTTCTCTCAACTGCTGCAGAACCCACAACTTTCATGAACGGTGCACGACCAGTCGTGTGCGGCGCAGTAAAGAGGTGGCAGACATTCTGGGTATTAGAACTCAATAAATGCATCTCCAAAAGCTTTAGTAGTTTATCTTAATCCACTATCAGTTAAAATGGCTTTTGTACGAAATAACTGTCAGAAGGTAGTTGGCATCCGAATTTCGGTCCGCATCCTGTTTCTCGAAGTTGGCTCTTACCCTGACACTACTTACTAATAGAACAACTTACGCAATCCTGTGAAATCTTTCGTCAACATGCGCATGAATAATATCTGTCATGAATACATTCATTCCAGCTGGAACACTAGCTTGAATCACAGTAGACGTGCAAAGTGGACATGTTGACCTGCGCGAAGAACCACGCCCTAAAGCAAAAGAATGAAACACGCGAGCATTCGCACTGTTTGCAAGACACTAGACGGGGATAGGCGAATGTTTAGACGTTAAAAAATGACATCAACCGAACATCTATTTATAAGGGACAGTCAAAAATTCGGGAACGTTCGGTTTCTAAATTTTTCCTCATTTTTTCTGGCATTACCCGCATCCATTGACTTCTGGCCAAAGCAGTCGTAGCTTAGAGATTGAACTAATTTTATGAAGAACAATTGGGAGAACACGGTCTTTGACAAATAATTCAGTCATATTTCATGAAAAACTGCCCTAAATGAAATTCAGTTACGCATAGTGCTACAGCTTTATCCGTCAACTTTTATTTTTTATAAATGATGGCACAATTTGCGTTGTTTTCATGAAGGGCAGTCGCGGCTAGCTTAGGGTGCCAAACGGCAAAGTTCTTCGGTGCTGAGAGGACCGGAACTTGCGACCGTTCGATTGGGACGTCACGACGTTGGCTATTTGACCGTCATCAAACTATTGCCTGGCTGTGTGGAAGATTTCATAATCGGATTAGGTTCTGCTAGTCGCTTGTGGTTGATTCAACCCGTTCTTGTCCATAAGAATGTGCAGAAAACACGTTTTGTTTAACGTAACAAAAACGGGCAATTTGTTTTCCCGTTATTCATCCATAAAAAAGAGAACAGATGAATTCGGAATTTGAAAACGAATATTCGTTAGCACTCATCTGTCAAGATGTGTCGGAAACACTGCAAGTTCATGTCGTTGACGAACTGCTTGATCAAAACTTTTGAGCAACACACGCTACCTCAAAGGTTAAGTAAACCGCAAAAAGTGGAGGCTTGGGACGTTTGTTTCAGCGTTATTGTCGGTTATTTTTTGTCAAATATGCACCGTGTGACTCCTGGGGCTCTAAAATAGGACAAGCAAAGCAGGACGGCCAATTCTGAAGTGTTTATTTGACAAAAATGCTATAAAAGTGGGATGGATTGCATCACTGACTTTTTCGGGAACAAACGAATGCGCACAGTTTGGAACTCTTATAACGAAACTTTTCTGTTCATAAATTCTCAAGCAAAGTGCAAAGGATATCTTATGTTACTAACAGGCCGTTTTGTCGGCATTTTGTGACTTGTGACACTCCTTGTCGAACGGATACGGAGCCATAAAAAATGGCATCAAATTTTCAATGTTCCGACCCATGCTTTGTTTGTTTCCACTGATGCAATTTCACAACATAAATAAAGTGTTCATGTGTGCCAAAGACATCAAATTGCAAATTAAATTTCTGCATTTAGGCACGTTCCTCGAGGAGCTTTTGACAACAAAGTATTTTTCGCAACGGTGATTTATTCTCATCCTGCTTATTTTACAACCTAAAGTGGCATTTTCTTACAGTTTTTTTTCTAATACTAACAGCCGGATGTAACATTCTAATATGCTATTCTTGTAAATTCCGTACTCGATTACCATATTGAGACCGAAAAGTCATTTCCATCTAGGAATACGACATTTTTGGAGAGCAGCCCCTAGAAAACAGATCCCTCGTAGACCGAAAATGTTCCATATGATGTGCATAGACCAGGCGGGAACTGGAAGAAGAGAGAAGTAATTACCAGAAAACTTGTGCTATCAGGAAGTACAAGTGTGAATTCATCAGTTCCCAGTTCATTTTGCCTTTAGATATTGATTGTGGTATTAAACGAACCAATTTATCTGTCCGCAAGAATTCTTTGAATTTTTGCGAAATAAAAATTGGATTTTGATGGCGTAGAAACCTCCAATTATGGCTTTACAACTCTTAAACATGTTCTACTAGCTGGTGACTACCGTTTAATAAGCTCTGGTCATCATTTACTATCCCTAGGAAAGAATACAAATTTCAGTGTAGATGAAGGAGAAGCAAAAGCTGCTATTCGAATGCTTTGTTTCTCACTGCAAACCATCTGGTTTGTCATGCGTTTGGTTACAAAACTGTGGTGTTTGGATCTTACATTAGGAAATATGTTGTAGGAAAACGTATTTTCGGACAATCGATAATGAATGCCGGGCACAAAAGTGCGTATTGTCCGGTTTCGCACATGAATTGGTAGAACAGTCCGAGTGATTTGGAGGTTTTCTCAGTCGGATTAGAAGAAACAAGTGTCTTCTCAACCCAGGTTCAAACCTACGGACAGATCGATTGTCGCAGTTAGCCGTAGAGTATTTGCAACAGACTCAGGCGTCCGCGTGCCAAACAAAGCTTTTTCCCAACTTCAGTTGCTACTCTTGAGCGACAAAACCAAACTTTGTCAAGCACTGATAAACTGGCCAGATTTGACAGTCATTGTTATTGTATATTATTATTGTGCGCGGCTTTTGACGGAGACCAAAAAGGCCACTGTGATTCTATCGTTCTGATGTAAACATCCTTACATGACCAAACTTAATCTCACTAGTCATCAGAGTGTCTCCACCGATTCCTGTTTGCCGGGCTCCATATACACTATGGACCGTCTGCAAACTCGTTTGTTTTACACTATAGTCCCCAGTTGAAAAATCAAACTGTGCAGTTTAAGAGCTACCCTCTATGGCAAACCAAAGGCGCTTTTCTCTCAGGCCGTTACACACAACGGTCAAACTGTGGTATCCTTTTTTTAAACAAGATGAAACATACACTTCAAGCAGAGACTATTAAGCTTTAGATAGATGCCTAAGGATAGGCTGGAAAACTACACCACTTGGACTACTATTGTTACTAATACCAACATCTGATCGCAAAAATCAAACGTGACCCATAAATTTTAATCCAAGTGTAAATCGAACTTTAACATAACGAAAGAGATGAAGCTGCCCTACTCGTCAATCGAGCAATTTCCGGACAGAGTACTAAAACCCTTCCGATGCGACGCCGAGCAAAGCATAATATAATGAAGCCTCTGGCATAAGTTACAATTCCGTAAACTGAGAACGGTTAGGGTTTTCGAAGACTAAAGAATCCATCTACACAGTGCTCATCCTGAAACTGGCAATACGAGCCGTGATCGAACGGACAATCTTCCACTCATCAGGTGATTGCTCTCACAGCTAAACCACAGTAAATATGGCCCCATAAATGACCGGCGATTTTATTGAGACCCGTATCACTATCTTTTGCAATCCGTAATGTGTGGATGAGTTTTCCATACTAGTGTGCGACCTCATAATGGTTTCTTACTCCTGAAATTTGTGAGGGTAATGATGACTATCAGACGGAAATCGGCTCCATGCCTAACAGACCATTCTCACAACCTGGGTCTACCTAGATGATTAGCAGTGAATCACTTTCGCTATCGATTTATCCTTCGCATAAATAGATCTAGGGGGGTGCACATCAACATTACGCAATAAATACCTCCCCCTTTGGGTTGCAGAGCATTATGCATTACGGTTATAATATGCCACCTGAAAGTTCTCTTTTGTAAAAGAGATTTTTGGATTAAATCAAAAAACCCTGCGCTGTCTAACTGAGCATCCCAAATAAACGGTCCCACAAAAAGAGTAACTTTCCCGTCACCGTAACCGTTGGATAGAATCTTAGTGACAGAAAGATACCAGTAGGATACAAAATCGTGACAGTTATGCCAATCTTATTCCGATACATTTAGACAGAGTGGCAGAGTAATAAGTCTAATTTTTCGAAAGGATCTCAGTGTCAAATTCCGTACTGCAAAACTTGAAACCATTCGCCCTGTAGCTAGCTGTTGGATTTGGTTCACCAGAATTCAACTAGCTGGTGGTCAGACGGAAATACACTGTCTATATTTTCCAACACACCTAATGGCAAAAATATGCCTAATTTCCTCGGTTTTCATTGACTAGTTGTGACTTCGCATTGTTTGATAAATTGTTTGCAAATCATCCTAATTGTCCCTCGTTGCAAATACGTTTGTGCTGCCGCCTGCTTGCTTCGACAAGCGAGAGAGACAGAACGTTTGTACGCGGAAGACCAGAGATTCAAAAAAGGCGCATCTAATCGATACCTTACATAATTCACACGTTTGTCTGTTAAGACAGAAAGTACGCATCTACAGTGGTATGACTACCTAGAATAGAAACTTTGAACAGACTGCCAGCATCCTTTAGAATACGGGGAACGGAATTAAGCGTGTGCTTTCCATGCATCTCTCTGATTGGACCAAGCGAAATCAGTCAATACCCATTGAAGTCGTCCTTACAACCTTGTAATAATTAAATAGAAGTCGATCTTTGCGATGGTTTGAACGGAACCATTTATGTGTAGCATTATCTTAGCTGGGAAAATCATCAGTTACGACTGAACTTACCAAGATTAATTGGTTTCATTTTTTAAACAGTATTTAACTTGCTTTGTTGGTGAAAGTAGATTTAATGCATAGTTGATCCCAGATTCAAATAAAAAATCACCAATCCCATTGGAATTGAAACACATTCTTTCGATTTCCAACCTAAACAGCTTTGCAAGAGAGTGTGGTTCATTTTGCTTTCTACCAGTATGTCAATATTCCATTTTACGTGTTTTACATTCTCCCTAATTTCAGCAGTTGAATCGGGCTGACACGAGAATCTTTTCGTTGGACACTTTTGTTCTTTGCCAGGTTCTACGTGAAACTGGATTGGCGGGAGCTGGTAATGCAAAAGCTTAAATGTGGAGTAGGTCTAGGCCATTAGTGATGTTTATGGTGTTGTTGATA
This sequence comes from Fasciolopsis buskii, assembly GCA_008360955.1. NCBI lineage: Eukaryota > Metazoa > Platyhelminthes > Trematoda > Plagiorchiida > Fasciolidae > Fasciolopsis > Fasciolopsis buskii. Next base: position 96,574 of record LUCM01010365.1, read on the forward strand.
AAGTGAGTGGTATGTGTAGCGTGCAGTGTGTTGACCGCCATACTGCTTCAGTTGTGTAAGTATTGAGGCTGGTTGGTAAGCCTTTCTGGAATTCAGTTCACGTAGGTTTCCTGCTGCTTTTTATTTCCTATCGGTAACTTGCTCTTCTGCAAGATCATTATCACAATCCGTAATGCAATTCCTCATTCAAACTATCCTCCCCACATTCATTTCACACTGAATATTGCTATGGATATTTCAGGGTTCAAGATTTCCCTATTCGTCCTAGATAGGTTGCTCAAAACTTTGGCGAGCAAGCTGGAATGTTTAGTCCAATTGAAATTTAGTCCGACCATCAAGGATAAGCTCGAAGTTAATAATTGGTGCAAAATCGTTTACGTGCTTGATGGCCCCCAACAGTGCGGGACCAGCACATTCAGTCGATGGTGAGTAGATAAACGCTAGAGAATAATTATCAAGCTATTCTGAATCACTAGCTCGGCAAATTCGGCGGAACAGTGCGTCACGGGGTAGAAAACTTCCCTCAAATAATGTCGTCGACGAAATTTCAGTCAACATTCAATTGGCTCATAGGCTATTGCTTTGCTAGCGTTGCCAACACACGACCGCATATTTCACACGACAACGCAGTCATGAAGGGTGTACAAAGCCCAGTCGTCTCATCACCCTGTCACTTTCACATTTAGCAACATGTGATAACGTATTACAGCGTAGTTTTCTTACTGATGCGTGTTTTTTCAGAGGGGAATTTGACAATCCGAAAATTTGTGCATTGACAGAACATAGTGGAATTCTTTTGAGATAATTGCTATTGGTTCGCGGAGTCCGGCCATCCTGACAATCAACGGAAAAAGAGGTATGCGGGAAATTAATAGAAATGGTTCATCGCAGTTTTATGATCGGTCAAGAAGTACATCTTTCATGGGTCACGTGAGTTTAAGACTACAAAGAGGCAACCAATCATCTCCAAGAAATTTTCGCTCTACAGTGGTGACGCTGGTGAACATGAGACAACATTTCTGCTTGCTATTTGCTCAGTCATTTCTCGTCCAGCAGGTACTGATTGAGAGTAACAGAATGATTCTGGAAATGTACCATGCAATGCTCTCGAGTTGCCCATTTTCGTAATGTAATTTGAGAAATGAACCATTGTTCAGTTTGATTACTGTTGTCCAATCGTAGTTTAAATGAAGTGTTCTTTTCATTCATTGTTTCAAAGGATGTTGTTGATTGTTATCAGTGTTCCTTCAGTTGTCTATGATAAACCTCTAGTGTCCATCTAGTTGAGCTACTCATAGAAGAAAGTGGATCCAGTCAAATCGAAGACGAAGTATGAACAGAATGCGGCACAGTCCTCTAGATGAAACTGATGTGCGTGCCTCAAGATTAGTCGAAATGGGGTGCCAGCAGTTTGTTAGGTCAAATGGTCCGACGAAGTATACGTTGTAAACGAGGGGCACAGTGCGATTCAGAGTTTACATAGGCGCCGGGGTCATCCTGTAGTGACAGTCAACGAATGAATCACTCTCTGTCTGATAACGCATACAAAGCATACCCATCCGTATTGAGAGAAACAAAAATGGATTAGAAAGTACGTAGTCATGACGACACCGAAAGGATTTTTACATGTAATTGGCTTTGATCACTCTTGTGCAGCCTTGGTGAAACTTGCCATTACTACGTTTACGTGACATTTTTTGTGGTAGATATTACTACTTAGTAATCTTCAGGCCAGTATAACCAAGTAGATGACGTCATAGAGACTCACCATTACGTTTTACTCGTAGACAATGCGTGGCATTCATGATCGATATGGGCGGATAATTTGTCAGTGATTCGTTTTGAGTGATGTCAACGGGATGATTACTATAGAAATTCTGATATCTCGTTTTGTGGTTTGCATACTGCCGTTTGACAATACTGGATAGATGGAAGGCCTCACACTGATAGAGAGCATTTACAATTGAACCATGGCGATGATGAATAAACACTGTTTAACTGACTTTTGTTAAACCCATGTTATAAGTAAGGCACGGCAAAGAAATAGTCATAACTACTGTCACGGATGACCCAGAGCTTTCATTACTAACTCTAAGTGGCATTAGCTGCATGTTGTTTGGTAGGCTATCAGCAGCGATGAATTTCACGAACGGCTGACAATGACAGACTTTTCTCAAAGTGTTTGCATGCGAAATCTGAGCAAACTGATCAAGAGACAGTTCGCGAATTTTACCTGAGGAGTGGCTGTGCATCGCGACTCATTTGTATTCGTTTAATACTCAATTTTCTGAGCTTCTGATGATCTAAGTTCAAGTGTGAATATTGCTTAACCTATTTCGTTTGAGACTGACAAACTTTGGAAATCCAGTGACAAAAAGAGATCCAAATGCATTAAAAAATAAAGTCGCGGAATGAGAGGGCCTTTCAAGGTTAGCTGACGGATGTTACTGGTCAGTCCATGATGCAACTAGCAGAGCGACAGTAGCCTGAAACAGAATGGTGATTCACCTTTACCAGATGATACCGAATAATGATTGAAATCATAGTCATTCAGCGGTCAAATGCGCGACAGATGATTCGAGCAAATTCATCCCCATACCACATCAAGAATTGACAAGAAATTTTAATTTTCTGGGATCTGAATCTGAATCACAAACAGCAGTATTTTGCCATCATAATTGCCTTCTGCATTTGTGAGCATCCACTTAACCGTTACGTTTGAAAAATCGTCAGACTTGGGCGTTTTGAGGATACATGACATTGAGTAGGTTTTAAGGAAAGTCTCGATCGTGGCTTTGAATGCTGGAGATCATGAGATTCTAATCGTTGAGCGTAGCGATTAAATCTTGAACGGTTCATCACCAACCGAGATTACATCGTCAGTGCAACTGCAAATTTATTAGGCTTCTTCTCTACTTATGGGCTTGGCTTCGCTTTGACCTTGGCTATCCTTCGTGACTTGATTCCGGAAATTGTATGCGTCTCAAGTTCCACTTGATTCTGTTGGTTAGACCCTTGATCTTAGAAGACCGACATTCGGCTTGAGAAGTTTGATCCATTGAGGGAAACCTTAAAATACAAGTTGTTTATTGTGCTTTCACTGCAAAACATTTTCTGGTACTTAGTCAGTTTAAATATGCATTAAACGAGAGGGGGATGCAAGTATTTTCGCGACAGTGATTTGGTCTTGAGGCCACATCTCCCTGTTCAGCTTCTCCAACCTAGAAGAACTAATCCTCACCTGCTTAGAGCAGCCAAGTCCAGAATAGGGTGGGAAGTAACAAGCTAGAGACCACAGCCGAAAACAAATTCTTTATGCTCTCACAGCAAGTCATAGCCTAACCTCAGTTCCTTCGCCCAGCACGTGCAAAACGAGCAGGAAAAAGTAAGCGATGGACAAGCATTCGCAAAACCGTCCTGCCTCAAGAAGGCAATATCGCGATTGAAGCGATATACGTCATCAGAGGTCGATTCCTGCATTCACATGCGAGACGTGCTCCTTCGGCGTTGCCTCACGTCGATCTCTGCCAAACACGAGATTGGTTCGGAGACATCGTGGTCGAGAGACAGAAAGTCGCTGGGAACCGTCAACACGGATAGACCAAGTCTCGCACCATTAATACAACGTGGTAAGTTGACACGGCTTGCTTGGGGAAAAAGCCACATGTGATCAGTGACTCCACAAATCACAGGTGTCATGAAAAGAGATGCTCTAGCTTTTCACAATTCGTGGTAATGTAATATCTTCTCTCCCCAGACTCTCTGGCCAAGTGTGGCTCAAGGCTCGAGAGGTACTTAAAGCCATTGACTACTTATACCGACCAACACAAAGAGGCGAGTGCGGCACAGGCCTCCGCCAGTTGTTCAGGACGAACCTGTAATTTTAAATGGTGCAAATTCATATACGTATCCTGATACCCAAGTCGAATATCGGTATCAACGCAGCGCAATTGCCTGTCGGTATTGCTTCCATTCAACAAGGATCGACTATTATTCGGCTATAGCTCGAAGTCAAAACTCTTCTCTCGGAAGCTATGAGGATATATTATCTCAATTTGCCGGTCTCAAAAGATCAGACAATATACAATGAAAAAGTTGAATTATAGAAATGGGAATATTGAACAACTCTTACCCATCAAATCCGTTCGGAGACGACCAAGGGTGGCGAAAGCTGGTTCATAAGCCTTAACTTTGATCGACATATGACGGTGTGGCGTCTTTGAATAAGACAGTGGCTCTACCACTTGTGGCGATGGGGTGGTCGATTTGATCAATGTCATCCTCGTGCATGCGACACCACAGCCCGAACTCTACTGATTGTTCGCCTTTGTGATTTGTTTGAATCACCTGCGCAGTAACGAACGGATCAAAAGCAACTGTGGGTGCAAGTGAATTCAAACTAATACTCCTATGAAAACAGTTCCCACAATAAACCATTTGAAAATGTGAAAACTGTATAACTCCCCTCACGAAGCAAGGGACACTGGGGATAACAACATAGCCAGGACTGAACTTGTAGACTCCCTGATCTAATTCTCGATTTCTCCGTCTTTAAAATTGTAGTCTGGGAAAGTCGACGGAGTACGGCCTTCATGACTTTCTAAGGCTCAGATCTCCTGAAGGAATCGCCGCATGTCAGTGACGGATGTTCAGGGCAGCCACTGAGTCAAATGCCGGAATTATTCTGCGAGATGCGGCTGATGTTGTGGGCTCAGTCTAAAACTGTACATAAAATTTATTTTTGCGCCAGATAAAAGACTCGGCAGGTGGTTTTGGATAATTGAACTGACAGCGGTCACAGATCAATCTTTTCTCATTGCTAATGGGGCGTTCTTTATCGCATAGCTGCATGAGGGTAACATCGCTTGTGAGAGTGTTCCCCGGTGTAGCAGCACTTTCGTTCTCTAAAGCTGGTGTCACCCAGGTGGGTTATGGGCGATGGAAATTTGAGCTGCGTACCTGAGAGAAAAACATATGATGGTCCTAGCAGAAAAGCAAGCAGTCCAGTTTTTCAAGAAGAACTGAATCGAGATCAAAAGTGGCCTCATAGATTTGCATCATTTGAGGGGGAAGCGACTAATCTAGCATACATTGTTCTCTTGCAGTAACCCTGGATGTCATGTGACCTCATTTTGCGCAAGATTTCGTGCACTTTTGATTAGAAAAGTGTCATTGATTGCCTGTTGCATTCAGTCTGTCTTCGCGCGAGGTGAGACAATAAACAAGTTTCGTCCATTGCAGCGACATTTTTTTACTCCGCATGAACCCTTTAATCTCAGTGCGCTTTGCCGTCTGTCGACTGAGATCTAGTAAACTAGTGCAGCCTCAGGCCTTTCATTGTGAGCTCGTCCATCAAAACGAAAGTCAGAAGCCTCAAGGGGCTCCAGAATTGCGCATAAAACATATCACTAAAGGTCTAAATGGAAATTTTAGTTGGATAACATAGCTGGACTCTTGAATGCGCGTCTCTTGGATGCAACGCAAGTCGATGACTGAAGTCACGAGTGTACGGGCTAAATCCCATTGTTGACCTGCATGCATCAGTGTTTGCATATTGGATGCGGTTAGTCTGAAGGGGCATCGAGGGCAAACAAGTTTATCAGCCGTCGGAATCGCGTTCGGTGAGATTCGAATGCTGTCTGAGCGACAACGGGAGAGCTCAGGAACAAGACCTATTCCAGTGACACCAACACTAGCATGGCCGACTGCAGTTCCCGGAAGGTGAAAAGAAAAATGGTAGAAAGAGGAGGTTGAACACGAGTAGAGAAGTAAACAGTTGTGTATGGTGGAAGGTCGCTTTTAGAAGTGAGAAAACAGCTAAAAACGTTTTTGGGAAGATCAGTCATATTCATGGTTTTAGGACTAGTACTACATCGGTTGGATCAAGAGAGAAGTGACTACTTAAATGTACGAGCACAAACTAATTACAAGAATGCACGACCAACTCTTCCTCACATCTCCCCAAGGAGACCAAGAATAACCCAAATTCAGTCTGGTTAAAGTTGAGATTTCGTATCAAACAACTACGAGACACGCGAGGGAACTTTTGGAAGCTCGATTTGCTTCAAAAATTATAGCCAATAGGCATATCGGATCGGATTACGAGTACACTCAGAAGAAATGCAATCAGTTTAGCGGACTGAGAGAACAGAAGCTCAAGTCTTTATATATATATATATATATATCGACCTGAAAACAGGCATAAGGCCACCGCACCAACAAGCAGATGGAACCCTAGAGAAAATGGATAAATTATGGGGAAAATAATAATAAGCTACAAGAAATCAACTGTTTGTCTATTTTTCCCATAAATATTTTGTGATATTTTCCGTTATTTTCGGATTTATTTTAGGAGAATGAGTTTTACACGCAGGCCTTACAGTATGCGCCCCAGTGAATTCAATTCATGCAAATCCACAATCACGAATCTGAGTGATTTATACTGATCTATGTGTAGAAATGAATCACACAATATTCACATAATCGGAATAGCAACAAGGGCACAAAACTCAACGGATCAAACTTCTCAAGCCGAACGTCGGTCTTCTAGGATCAAGGGTCTAACCAACAGAGATCAAGTGGAACGTAGACGCATAATTTCCGGATCAAGGTCACCGAAGTAGTCCAAGGTCAAAGCTGAAGCCAAGCCCATAAGTAGAGAAGAAGCCTAATAAATTTGCAGTTGCACTGACGATGTAATCTCGGTTGGTGATGAACCGTTCAAGATTTAATCGCTGCGCTCAACAGTCAGAACCCAGGAATGCTTTTTTTCTGACTTGATCTATGCGAAGTAATGATATTTGCCCCATTGTATCACTGAAGTCCCTAACAGTGTAGTGCCTAATCAGATTACTTAGATGCAAGTCGAACTGCACTGATGTTACGTCTTGTAGTTTTGTAATAATTCCACGAACAAACTAATCGTACATCCTGGTAAATCGTTTCAGCTAACTATCAGCTACTGCTTCTTTTATCTGCTCATCACCTCCGGAAACCTGATAGTTGTTCACGTCTCTTTGTTTTTAACAAAGACCAGTGATATCATCAGTCCCTGAATACCAGAGCGCGAGTGATTCCACAACGTCCTAGTTTGAGCAAACGGATTTGTATATGGAACACTTGGATTGATATTGGGACAAACAAATTGCATACACGGAATGAGTGTCTGCGTGCACGATCTCAGTGGGGAATCGCTGTGCACTGACGGTCAACAGTACCACGGATGTGTACGTAACAAATTCACTTCATTCATTCGGCAAATCAAATAATGCGACAAGTCGGTTCACAAGTAATCAACTAACCAATTTATATTATTTTTTCCCAAATGGGTTCAGTCTTATCGATGTAATTAGCATAAATCCGTCTGTTGGACAGCTAGCATTTGAGCGTGTCGGCGGGAACGAAACGGAATTCCGCTTGTCAACCTAGGCAATCGGTAAATGCGATCCTCGGCGGGTTAGTCCGCAATTCCGTATGTACTGTAAACCGATTAGCTGGACCCAAAACCAAATTGTCGGATTCAATTTACACTAAGCTGTGTTTGTATTAGCATTGAAATAAGACAAGAACAAAAATAAGCAGAACAAATGGTCAACAACCTGACGAAGTTAAGACTGTCGTCTCACATCACATTTCGGGTGCGTGATCGGTAAGAAAATCAATGTGCACTTTGCATTCTACAACAAACATCTTTTCACAAATCGTTCTTATCGTGTTTGCTAACTTTTCTATGCCGGTGGAAATCAATGCATGAACTCGACTGCAATTTAGCGCCGGAACGGCCGATACATAAAATAAGAAGTAATATCTTTTAGGAACTGTCCTGTAAGGTATACGAGATTCAGCGGGTGTATGCCACAACAGTTAATATTTCCCACTTGTTGAATAAAACCGTTACTTAATATAGCTGAGACGGTGCAAGAGTAGGTGTTTGGGTGAGATCCAAGTCGACGATTTTCGTTAAAATCGTTAAGGTGTCCCGCAAGCTTGACGCCTGGTAAATGCAGACTAACTTTCGATAGAAGTGTAGATAGAGACATGAA
>LUCM01010365.1:104705-116961 GCA_008360955.1 Fasciolopsis buskii
GCGAAAGGGTACATGAGTAAATGGATAAACACATCGATACACACAGAGGAAAAACAAATAGGCAGATAGGTAGATGGTTTGGCAAGTAGATAGTTAGATAGATGCATGGACAGATGGATAGATAGATAGATAGATAGATAGATAGATAGATAGATAGATAGATAGATAGATAGATAGATAGATAGATAGATAGATAGATTTGGGTGCGGATAGCGGTGATTTTTATAGTTATCTTGTACACCAGATTCCGTCAATCTAAGCAGTCAGGGACGAGAGTTTAGTGTTACTATTAAAACTAAATAAAACATTCAGAGACTTAGCTTTTATCAACCTGTGATTTGATATTTGTTTTCCTTATCAAATAGGTCCGACGGTGTAATCCCGCAATCTGAACAGCAAGAGTCTGAAGCTGAAATGAAGAAACCGCGCTCAAATTCCGAAAGGAACACTTCATCGGACTGGTCAAATTAAAGAAACATCACTGGAGATGGGTACGTTGCTCCCAAATCGATAGTGACACCAACGAAAATGAATGAAGCTCAACAGAGCTTCCGTTACTTCAGTACTAAATTGGGTGTAGATACTTCTAATGAGTTCACGGATAAATCAAGTGATACAAATCGGCGTAGCTTCGTAATCGCCAGCCAATCACGATCCGGGAGAGTCAAGATCGAGAAGAACGAACATTTCCCGACTGCCATTGGCTCGAAGGTATTCTGTCAAAGATATTTCTGCCAGTATATTACGCGAACAAATGATTTGGAAAGAAAGTGGAACATAATGGTTAATTAAAGTAATCTTTTTTATGCTTTGGGCTAGGTAATCCAAGGTTGAATGCATTCAAATTCCTGCTGGTAATCCGAGTCCATGCTGCTTTTCAATTATTAATATTATTACAACACTGAATGACTCATCGTAGAATAGAAACTCAAACTACGGCACAAATGAAGAGATAAAAAATGAAATACTTTTTGCAATAGTGCAAACACCTCTGACTGCAATCATTTATCTGCCAGCAAAAAATGAGTATACTGAAATAATAATTTCCGAATGATCCCTCAGAGCACATTGAGAAACAACATAGTGTGACAAACAAACTCGTTTTCAGTTATTCGCAATCATTACAACATATAACATTATATATGATTTACTGCAAATGAGAAGTGGATGATAGGTTACAGTTCTAGTAAACGCAATGTTGTGTGTGTGTGTATGTGTGCGTGTGTGTGAGTGTGTGTGTGTGTGTGTTTGTGAAACGGGTGGTGATCGAAATTATAGGTTTGGAGGATGTGATTTAAACCCATGACTCGGGTCTGTAAGGGATTCGATAGGTTTTCAGGGGTACCCAGTGGGTCAGGGGAGCTCTAATGTTTGCACGAACTGCTTTTGGGCACAAAACGGGGGTCGTGGAAACGAATGCATACAACCTCAGCAGTAGACAAGACTCGGGACCTACTCCGGACTTTGTAGATTATTCTGAATGCTCCAGTAACATTCACTATGCGGTTGGAATCACCCAAGTGTGAACAGACATCATTGGGGATAGTTTTAATCATTCCTGTGTTTAACGAAGCCGGTAGTGTTCACGAAGTGTAACCTATCATGCCCTCTCATTTGCAGTAATTCATATATAATGTTATGTATTAACATGATTGAGAATAACTGAAAACGAGCTTGTTCGTCACACTGTGTCGTTTTGAAATGATGTTTGTCGACGTGTGCCTGTATGCAAATGACAGAAATTAGACAATTACTGGGAATTTCAAGACGTAGGCCAACCATTGGATACGGTTCCTAAACAGAGGACCCCATGATACATGGAATACCGAAGTTCTAAACTCGTATTAGTCCCGCTTTAACTTACTGACCACATTACTAATTAACCTGATGATACACACATGCCAGCACACGTAGCCCGTCGTCCCGAAGTGCAGTGTCCTACTGCGGAAACCGGGTAGTGCTTGAAGTCAACGCTTTGGTTACCCCAAGTAACTATCCCGACAACCTTGGCTTTGAAACGTGGAATGACGTAGAAACACATAAGATCAAATTTGCTTAGCTGTGGTGACCAGCCGGATGGCAACCGGCTGCCGTCTGCCCCCAAGGTTACCTTCGTTATACCAAAAACTTCTGTAAAAGGCAAGTCAGTTATACTACCTTAAAGATACCAATAGCACACTGGGACCAAAGGAAATAGTAAAGGGGACGTTTACCAGTGATCGGAATTTTTAGGTGCTACAAAACCGTGAAATTGTCTCACGGAGCTACATTCTACTTCGACATCGATTACTATTCATATGACTGCACGGTGACAAAACATTGTTTGAAGCGGACCATCATGCATGAAAGAGATGCGTGTATATCTAATGATAAACGATTGTCACCCCAGAAAGAGAAACAACTTCATCAATAACTAGTGCACTTCGGATTCATTATTTCTAGATATTTGCACGAATCTGGTCAATTGCATTTCTGTCTGCGACGAAAATGATTCGGTCTGACCTTCTGTCAAAGTCAAAGCGTTTCGGTCTTCTGTTATTTGGGTATGATTTATTACGAGTCGCAGTGCGGTTGTAACTCCAACAAGTTTTTCCTCTGCTGAAAACTGCACATATTGACTAATTGATTGGAGTTCCGTTTGATAACTTTTGGTAGTCTCCTAAAGCAAATTTAGGCGCTTATTAGACGTTATCTTTAACCAGACCACAAAAGCATATTCATCTAGTGCTTTTTTTTCTATAACCTATTTCAATCACGTGCGTGGTGGAAGGGACATGCCTTAAAGAGAGTAAGGGGCACTACACTACGACCCGGGGAACTGGTAACAATAAACTTGAAACTTTGAGTGATGTAGACTTAAATAAGGTCTCAAAAGGTCGGATATGATGACGACCTGGGCGAAAGCGATTTGTCGTCTACGACCAAAGTGACCTCTTGGTCTGGCATTCGAACCTCTGATCTTTTGATGAGAAACGAATAATTCGCTTGACAATCACTGGTCATTTTCATATTGGTACGAACGTGCTCAGTTGTTTTCATATTAGTTTTGCAATAGTTGTGGAACATTTTTGCGAATTCGGAGATGACAAGTTTTAGGGGAATTTTGAACTTGACATGTTCATGCCCGCCTGTTTCAAGTTGAACACTGCTTGTCTGACTGCGTTTAAACAAGTTATTCAACATACTTAGTCGGGGAGATTAAGAAGGCCTTAGATCATTGTGACTGATTCAGGTCCGTAATCAGCGCGTTGCGGATCATTTAGTGCCATCTTCCACGTGTTCATCAATTGCAATTCAGTTTGGCAGAATCGTCTAAGAACTGAATGTGGATAACTAATCAGTGTTTGTCCGAAACCTGCAGCCAATTGCACACGTTCTGATTTCGCCCCTAGGAGATGGGAAATCCGGTCATAAATGCCTAGTATTTTAAACTGCCGCCACCAAGATGACGGTTTACCTACTGTTTGGTAAAGCAATTCGAGTAGTTTGGTCTTATATGTCAGTTACTTGGTGATGCAAACATTCTTAGTTAATGAGCTTAGTGATTATTCGTTTCGTAAGAAGACATTTACGAGAAAGGCTGGTAGTCACCTGTGGTCCTCAGCGTTGCAATCAACATGGCACTAGCTGAGACAAAACGAAATCAGCTATTTAACAGTTGAACCAAACACTCAGAAAACACAAGACACATAAATAATGGAATGGGTTCGACGACTTGGTTCGGTCGAAAAACACCTACCGTATGCCAGCTCAAGGTAGGGTTTGACTAAGCCTATATCACATTATGACAATAATTCCTACATGTAACACAACAATGACCTTTCAGCCTGAGGTTCACGGGGTTCAAATCCTCTCACCGACGATCAGATACACACTTAGCACTCCTCTGATGGCTGCAACCCCTTCCTGAAAATATCGTCCATTGTTGATTTATTAATGAAGTAAATGTTAAAAGATCAAGACATCTGCCAACAAAATGACGAGGTTTGCTAATTTTGTGCCAGACGTAGACAAGTCAAATTTTACGGCTAACGACTAGGGCTTTATGGATGTTCACGCCTATCTTGCATTTTGATCGTTTGGTTAAATAAACCTTGTGTTTATAGAATTCATTGCCATCAGAAATTTTTCACTGAATACTTGAAAATGTTTTCCGGTCTCATTGCGCATCATGGCAACATATACGGCGAACTGATTCATTCTGTGCACGCAACGTGTCCTAGACCGACGTGCACCGCGCATCTTCTTTCAAAGCCAGTTCGACCAGAGATGAATAACCACTGGCAAGCATTTCACAGACCTGAGTGATGCCTGTTTGTCAATCCATTTGATCAGTGCATCGAAAATTCTCCTGGTCCACTCGTACGAAAGATAGTGCGACTGAATGCCACCAATACCAAAAACAAAGTCGAGCGTTCTGTTTTTCTATTCCTTTTTCAGATTTTCTTGAGATTCGCAAGCTGACGCATCTTTGTGAGTCATTCGTGACTTTTAGAACAGTACCGATAATTTGCTTCTTTCTCACTCTTACACATCTTTCGCTCTCGATGTTGCACTCTATCTAGCCTCTCCTGTCGTGTTCGGACCTGTCTGAGCGGAGATCTCTTCCAAATGAAGCTAAATGTGCAACCTATTTGAGATGGGTCTTCTGAACACACACACACACAAACTCTTGTATATATATACATACATACACGGAGGACTGTAAATCACCAACTCCAAAGTCGTAAGAAAATCAAGCACACAATCACCTCTGAAGTCCGGTTCACTGCGAACTGATGAACAGGTTAGTTTGCACGTGTGTACACACTGGACATGTGGAAACTAAAAGGCGCCCGCAATTGTAATGATTAATATGCCGGTTAGACTGTCATAGGGAGTTCAATTTGGCCTGAACAAGTAAGAAAAAGGAGCGTGCCGAGGTTGACCTATTTGCCAATCGTTTACTTATTGCGAGCCATTTTGTTCAGAAAACTTAATAATCAGTACGACAATTCATTTACTCTCAAACCTGTATCCAAGTCCGAGTTTGGGAGAATTCGTTCAGGCCATTCTGACTGGCGAAAAATGTACACTGGTATAAAGTGGGGCTGTATAATAGAGGTAATACGCCGACCGCGATAGTGCTTTTCGATAAGGTCCACATACGTCACAATCTGAGTTTGACGGCACAATAGAAAAACCACCGTGAACCCAAGTCCAGAAGGCATTTCTGCCAGCATCACCATTTACATTAACTAATCCAATATGGCAGATCAGAACCTTCTCGTTATGAAAGGGAATGGCTGGTTGTCATTTGTATCAAATTGTAGAAATAAGAACACTGCATTTGTTTATTTCTGTCCCAGTGCATTTGTAATACGTAAGTACAAGGGTGGTTGCGTGCAATCGCTCTGGAACCAAATGTCTTTTTTGCGGCTCTTGGCTTTCCTATCTCCACATTCCCGTATCTGAACACTTTGATGGGCTGGGCACTAGAAACTCGCATAAATGCTGAAAAACGGACACGAAGAACGAGTCAACTTCGGACTCACCGGTGGTTCGCCGAAGTTTTTACTTTCTCCTCGACACGATCAATTATCATAAGGACTTTATTCGGTTGGAAATTTGGTTTAACTGCGCTAAGTAGCATGCAAACGTTGGAGTATCTCTGAGAGAAATTATTCCTACCGTCCATGTGCGCGGAATAACCTAGCAGGTAGTACTGGGTTTTAACTGACCAGTGTAACATGGTCCGAAATACAACAAAAAAACTGCCTTCTAGCTAACAGTAGGATCTGTCTCGTGCCCCGTCGGCAAATCAGGACATCGTGCCCAGCCACACATCTCTGTTCATTGCACATTAGTCAAAAGTTGATACTCTTTCACAAGTAAAACTGTTCACTAATGTCTTCTGAAGACTAACGGTACCCTTTGTTTGGAGGTGGAGCGAACGGTCCGAAAATGTAAGTAAGCACACACATAACACATCTAGATGTTGTATTAATTGGAATTTGTATTCGAAACCAGGAATACTTGACTGCTTGGTGAAGTCTATTTCATTCTCCCTAGAGCCGACTGAAAAACCGCATTACATTTTCACAAACATGATAACACCTTACAAAAGGACGCTAATTTTATCTTCACCGTCGTACGACACAACTTATTCCTCCTTCCTGTGTTGTTGATCAGAGATCATTTCAGTTACCAGGCTCCAGCTCACGTCCGCTCATGCTGAGACCTCTGGTTCCATTTGTTTACTCATTCCCAAATGCTGTGGAGAAGCAATTGGTTTCGGTTTTTCTTCTCCGGCTTTTGCTTTTGCCATTTGCCCGAAGTTTCCAATGCACTTCCCATCGGGTATGCTGATCACAATGAAATTAGAACTAATTCCAGTGATAACCTCCGAATTCCTGGGACAGGTAAGTCCTCCTCATCGATAATTCAAAAAAACCACTCGCCAATCTCTACCTTGCAGCACGTAAGTTCAAAGGACCCGTGTTTGAACTTATTAAAGTATGATGTTTATCATCTTTGGGAGCAACTTCTTGGCTTTATTTATTGACGATACAAATATATCAACGATTAGACAAGTGAATCATTTAGATACACCCTTTTTTGTAGGATCACAACTAGTCCTGAAATGATACTAAAACATTTGGCAAAACAGGGCATTTTCTATTCTGCGTTTATTTACCTTTGAAAACGATGCATTCATCAACCCAAACTGAAATGGCTTGTGTATTCTTACTGTTAGGCGCATACGTTTTATTGTTTGTCTGTCATTTTTACCGGTCTTCAGATGAAATATTTGGCTACTTTTTGATGCTATTACAAAATAACGACAGTGCAACAGTAATCAGGCAGCAACCGTATTTTGTTTTACAACTAACGACCATTTCCATTCTAGGAGAAAGATTTATCTGACTGATTTTAATGTCACAAAAAGTTTATGAAATTTATTTTCTGCATCCGTCAAACGGAGATATGATTTGCTCTACTGTATCTCAAAAATATAACAAGAACAGGAAATTTCTAGCCAACTTTCCTTAAGCCATCGTTTTTATTTTTCTTCCACTACTTCAGTTTAAACAACCGGGTAGTGTCGAATTCACAGGGCAGTCGTGGACCCCGACTAACACTCGATGTTGTTAACTTGCAGGACAGTGAACGTATCGTATGTGTGCTGAACCGTGGACATTGTTTCATTTTCTCTCATCTGTCCCATTCATTGTTTTCGTCCTGCGCCATGATTCCGATGTCACATGATCGGTGCACGGACTCGTGCAAAACAACTCTACTTTGCTCCGACGATTGATCAACCTGAGAAGCCTGTGGACAAGCGATCTTTCACTAAAAGTCTTTGAATGGCATTATTGGTTCATTCGGCAACATCTATGGTCACTGATAAATGTCTCCTTGATCTTTACGATGGGAATTTAATCTTTGGCATGAGAGAAGTATTTTTTAATGTGAACGGAATTCATCCGACTTGTTTAGGATCATTATAATCCTATACCAACAGAATAACATCCATCATGGGTGCTGAGTTCTGCTGGGGAAAGTTAGTCATTAAAGATGCTCATCCCCACACTTCCACAGGCTGACTGACATTTGACAAATGATCGATAATCGCACCTGAATTCGTCTGGTGAATTGTGCTCGTTTTGGGAAAGAAATGCTTTGTACATCAGCATTTTCAGTCAATAGGTCATTGGGAAAAAGGAATTCATGACCACACAATATTTATCACGATAGGCTTGACGTGACCATCTTTTCAGCATGGTCAGACAGCACAACGCATTGGAGATCTGAAAATGGTTCACAGTAAACTGGAAGAATGTTGAGCAAAATGCTGTTACACGAGAATGTTTATTGATATGGAACACGGTACTGAGGACTCAGAAGAGAACTTCAACCGATAGCGCACTGTGTTGTACAGTGTTGCTAAGTTTCATCGTGCCATAGAGTGTCAGCATATCCGAGATTCCAACTGTTTGCTTTTTCCGACTACACGGTCAAAACTTCCCAAACACAAGATTCTGCGTGGCGCATTGCACGGACACAGTATATTCTGTCTGGATCAACTATTTGTACGCTGCACAACAGATTTTGTGATGGGAAAATTTGTTCGCTGAACAGTTTTCGTCCTGGAAAAGTAGATGGTCATGGTGTCTTGCCCAAGCCTCATTTGAGATTCTTGTTCACTTTTTGTATGCCACAGTAAAAATACCATCAGCCTCGCGTCGATTGATAATAGCACCAGATCCAGTTCATCCTAATTTCATACACAATGCATGTAACTAGAGATAGACGTGGTAACTTTCCCAAAACCGTAGGTCAGGGATGTCACAATCATGATAAGTTTGTTGACGGAAAAAGCCAAATCTGAAACCGGACGACCGCAGAAATGCCACTTCCGGTTTAGATGATCGTGCATTCGAAGAACAACTTGTAATTAATGGATACATTAAATAATAACGAATACTTCTATCATTTACTTTACAATCAATAATACAAAATACTTAAATTGAGCGGCTCTGATGGATTATATACTACCGTGTGTTGGTCCGATCGGTGGGTGCCGGATTCAAAATAAAATTGGCAAAGCCAGTAGAAACAATTGATGATCTCATCGATCAGAGTTTATTTAGAAATTGATATAGCATTGATTCCTGCACTCATACACACAAGCTCGATAACGTAATTCGATGGAAACTACCATCTTCCAATAAACGGCCAATCCACGAGTCATGAAGTTCGATTCCTCCGACGATTACCGCAAGCAGTTTGTCGCTCGAAGTGGGAAACCGATTTCCGGGCTGACTGTTTGCTCTAATTTGTTTAACCGACTGTTCAATTTTCCGTGGGAATCAGTTTCATAAACGTGGGGTTAGGTGAAATACTGTGGACTGGATCAATCCTCTTATAAAAACACTTCTCTAGCAAGAAATCTTTAACGGGTCTTGAGAAACATTTGAAATCGGAGTATGAATTTTAGATCATTTAGTGGAGGTTCTGTGAATAGGGTGCTAGTTGCTTCAACTATTCCCAACTATCCCCAGGTAGTTCACTCTGTATAGAGTATAGACAAATACATGAATAAGTACTGGCTTTACTACCTATTACTGGACTGACAAAAAGTGGTGACCTTAGGAAGAGGGCGTCAAATTGGAAAGTGATTACAGCAGAATTACTGGGTGTCCCGAGTATTCACATTCGGGCGCGACACTATCGACCAAGTGAGATTTGGCGCGAAGACCTACGTACTGACAAAAACTACGAATCTATGTGACCCCGATCAAAGTGCACTACAGAATTCAATTCGTCAGAACATAATCACCAGAACGACAGCGTGCATTCTGATGTCGGTGTCACAATTCTGCTCCTGAAGAGGTAAGTTGGAAATTAGGCAACTCTCTTGTGTTCTGCCTAGGAAGGTGATCGATTTATAAAGGTACTGTGCAGGTTAAATTTTTATCCTATCTGAAGATTTGGAGTTTGAAAACCACCCACTGGGCAACACATCCAAAAATTCAAACAATATCATTTGTATTATGGCTGTGAGATTCAATTTTATATAGTCAGAAAAACTAGGTCTCAGTTTTGCATTTGTGGACCTACCAGGATTTCGCTATCCTTGGCATGGTCATAAGTAGATATAAGAAGTCAACACAGTATTCGATAGACCAGCCATAATCTTCTACGTCAGTTGCCGTCTTCATCGTTACCTTTATTACGATTCTTGTGTTTGGAATAAAACTGACAACCAAGTCTTTACGCATTGGTCACGGGGCCGCGATACACACAAGACCAGTTGTTTGGACAATCAAAACCGTTACCATGCCAACGTTCCCCAAACTAGACACCCATGTGACTACCACAGAGAAATAAAGGACACTGATAACAATGACTGCCCTTTGGAGTGACTTGACTTCTCCGATTTTTCTGATGCCGGAGATTTATTTCTCATCGAGGCAGGTGTATTAGCCGAGGCTATCAGGTAACAGAAAATTCCCACCAAAATTTCTATCGGACGGTCACAAAAGTCCCCACCAAGTTTGTTATAACGTGTTGCTCGATCGTCGATAAACGTATACCATCGGATACGGACTGATACATGAATAGAATAATCGCCATCTTTTCGAGGGTACAGGCGGTTTCGGGAGGTTTTTCTCCGCTGTGTATACAAAACACGGAAACGGGGACAACATCTTCCCAATTTTCCACACACCAGTGCTGAGAACGTTAGTTACTAAATCACTTTTACCTGACCCAATCCTCAGTCTTTGGCATGAAGCTTACAAACACTACTCCGGGCTGTTCTAAGATAGTGAGTACAATCAACTGAGAGATAGTATAAAGCACAACCTTACGAATAAATCAACCATTGTTTTACGCGACAATTGCTGTTGTGAAGTTCGGTTGGTAGGTTTGTCGAATGTAAGAGTTTTCTAGTTGCTACAAGTCTTCGATCTCGGTGGGATTTTGACCCACGCATTTGTATCGCGTTCATTTTACCAGTTGAGGCAAGAGGCCAAACCGAATGGTGTTGCGACATTTAACTTAAAGAACCTAAGGAACAAAAATTAAAACTGCGTTTGTTCGAATCCTGAAGAGGTTAGGGAATTTTCACATTTCATTTATTTATCCTATAATGGAATTAGGACGAATTGTTCGTAAAATTTATACTCCATGTAAAAGTACACGTCGGAAAGTGGGGAAACCGAAAGCCGTGGCAAGCGCCCGTAAATTTGGCAAATTTTCCATAATACCGAATGCTAACTGTAAATCCAAAGAGAAATTGTCATTTTTTCATGTGAAATTGCGCCAAACAATCTAACGTGAGATGTCACATCGTTGATTTCCAATTCAGAATATTTACACAGAGTAGCTTTTACTCCACAGGAAAGTCGTGATCTTCTATGTTTATACGTATCTTGAGCAATTGGGAGCGGGCTCCAGATGAATTTTTAACCAACCTTTCGAGATCTAAAGTGGTTAGAAAAACTTTTCAGATATACCGCGATTTCCTTAATGTATCCAATAGTCTAGTCAACCCTAATGTGATTCGTTGCCACACCAAATTTCGGGGGGTCTCGATTGTTGGTTCGCCTCACCCGTGTATTAGTCCCTAATGGTTCTGGATATGGCTCCTCTCACTGCACTTAAACTTCAGGAAAGCAGTAAAAATACCATCAAGTTAAACGGGAAGCTGCACCAATCTGTCGCCTTCAAAGAAATGACCAAATCGAAACACATGATCGAATACTCATGATCAGTATCTTCAAGCGGCCTCATCTATGTGCCAGTTTGCAATGCTTTGGATTAGTACCAGTCAGTGTCACTGACTGCTCATTCACTAGTAAGCAAAACTGCAAACAAATTAAAAGACTATCTGAATGAAGGAAACAATCGGCTTATTTTACAGTATGCTCATTAAAGCCTGGGGGCACAAATGTAGATTGTTACTGATCCCCTCGTGGGTATGTATGTATTTTTGGCGCTGTTCTGCGTGCAGACCTTGCGTCATCCGAAGTATGGCGAAAGACGAAGAGACTGAGCGAGAAAGATGAAAGAAATAACGTGTAGAGTTCCACACATGTACACACACACACGTTGCTGTCCGTGCATCGAGATCCAGGAGTTGTATGCGAGCCAGACGCTACTCATTTACCCGAACCGAAAAAGTAGCTTGAAGTAGGGGACCCTAACTCCATTCTTTGACCAAAGGGTTTAACCAGCAAGGCAGCAGAACTGTGAGGATCACTTAACTCACTGCGAACAAGCGACTGATTATTCAGATCACACGTCCTTCGGATGGACCAGACATCCTGGATGTCCAGTAAACCGTTTTGCCACAGAAGCCAGTGTGCATACAGCCGTACTTTTCGTACGTCGCTCGCAGTTGGTTTCGAACAAGGATTTGGTCACCTCTTGTAGGCAGATTACCGAAGATTAGTTGATCCATTGAAAAGCATCAAAAATTTACCTCCCAGCAGGCTTTTGGTCGAAGACCCTTCCGGCATGAGAAGGGTGGGAACGAGACTTCATGAGCAGAGGCTATCTGAAACGTGTGGTTATTTGAGAGCAAGTCTGGTGGCGTTCAGGGGCGAATGGAAAACTCAAAGGCTGACGCATCCATTCCAAACCTTGCATAGGCATTTAGGTGCGAAGTTTCTTTAAGTGCGGTCTTCCAAGCGTACCGTTATTTGACTGATGACTCAAGCGTTGAGAAAACACAAGTTGGCGAACAAGCTCGTTTTCAGTGATTCGT
>LUCM01010366.1:0-19866 GCA_008360955.1 Fasciolopsis buskii
GGGCAGATCTCATGTGATAAATAACAAATTTAACCAAAAAGATGTCGCAGAAGCGATTCCGAAGTCGAATGATTTGCGGAAATAATCGATTTTCGTTGAAGATCGATCCCACTACAGAAACATCGACCAGAATCCAAGAGCAAATTAAGGTCCTCCGAAAGTTTTGTTTCCTCCCTTGAACCTGGCCATTATACAGCTGGTCCATTTGTTGGGGAGACATTTTACATGCTTCATCGGATCCCTAAACAACCTTGGGTTAACCTGGTCTCGTATTGAACCACGTTGGGGAGGTTCGCCCGGGCCACTACGTTTGGTGTATTTCCACGCATGTTGATAGACCGGCGATGGTCAAATGGCTGCGATTTTGGAGTTCGAACGCGTTGTTTGCGGGTTCGAATCCGCCTGCTGCAGGTCAACTTTCCCGTTTGTGAATCCACTGCTGGTCGTTACCATCTTCCTCAAAAGTTATGTATACTTTCGTTTCACTAATAAAGTAAAACACAAAGGAAGGGTTCGCGGTTGCTTGCAAGCATCCTAGTTAAGCGGCATGCGTGACTTTCCCGACCCTCTCTAGCACTTTTTCATTCATCCTGCAGAGATTTCTTTCTCACGGGTGGTTCAGAAAACCTGTGAGCCGAAGCTAGTTTGATCAACAATGTCCCTGAGTCTGACACAGCTGTCCCATTAATTACCGGTGGCTGCGCTATAATGGACCATGGTTGACAAAAGTCATTTGGCACATAGGGTTGGATGTAATTCGGGCGATTCAGACAGTGAGAAAGACCAAGTTGGCCAGCCGTTACTTAATTGGCCGACAGATGTCAGCGAAAAGAGGAGCTGGCAGGAGCTGGAAGAAGAGCACAGAAGTTTGTGACAATGCGCAGTGGAACATGGCTTTGTTTCCCCGATAGCTAGTTTAACCAAGCGTTGACCGCCAAACGCGGTCACTATTTCTGCGTTCCTCACATGCGCTTCGCTCGCACGCCCTTATTAAAAATATACTCAATCTTGCACCACTTCCGACTGTGTTCTCGTTGTACCGGTCGAGTGTCAGGGTTGCCTTTATTGCGACCGTACAGAGCCGAGTAATAGTGACGCACAAGCGGTCGCAAAGGTTAAGGGCAAGCAAACTTAATGTGAGATTCGCGTTAGGACAATTCTTTCTACAAACTGGCGAGCCCGATGTGATTAACTGGTCACGTGATTCCCTATTTCTTTTTGCTGACGCCTTGTTTGACGTTTTTAAGGTTGAATGTTGCAGTTTTTGCCGTGTTTGCGAAATACTTTCACGTAATAATTCTTACGAGCCTCGCTTTTCTATCATTCGTTTGCGATGCGTTTTCTTTACGTTAATTCTTTTGTTTTCAAAGACGGTGCCATGTCCACGGTGCGAAAACCGTCGTCAAACCCAACAGTAGGTTTGATGCCTCTTCACTTACCCCCGTTCACGGCTTTCGATCCTCAACTCTGGTTTACTTTATTTGAATTGGATTTCGAGGCTTACAGAATGACTAGCGACACCAGCCATTTTAGATGAGTGGCTGGTCGTCCTGATCCAGATGTAACTTTTCATGTCAGGAAAGTCATTGTGTCCTCGCGTAGTTACGACGCGCTGAAAGAGGCGTTTATATCTCGGATTGCCCTACAGAAGATCAACGCATCCGACAGCTGCTTCAAAAGATCGAGCTCGGAAATAAGAAGATCTCAAAACCATTGCGTTAAATGCGGCGTATTAGAGGCGCAACGTTCGGCGACGATCCCATGCCAAGAGAGATGAGGCTTTAACGACTCCCACAAATTGCACCTCTCTTGCCTAGTAATGCCCGTAATTATTCACTATGGGAGACAGCTGAAATCTATGAGGACACTATGTCGCGCCATAGTCCGGGTGCCTCAGCAATGAGTACTTTCTCTTCCCCAAAGTCGCATCTTCATCTTTGCAGGATGAATTAACAACTATTCCGACGAGGATCGGCGCATCGCTACAGCGGCTAACAATCAATAGAGATCAGCGACGAGAACGGTTCAGCCCGCCTCAAGGTAGGCGCAGTAGCCCGTCTCCCAAGCGACCCCTCCTTCCATCAGCGGGTGATAACTTTGTGTACCATAACCGCTTTGGAGGCCCAGCAAAAATGTGTGACCCCGAGTGCACATTTGCGGACAAGAAATAGTGAAACTGGTCTCGTGGTTAGTGGTCGTGGCACACGACATCGGGCCGGCCAATAACTGGCTCCTCCAAACCGTCAAAGAAATGATGACAAACAAGCTATTTCTGGTGGAATCAGGAGCCGGGTTTGGCGCAGTCCTTTTCTACCTGAACCAACACCGCCAAATCTTTTTTCTTACCCAAACCCACTCCCACTCTGCCTCACTCCACAGTGGTCACCTCAGTACATCGGTTCACCCCCATACTGGTAAAACTGAGGACGTTATGTGCCCTCATTCGTCCTCGGCTTTGCTTACTTCTGCTTTATCTCATTCGGTATTCAAAAAACAGACTTAATACAACCTCTTTCACTTATTCCCATAATGGTTGACTCGCCACACACCATCTACCTATATTTGCAACCCACTACTCGATCCGCCTAGACGGCAACACAGCCTTCTCGTTCGCGCTAATTAACCGTCATTCAATCCTAAATAAATTCAGACACTTAAAAGCATTACTGCGTCTTCCAACCCGGATATAATTTTCACCACTGAGTCCTGGCTTAACAAGGAGAAGCCTAATCGTGCGACTTCTCTAGCGAAATACCAATCTCTTAGATGTACTAGAAACGACCGCCGTGGAGGCGGTTGCCTTGTCTATGTAAGGCAGGGCCTATCAGTCTCCGTTCTTACGCATTCTACACTCGAACTGATCCAGGATTCGGTATGGCTCACTATCAGGGTGTCGTCCTGTGTTATCCATACTGCCTGTATCTATCGCCCTCCAGCTCACACTGAAATTGAGCTCCCTCTCTTAGCGAATGCATTTGACTACCTATCATCCCTCTCATCAACATCGAAAATCAATGCCGGAGACTTCAGTCTACCTGGCGTAACCTGATCCACGATTACGGCTCCACCAAGCCCAACCTTGTTCGTCTCCCACCTACATTATGGGGGTTGGGTACAGCACGTAGCGTCACCAACCAGAAATTATAATATATTGGATCTCATCTTTATACGTGCTGATCACCACACTTTGGTTCACGTTGGAAATAAGTTTCCGGGGAGCGTCCACGGGGTAATGCACGGAAGAATCCATGTCCATGCCCCCTCCCTAACCATCCTATTGACACAAATTGTCCACCCTATCATAACTGGCAGCATTTTCTCTCTCTAGTACTCCAACATGACTGAGGAAGCTTTTTCCTAGCGACTGAACCACAGAACGCTGCAGATGTATTATGTTGCGCCATGGCAAGCTGCATTTAAGAACTGACTATTGAAGAAAGAGTACATAGACTAAAGGCTTCACAACTTGCCTCCCTGAAAGTCAAATATGCTAAGTTGCAGCGGCGATTTTCCTTGACAAACGGCTTTTCCAAATTTATTCTTTTGCACCATCTGTCTGACACTATCTCTTGCCTAAATGAATCTCCCCTTCGGAAAGCAGACGCTAGGGCACTAAGGCATAAAAATCACCATGTGACACTTTGGAAACAATATAAATTAACAGCCCATGATTGCAAGCCTTCGATAAACTTCCTAGGTTTGCCTAATGTTCAGGCGTTCAATCAATAATTCGACTTCTCCATGGCTACAGCTGCAGTCAGCGGCCCACTCAAACTACAGAATAGAAATAACTCCACCTTATTTTCTGTGTCCTTTGATGGTAAGATTGTTTCACGACAGTTAGCCATTTGCAAACCAGGGTCTTTCTAAGGCCCTGATGGCATCCCTCCATCAGTTGTTCTTAGTTGTGGCCCTGACTTACCTTTGCCACCGCTCAACCTCTTCACATTTTCAACTAACTTTGGTGTAGTTCCGTTCAATTGGAAGCACTTTGTTATAACCCCTATCCATGAGAAGGGGTCTCTGCATGATATGCGCAATTACCGTCCCATCAACCACACGCCTGTTATCTCCAGGGTTATGGAGAAGGTTGTAAAACGATCCATCGTGGACCACCTTTTAACCTTCAACCTCCTTAGCCCCAAACAGCACGGATTTCTCCAATCTCGTTCTTGCTCCACCTGTCAATTTGACTTCCTGAACTTCCCAACTAATCTAGCGAACAGGAGTATGACTCTGACAGTCACCTACCGCGACGTGTCTAAGGCCTTCGACCGTGTCCCTCACGGGGACATTTATTCAACTAAGCTCCTTTAACATCACTGATCCTCTTCTATCCTAGCTCTCGTCTTACCTAACACAAAGATCACAGGTGGTCTCCATTGGCGGCATTGCCTCTAATCCCAGACCTGTTACTAGTGGCGTCATACAGGGCAGTGTATTTGGTCCTATGCTATTCCTTATGATGCACCAGATTCAACATCTCATGATGTCACTTTCCTGTTCGCTGATGATAAAAATAGTTTGCCCTCTTAAGCCAATTGACTTCAATATTGCCGTTGGAGAGATTTGTGCCGATTTGTCTGCCTTAGGCGACTGATGTACCTCCTGGATGATGAGCTTCCCTGCCCGCAACAGCGAGATGCTCACATATAAGTAAACACAACTTGAAGATTTACTTTTGCTACGCGGATCTCCTGTCGCATGCATATCCACAATTTGATCGCGGCACGGGCCGAGACGCTAGGGGCCGCGAACTGCACCGATAACCACACGTTCGGACATTGTTCTCTCAGCCTGTACCTAGCTCTGAATCGTAAACTTCGTTGGGTGTTCACCGTCGCCGACGTTCTGTATTCTTCTATTGGCATGGGCTTCATCCAGCATTTTGACCTACCGATGGACTCCGGGTGCAGGAAAATAATAGATCTTCAAACGTTGCTGACCGTGATTGGCTCGTTCTCCATCGTCCACCAAACTATGCTCTAATAAGCTAAACCGCCAGCCCATCAGCCATACAACGGGCTAATTTTTGACTACCCTGGCATATCGCGACACGGCGGCCCACTTCCTGCTGTCAATAATAAGATAACCCTCCAAAAAGAGACCACAGAACCCCTAACTTTTAGTCGGCGTCGTCGCTTAGCTCCTGGCAAATTCGGCCTGCCCAAAGCGGAATCCGACCACATGTTGGAATTGGATATCATTCGACCTTCTAGTAATCCGTGGGCTCCTCCGACTCCCAGTCCGAATGGCGGCTGCGGACAATGTGGGGACTACAGAGCACCCAAGAGAGTCACCGTTTCCGATAGGTGCCCGATTTCCCACATAGAGGATCTCACTTCGATGCTGTCCGGTTGCCAGATCTTCAGACGCATAAATTTAGTCCCAGCATGCACTCAAATCCCTGTAGTAAGGAAAGACACCAAAATCGGCGGTGGCCACACCTTTTGGACTGTCCGGGTTTGTGACGATACACTTCGAGTCCAGCAATCGGCTCAAAATTTCCAAAGGTTTATGCACAAGGTCACATGCGGTTTAGAAGTTATGCATTTGTGTCTAGAAGATATCTTAGTAGCTAGCCACTTGAAGGAGCAACATTGCGTTCACCTACGCGCTCTCTTCGACCGGCTCAACAGACATGGCATCACGATTACCTCTTCAAAATATGAGCTTGGAAAACCCGGCGTGACATTATTAGGGCATATCGTCTTGTCCTTAGGTATAGCTTCCTTGCCAGATAAGGTCACCGCCATTCAGGACTACCCGGAGCCCTATTCTGATCGGCAGTTGCGGCAATTGTTGGTCTAGTTAACTTTTATGGGCGTTTTATTCCTAATTGTGCGGAAGAAATTCCGCCCCTTACGGATCTGTTAAGGGGAGTTAAGCTTAAGCTCGCATTCCCCAAGGCTCCGAAACAGGCGTTCATTTCCACTAGGGACGCTATCGCCAAAGTAGAGCTGCTCGCACGTCCCGAAACTGCAGGATCCACATTTCTGATAACCAATGCCTCAAACGCTGCAGTATTAGCTGTAATTCAGCAGTACACCGACGGTTCTTGTAAAACTTCAGCATTCTTTTCCAAAAGGCTGCAGGCGGCAGGGTCTGGGTATAGCACTTTTGGCAAGGAGTTTCTCGCCTTCTACTCAATTGTCCGACACTTCATGCATGCATTAGAAGGTCGCCCATTCAAGGTGCTCACAGATCAAAACCGCTGATATGTGTTTGGCATTCAGTCTCTGACCGGCATTCCCCAAAGCGAGAGCCGTCACTTAGACTTTGTTTCGCAGTTCACTGTTGACATACGACGTCTCTGTGGCAGATAAATCCGCCGCTGATGCACTTTCTCGTATACGCCAGCTTTGTTTGTCTAAAACACCCAGCATCGATCTCAATGCGATGGCACAAGCTCAAGTAATGGATCATGATATCGAGAAACTTTGACGTGACAGCTCCTTAAACTTAGCTGTCGTACCTATCACAGCGTTGCAGAATACAGTTCTTTTCGACGTATCGCTGGGTCGTCCAAGGCTGGTGGTGCCAGCAGCTCGCCGGTAAACCACATTTCTGACGCTACACAACCACGCCCAACTGCATGTGACTGCTTCCGTGGGGCTAGTAACAGCGTTTTGTGTGGATCCATGTTAAACGTGACATGCGCCAGTGGTCTCGCGCCTAACCTCCCGTGTCATCGAGGGAAATTCAATCGACGTACTAAATCTCTGTTGGCCGCATTCCCCAAACCCGAGACATGTTTTCACCATGTCGATGTTGATGTCGTAGACCCTCTCCTGCCGTCTCACGCATAAGTCTATATGCTCACTTGTATAGACCGCCTTACCCGCTGGCCACAGGCCAAACCAATTCCATGCCCTACTTCAGGGGAGACCAAGAAAGCCTTCTCGACAGGTTGGGTAGGCATATTAGGTTTCCCCGCTGCAGTGACCACCAACCGTGACTTATATTTCGAGGGGGCCTTTTTAAATATGACTGAAACACTTGGGTGTAAGCATATTAGACCAATCGACTACCACCAGCAAGCCAACGGTCTGGTGGAAAGATTTCACCGGCAGCTAAAAGCTGCTCTGCGGGCTGAGGCCAACCCGCTTTAGAGCGACACACTACAGTTAGCTCTTTTAAGCCTCCGTGGTTCTGTTAAGCAAGAAATATGCACCACCCCAAACCATCTTGTGCTTGGTTGCACCCTGCGCCTCCCACAGAGCTGGTATCCCCATTCAGACTCACGCACTTCAGCTACGGCAACTGCGGAAAACGTCCCGCGCAACACATGCGAACGCTTCATGTCAATCTACCGCGAGCCCAGCGAACTTCGGGCTACGTTCAAACCTCATTGAGTGCTTCAACTCATGTTTTCGTGCCTGTCGATGGTGTCCACCCTTTGTTGGTCCGTTTCACGAAGTACGATGCGGTCCCAAAACGGACGCCGCCGGCCGACACGACAATTTGTCTATTGATCGTATTTAACCTGCAACCATAAAACGCAGGTCGAACGACGGACTCCTTTTATTTGATGAGTTCCGTCAATCTGGTTGAGCCCATACATTACCAGAGCCTCCCATGAAGGCTGCTGGTGGGGCTGAGGCCACAAAACCACCAATCGCACCGGAAGTACCGGATATGCAAAGCCGCCGCAGCGACCGCAATTTTAGGCAACGTGTTGGTTTCCTCGATTTTGTTACCATTTTTACATCAGGTGGTTGAATACTCTCCAGTTGTAAGTGCACAGCTGCACTTAACAGGATTACATGTTTTTTCGCGGTCGTGTAGGCGCCGATGGATATGTCAACCCATGTTACACCGACAAGGGCAGTACCGACCGCTGTTAGTTGCCCGTCGCTAAGTCAAACATCCACTGGTGCTCACGAGCATCGTTTCCATCAGTTTATCTTTGCCACACCCGCTCTCAGAAGAATTCCAGGGCCGAGGCGATTCCACGGACTCCAGCACGACAATCATCGGTCCCATGCTGGACAGTATGAACGCGCCAGAAGACGACGAGAACCCGAGATCGAACGCTCATCTTCAGCCTCGCTTAGAAAAGACTCTGGACGATGGTGAGACCCGTCTTTGCGGGAAGCGGCTAGACAAACCGTTTTGACCATCGCACATTGGGCGGGAAGATAGTATGCAGCGGTAAGCGGGCGCAGCTATGCCGGGGGTCACAACTTCTGCGTTCACCGCCTAGTGATGTTTTTGTTTGTATGCCCAATGTGCGGTCAGCTCACAACAACTGAAACTCAAGGGACCACCGAAAGAACGGCAAATTTCCCGATTGCCGATCGATGCAAAAGGCGTAAGACATCTGTCAGTTTCTGGTTTGTTCCGAATGTCCCCAAATGAAGCCCTCTGACGGTCTTCTACGAGGGGACCCCTGAAGCTTAACATGGAATTTTTCTTTCGGATAGCTTGTTTAACCAAACTTTGACCGCCAAACCCAGTCGCCATTTATGCGCTCCTCACACACACTTCGCTCGTACGCCCCTGTTAAAAATACACTCAACACTGCACCAATTCCCGCTGTCTTCTCGTTGTACCGGTCGATTGTCAGGGTTGCCTTTATTGCAATCGTACAGAGCCGAGTAATAGCGACGCACAAGTGGTCACAAAGGTTAAGGGCAAGCAAACGTAATGAGATTCGCGTTAGGACAATCGGTTCTACAGTGTCGCTGATGCTGGGAAGGAGGGTGAGATCTTCACATGTTGTCACGAAGGTTAAGGGTAAGCAAAAGCCTTACGAGATTAGCGTTAAGACGATCGGATCTACAAAAGCCAAGTCGTAATTTATGATAGCCAATCAGGATGAGCGGTCCAGATTCGACGGAAGAACAACATAAATTTAAACAAGTAATCTGTATCAAACGAGATGGGCATATCAAGAAGGGAGCCAGATGATCGATATAATATTGGAAGCCACACACGAGCAATGAGCAGGCAAACTAGCCTACGAATAACCAAAGTTCTGCTCCATTGAAACAATATTTCCCGTCTTTTCAGTTTGTGGGTTCTTTGCTACTCATTTGCGGTGGATGATATCGGGTCAAAGACAGAATTGACTAATTGGAAAGCAGGAATCAAAAATGTGGTCCAAAGCGGCCGAGTTTCGATGACGACAGTCAGCCATCTTTATGCCAACTAAGTCCTCGACTCAAGAGTTGGCGATTGTTCAAGCGTCAGCACTATTAGTTAATTTAGCTATTTAACAATGAATTCTGTTCATTGTGATGATCTTAAGCTAGAGTTGTTCTTATATTTGGTGCCGTAATCTCGGAACTGTCACACTTGTTTCTAACTTTAGAAGTGACACATTGACCTATAGATTTCGTACTTATCTGACAAACCTCATCTTCGAACTACTCCTGATTACCGTTACTATCAGTCAAGTAGATTCCCGTCAACCTGGACTGAGTTGTTTAAGAAATTTGTTGTGTTGTAATGGGTCGGTTTGATTTGAGTAGAACGAAGATTTCGTTTCACATCAAGAGGCATTCGATTTCCTTACTTCCAAGTAGATAGCATATTTCGCAAAGTTGGAGTTTGTTGGCGAGTGACGCGCTTCCAGAAACCCTTTTTCACGATTCGCATATTTGCTTGGTCCAAAATTCGAACGCCATTTAGATGGAACCTGCCTTCCCGATATACTCGATTCTCTCAGCATTGCACAACACCTTACTTTACTGTGTGCTCTTGTCAGTTGTTTCGTGTTCTCAAGATATATGCAATCTATTTTCATCAGATGCATCGTCTGCAAATTTTTGTTTATTTTTGGTTCATCAAGAACGTTCCTAAAGCGTCTTGGAGCTTTTGCCAAAGCGGTTGCTCGAATCGCATACACTTCTATCATTTTCACAAAAGCCATGCACATCCGCAGGTGTTGTATCTCAGCTCGTATTTACTATTTGCTTAGTTTATTACACTCACAACATTCTACATGTGTGGCTGGGACCAAGCGATCAGATCTCACCCTCCTTCCCAGCATCAGCGACACTGTAGAACCGATTGTCCTAACGCGAATCTCATTACATTTGCTTGCCCTTAACCTTTGTGACCGCTTGTGCGTCGCTATTACTCGGCTCTGTACGATCGCAATAATGGCAACCCTGACACTCGACCGGTACAACGAGAAGACAGTCGGAAGTGGTGCAAGATTGAGTATATTTTTAACAAGATCGTGCGAGCTAAGCCTACGTGAGCAACGCATACATGGCGACAGCGCTGGGTGGTCAACGCTTGGTTAAACAAGCGGTCCGGAGGCACACATCCATGGTCCACTACAACATTAGCCTCCGATTTCTTGGTGACTAATCATCACACGATAAATCATTGCCGTTATTTCGATACTGAAGGAGCAAAGCAAAATTGGAATGTGGAGTGTCAGCATAGCATTATCGCAATTGACGGAGTCACAATTTGAGTCCTCAGTCAGGGTCCAACGAACATTTATGGATCAAATAGATCTATAATAATAATAATATTGTGTGTTTCTCGATTTGCAAGAGGCATGCGGAAGGCAAGATCAAGTTTTTACATAGATGATGCACAGGAAATATGAACAATATTAATCGAAGGGAGAGGGCGTGCGAGCGCCCTTAAGTAATTTGAAAGCCTATTTAGTTTTCGCATGTTTCTCTACATATGAGAGTCATGCGCAGGGCAAGATCAAAATTGGGCAGGAAGGGCACAGTGCAGACAAGAAAAAAAGAATACAAACATACAATGCAGTGTGGTTTCGCTCACAAGATCATAACAGTCGATATGATTTTCTGAGCACGGGTTTCGAGTTTTAAATCAGAGCTAGATAATTGTTCGCAAAGATTTTTCTGTTGCTGTTTTCCAGTCCTGCACCGCGAGCAATGCTATGTTTGAATGCATCAAAGGTGCATATAGCGGGCACAAAATATGGCTGGAGCACAACGGCTGTCGCCGCCTGTTGGCCGGGGTACTCGATAATCAAGAGTTCTATGGTGGAGATGAGGATCACTATTAATGCGATAACAGAATGGAGATGAGCAAAAACCAGACTGAATATCAAAAAAGGCAGTATAAATCTCCAGAATTCTGGAGGCACAGTCCGTTAAGCAAGGAAAACAGCGACAATGAATGGAAATTGCGCGATCGCCATATTATTACATGAGGTTTGTTTCAAGCAATTTTGAGTTCATAAATTTCGGCTTGGTCTAGAGATGAAGGCGGCGTTGGAGAAGGAGGAGAACCGAAGTCAAAAGATGCGACATCTGGTGGACTCGTGCGGAGAACTGTTACCGGAACATCGGTCTATTGCCAAATTCCGCAGACCAGAATATAGGTTGATGAAAAACGACCGTCTCCAGCTGTTTTCCGATGTCAATATGCATTGTGAACGTCAGCTTATATCAGATGTCAACAAAAATGCTGTCCATTCGTGAGTCCGTTTTGTATGGATTTGTTAGAAGAATTTTCGGAAAGGAGCAAGAAGAAGCCGTTACAAAGTGGTGCACGTGAACTTATGAGCTACAGTGCTGTTCGCCACAACAGTGCTAATGGTTGGGGCTGATCGAGTGCTGGCCACCCAACCTGAAAACACCGTTAGAGGGTGAACGCAGGAGTTGAAATCCGCCAACCTGTTTGCACCCGCACACCGCTGCAGCCGAGCTGCCCGCTCGATGTGCGCCGGCCAAAGCGGTGGATATTACCGCGCCCCGCACCACTGTGGTAACGCCGGCGTACTCTTCGTGTGGTGGGAGGAATTTGAGCATGGTATGGTAGGGGATACATCGTCTTTCCAGGATCGGATAATCGCCAGAGCGTGGGGTAATTGTTTCCATCCAAACAGGACTATAAGGCCTGGAAGAGAGAAAAAAGGACGGACGGCAGTCTGGCCTAGCTGCCAGCTGCAGATTAAGAAGCGATCAATCTCATAAGCAGCTCAGAGATAGAAGTTACTAGGGCGCATAGTGCAATTCAAAATATACGGACGGTGACTGAGGAATCCCGGTTTTCTTTTTTATAGACAAATATATATGTATGCATATTTAAATAGGTAGGCTGGCTAGTCTAATGTATGGATCGTCTGCGCTATGAGTAAACAGAATGAACCAGTATTTGTGGGATCGTCTACACTGTGAATAAGTAGAATGAGCCGGTATTTAATAGGACGGACAGGGAATAACTGCTGCTGATATAAATAATGATCGGACTACAAAGATAGATGCACTAGAGATTGGCTAAGTTCCACTTGGTAATCAAGGATTATATGCCGCCGTAGAGGGCCGTGCCTTTCGAAACAAGAAATGGTCAGGAGCCAGTGGGTATGGTTGATGTAAACGGTCACTATGGGGAGAGAAGATGCCACATAGGACTCTATATTCGCGGCGACAGTTTGAAGTCTGAATTGGCCAAAATGGATAGATATCGATGAGGCATGATAAAGAAAGAATCCAAGATATTTGCCTTATTTCGCCCTCAGGGCATCCTTTGGGTCCTTCCGAGACAAGGTGATTTCTACAAACCAGTCGTTTGCATGAAGAGAAGAGTTAATAAAAAGTAAGGGTGCGGTTGATAGCGAATGTTTTTTTAGAATACAGTTGCAGGTTATGGTTGCCACACCGTGTTGGCGACGGTGTTGGGATTGGTGAGGTGAGTGGGTGGGAGAGGGCTATGGGTGAGCTACCCTATACGCAGTTTCAGCGATAAGGTTCATGGATAGGAAGTCAGACAATTTAGCAATAGGTACCATTTTCCGGGCAGAGAAACGGTGAGAACCATCTGACGTAGAACTGCACATAACTAAGTAGCATGCGCTGGTGCCGGGACCCTGTTTAAAGTGAGAGAGATTAGGTTGATTCCTATATGATATGAGTAGGGAGCTTTACTTTCCTTTCCGCAATGGACAAAAAAGTGACATCAATGCGTCTTTCAGAAGCCCAATCCAGTTTCATATACCCGATCCTCAAGTGAGTGTGAGTGATTTAGATAAACGAGAAAGGGTACAGCAACTACTTTACGTACTTCGTTTTTAAATGCAATAGATAATAATGACAAAATGCGCAGCTGATGAAGGAGTTTATTCCATAGTGACGAATATCTGACAATAAAGAAGTTGGCTCTAACGGAAGTCTTTGGAACAAAGAGAGTTATAATAGAATCCGCATTTCGGAGGGAGTACGGGAGAGGGTTTCTAACACGAGGTGCACAGACGCATCTGTCCCCTGTGATAATATTGTTAAAGAGCACCAGGTTTACCCCTATGCGTCGGAGCCACAAGGGATCGAATTTCAGCGAATCGCAGCGTTCCATGTAATTTAGGCTTGTAGTGTAGCCAATTAACTGCTTAGTAAATGCACGCTGGACGTTTTTAATCGCAACTCTGTCATTTTGCCTCATGTTAGAGCAGACTAGAGAGCGATACTCTGGAATGGGTCTGACGTGGGTCCTAAAAAGGTGTAGTTTGCTTTCGTTTGAATTCAGAGTTCAGTGCAACAGCCCCACCAATTTACTTGCTTTCGCCACCTGTACGAGAGCATGCTCCGAGAAGTTTAGGGTGCAGGAATAATTTAGGCTCAGGTCCCGAAATTGACAATTAATGAGGATGGATTGGATTCCAAGCTTGAAGTCTCCTAGGGGTATAACGCATTTGTACCCCATGACGCTGCTCTTTTCAGCGGAAAATTCCCTTATCCGGTCGTTTGCCCAGGAGTTGAGTGACGCTAAGTCCTGTGTTATTGGACGTATGGCGGATTCTAAAGCTTCAGGGCGAAAGATATACATAATTTTTATATCGTCTGCAAAGAGAAACGGAGGGCCGTTTCGGAAAACATCGAAGACATCAATAAGGTACAACAGGAAGAGCAGGTGAACCAGGACGCTGCCTTTGATCACACCACTGGACACTAATCTAGGTTCAGATACCAAGCCATTTACTTGCACCTTCTGCTTTCTAAATGACAAATAAGATGAAAATCACGACAGCATTAGGCCAACAACACCGTGGGATGCCATTTTACTTAGCAACCTAGGGTGGGACACTCTGCCGAGAGCTTTCGTCATGTCTAAAAAGATTACTATAACTGATCTCCAGTACTCAAGGCTTCGGTGATAATGTTCAAGCAGTCAGTCAAGCAAGTAATAATAATAATAATAATACTGTATATTTCTCGATTTGCGAGAGGCATGCGCATGGCAAGATCAAATTGTTACAAGGATGATGCACAGGAAATGTAGATGATAGAAGTGGAGGGCGATAATATGGTGGGATCAATAATGAGTCATTGCAGAGGCTCACTGGAAGGTGAAATGAGATGCTGCAAAGCAATAGGGGAATTACAAGTATGCCAGTGAAAAGCAAAAATGTAGAAAACTCAATTTTTAAGACCGAGAAATAGTTTCCTGGGACTGTTTGCAATTAGCGGACTACGAGTCATTTCGTGTTTAAATGCACTAAATGTGCTCATTGCTGGTGCACAACACGGATGGAGCCCGGCGGTGGACATTGATATATGGCTAGAGACACCAAACGTCGGAAGCGTTACGTAATGGACGGAAATGTGAAGCTGAAGAGAAGACAAGCAGTGGTAATGCGGTACTTGGATGGAAGTGGTGAAAAACAGGCGGAACGTCCGGCAAATTGGATGAGACGCGTAGCTGATAACAAAGGGCCTAAAATGTGGAACAAGATTGTTTCAAAGTATCTGGAGGAAATTTGTGAAGCTTTGCATACGGAACTCTAAGGATATTGATAATGTCCACGTACAGACGGTGGTAAGCTGTACCAAGATGCGCGTCAGATAAGAGAAATTGTGCATTTGCATTCCTTAAATACACTAGCCAAGAATGGCTTTTATGCTGTCACTTTAGTTGTCGCAGCATTTGAGGTTATTCAGTAGTACGGGTCGGGAATATGAGGTGCGCAAGCCGTTCCGGAGACAGCAGCAATCACGGTTTTAATCGATCGCAGAAGTGCGATATCCAGTGCGATAATCCGCGTAGCTAACAGGAATGATAGGGTAGCAGAGTCGGAATCGCCAGTACGAGGACCGAAGCGTTAGCAGAACGTCTGCCGCGGATGCGACATCTGAAACGCAAGAGAGAAGTAGTCTAGCTTAGGTGCCAGCTTGGGGTTATTGTAATTATTGGATCGCGACAACATACCTAAACCATAGTGCATCTATTCCGTAAAGAGTGGTAAGTAGAATGAGCAACGGTAGCAGTTTAAGGCGTAGATGAATGTTCGGGGCTGCCAAGAACGACCTACTCAGCTCTGCCAAGTCAGTGAAGAGGATAAGATGGCAAGAAGAGCGAGAGGTACACAGGCTGGTGTTTAAAATCACAGGATGTAATCACAGCATGGATCCTACAATAAGTACGCTGAAATTTTCGTCCACCCACGTTGGGAGAATTTCGAGAGTTAGTTGCTCAGGCCACTGGTGAAGAGGGTACATCACTACAAGGGAGGTCAAAAAGTACATTAGTGGGGACGTGTGATAAAGTGAAGAAGTTAGAGGTGAAGCCGAATCCCTGATGGTGATCTCAGCAAAGAATCGGTCACAAACTAAAATTCTATCCCATGTTCGTAGGCCTCGTCTAGTCCAATGTTAGCTCGTGTCAGGTTAATTAAGAACTGGACATCCAGTAGCTTTGCCAGATGGGCTTTGAACTGGGCTAAATTTGGGCACGACCGCAGGGAACTAGGGAGTTTGTTCCACAATTTAGAGTAGGCAACTGTTAACTAGGACGGACAGGAGTAACTGCATGCTGATCTAAATAAGGTCGAGCTACCAAAGGATGGATGCACTAGGGTGACTGAATTCCACTTTGGTAATCAAGGATTATTATGTCGCTCTAGGGGCCCGATTGCCTTTAGAAACAGAAATGGTCAGGGAGCCAGTGGGTATGGTTGATGTAGCGGTCACTAAGGGGAAGAGAAAATACCACATAGGACTCTATTATCGCGGCGATAGTTGAAGGTCTGAATTGGCCAAAATGATAGGATATCCATGGGCATGTAAAGAATCCAAGACATTTGCCTTATTTCGTCTGGAGGGCATATTTGGTTCGTCCGAAACAGTGATTTCTACAGGCCAGTCATTTGCATGAAGAGAACAAGTTAATGAAAAGTAAGGTGCGATGATAGCGAATGTTTTTTTTTAGAATACAGTTGCAGGTTATGGTTGCCACACCGTGTTGGCGACGGTGTTGGATTAGTAAGGCTGAGTGGGTGGGAGAGGGCTATGGGGTGAGGCTACCCTATTACGCCAGTCAGAACGATAAGCGTTAAGTGGATAGGAAGTTCGAACTAATTTAGCGATAGGTACCATTTTCAGCAGAGAAACGGCGAGCTAGCATCTGACGTGGAACTGCACGTAAAAGTAGCATGCGCTGGTGTCGGAGCTCTGTTTAAAGTGGAAGAGGACTAGGTTGATTCCTGAGTGCATTAGTAGGGAGATTTACTTTTCCTTTCCGCCAATGAAAGAAAACGGTGACATCAATGCGGTTTTCAGAAGCCCCATCAGTTTCTATTTACTCGATCCTCAAGTGAGTATGGGTGGTATAGATTGAGAGATAGGGCTACATAACTACTTACGTACTTCGTTTTTAAAATGCAATAGTAATGGTGACAGAATGCGCAGCTGATGGGGGAGTTTATTCCCACAGTGACGAATATCTAACCAATGAAAGAAGTTGCTCTAATGGAAGTCTTTGGGACAGGAGACTTGTATGAATAGGATCCGCATTCGGAGGTGAGGTACAGGAGTGCGTTCTAACAGCGAGGTTGCAGAGGGGACGCATTTGT
Source organism: Fasciolopsis buskii (assembly GCA_008360955.1). Lineage (NCBI taxonomy): Eukaryota > Metazoa > Platyhelminthes > Trematoda > Plagiorchiida > Fasciolidae > Fasciolopsis > Fasciolopsis buskii. Next base: position 16,787 of record LUCM01010366.1, read on the forward strand.
CCCCTGTGAATTATTGTTAAGAGTTACCAGGTTGCTCTTAGGGTCGGAGCCACCGAAAGGGGATCTAATTTCAAGCAAATCACAGCGGTTCCCTGTATTTAGGCTTGCAGAAGTAGCCCAATTAACTATAGCTTGGTAATGCACGCTGGACTTTGCATCGGCAACCTCTGCGCACTTGCCTCATGTTTAGCGCAGACTTAGAGAGCATACTCTAGAATGGGTCTGCCGTGGGTCCTAAGAGGTTGTAGTTTGCTTTCGTTCAACTTTTTCCAGGAGTTTTTTTTTTTTTTTCGGGGTTGTAACACCCCATAATTTATTTGCTTTCGCCACCGTGTACGAGAGCATGCCTAGTATAGTTAGGGTGCAGGAATATTCAGGCAAGGTCCCGGACTTGGCACATTAACGGGGATGGATTGGGTTCCAAGCTGAATTCTCTTGGGGTATAACGCATTTTACCCCATGACGCTGCTTTTTTCAGCGGAAAATTTCATCATCCAGTCGTGTGCCAGGAGTTGAGTGACGCTAAGTCCTGGTGTTATGTGACGATATGGTGAAATTCTAAGCTTCAGGGCGAAAGGGATACACAATTTATATCGTCTGCGAAGAGAAAACGAAAGTGCCCGTTTCGAATAACATCGAAGACATCATTACGCCACAAACAGGAAGGAGCAGGGGCCCAGGCGCCTGCCTTTGGATCACAACCGGCTGCGGACACATAATCTAAGTTCAATATTAAGCATTTACTTACCTATCTGCTTTCTAAATGACAAATAAGATGAAAAACCACGACAGCATTGTGGTATCAAACAAATACCGTAGGATGCCATTTTACTTTAGCAACCTTGGGTGGGATTACTCCTGTCGAAAGCTTGTCATGTTCGTAAAACGATTATATACACTTGATCTCCAGTTACTCAGGGCCATCGGTGATAGTGTTCAGAGCAGTCAGTCATACAGGTAGCGCCAGGATTTTTTACGAAGGAAGCCATGCCGGCCATGGTTAATAAGGTTTATGTTCTAAAAAAGGTAGGCCATAGGCTTTTCCTAATCGGCGCCCATGATCCGGGAAAACTATGGGGTGTGGTTATGTTGCGATAGTTTGACAGGCGTCATAGCGTGAGCCCTTTTGTAAGCCCGTAGTATCACAGAGGTTTTTCACTGTGACGGGATAAATGTGCTCGCACTGAATGGAGAAGTTGAACATGCTTGCTAAAACAAAATGATATCGCTCCCACGCCTAATGCAAACGCAGCCTGAGGCAATGAATCAGTCCAGAGTGGTAGCCAATTTTGGTCTTTTACCAACATCTGGCCACGTCCTTCGGAAAAATTACAACTGTTGAGCACGAACTGTGTAGTTAATCGAGATTGCATGGGGTAGAGGATTGTTATGTTTACCAGAGGCACGATGCAAAAGAATTCACCGAAAGATTTCTGCAATCTGCTGTGGGTTGTTTTACATGTCTGTTTGTTCTGGAATGATGTACGGGACTTGAGTTGCTGAAAACCCAGAGTTAGTTCTGCATTTAAGCAGTTTTGCCGGTGCTGTGTTTGGGTTTGGCTGGTTAGAGTTTGCAGCTCCTGCTGTCTTGCTTCTGGTCGTCCAGCACTATTAGAGGTTTTAGTTTAACTCGACTTATTGCAGGGAAACAGTGAAAAATCTCTGGTCTTAGAAAGACCGGCTGGATTAGCGAGCACAGTTTATTCGGTCACGATAAATTTTTCGGCGCATGCTTAGCGATGTGGGATGGAGTAAATGGCTTCAAGGCACGTTGTGCAGGTTGGAGCAGAACTGGTCAGCGGCGGTTGGGTACTTCTGTGACTAAGAAAAAAATGCGTTTCCCAGTTGGAATACGAACTAGGGTAGGTAGGCGGATTCCAGTCAGCTCTAAAATCGACCTCAGGTTAGGGAAGGCGTTACCTATTTAGGAGGGGCAATGCAAATGAACAGCTAACAGGCAGATGATCACACCCAGTAGACTAGACCAGTGGACGTTTTGAACGTCAGTTAAGCCATATCGTTAAATATCAAGATCAAGACATAAAGGTTTCTTGTTGCGATTAGTTACGTGTTGCGGTCAGCCGCCATGAAGGATGCTTTTCAAGGAAAGGGAGCAAGTAAACTTGGCGGAAGGGGTGGACCAGCATATGTCAAGGTGCATTGAAATCTCCAGCAAGAAGCTTGGGACCTGGCAGGTCAGAAGCAGTATTCATTTGTTGTGTTATCATCAAAAAGGTCATTTTGGCAAGCTAGGGGGCGAGTAGGACGCATCCAACAAGAAGGCCTTCATTGCCCATCTCAGCGCTAACCCAACGCAATCTTGGATATTTGTTTAGCATGGCATCCTGGCACAAAGTAGTTGGTATAGATTCTCTGACGTAAGGTGACACTGAAAGAATGGATTAGAGAGGCTGAAGTTGTTTAAAGTCATGGAATGTTATTACTGAAGGTGTATATTTCTTGATTTGCAAGACGTATGTGCAGAGCAGGATCACGTTTACACAGGAATACAGAAGAAACGCGAATAAGAGAAATCAAAAGTGTTAAGAGGATGAGTGCAAACTTACTCGGGAACCACATTGAAAATTAGAATCGGATTCTGCAAATCAATGCTCGAAGCAAGCAAAGATACGCCAGCCAAAAACCAAACAATTACTGGTTTTGCGAGGCTACACATTGTTTCCTGCGATCGTTCTTTAGCAACGGACTACGAGTCTTTTCATGCTTAAGTGTATCGGTCGTGCGCTTCGCTGGCGCAAAACACAACCGTAGAAATATGGCCGTAGTTGCCGGACGACAATAGCGCGGCTTAGCGAACGGATGTTTTGAGTCCAGTGGAGGAGGGGTATTGGGAATGCGGTAATTGAATGGAAGCAGTGAAAACCAAGCGGGACGCCATGAAAATTGGATAAGATAGTCGCATATCACAACAATAAGGGGCCCATAAATTGATGAAGAAGGTGAAAGAATGGAAGTAGTATAAATCCTGAATCTAATGAGCAAATTTATGAACCTCTTTACACAGAGATTATGGAATCCCCAAGACTACTTTGATCTGCAAATAATGCGGCTCGGCGGTG
>LUCM01010366.1:19891-121101 GCA_008360955.1 Fasciolopsis buskii
GCTGGACCGAGAGGTGCGTTGAATAACTGGAAGTTGATGTGGAAGCATTTCTTAAATACTACAACCAAGTATGTCTTCTATGCTGTCATTTTTTTTGTCACAGCTTTTAATCTAGTCCAGCAGTAAGGATGGGGAATTTGAGGATGTGCACAGGCAATTTCAGCAGTAGCAACTGTGTTTCTGTGTATTCGTAAGGTTCCATCTGAGTAGGGGTATCCAAGGCGACCAGAGGCGTAGTTTGGGTTGGACGGACCACTACTTGGGCGTGAGATTTGGCTATCAGCGTTCTATCAAAATTGAGAAGCCCGTAAAATTGGGGTTACCTTTACGAGGACGGAACCGGTAACAGCGCGTCTAGAGCGGGTGCTGGATCTGAAATGCAAAAGAGAGTAGTCTGGCTTGGATGCCAGCCTGGAGTTATGGTGATTATTGAACAGATCTTAGAACTGAAACACATCGCCTTTAATATGTAATCTTTGGCAAATGGACCTGAACTAGAGTAACAGTCTTAAGGGCAATTGTAGGTTTGCGGTGACCAAGAACGGTTTATTAAAAGCTGTCAAGCCCGTAAAGAGGAATAAATGACTCAAGGTGCATGGAGCACATAGGCTGAAGTTGTTTAAAATCAGAATATGTGATGCAAGCATTGATTCATACAAAAGTATCTTGACACTTTGGTCAAAGCTCTTTGCGAGCGGCTCAGCGGTCAGTCACCTATGCAGATGGTAACTAGGTACATCCAGTACAGTTAGGAGGGGAGGTCAAACAATTTTTTAACGTGGACGTGTGAGATCGTGGTGAAGCTGAATTCAAAGAATCTCAGAAGGCAACCGCAGTGAAGACTCGGTCATGAACTGGAAATGTGACCCATGTTCGCATACCTCGCCTAGTCCAATCTAAGCTTGTGTCAGGTTCATTAAGAGTGGAAAATCTCTTAACTTTGCTACCTGGACCTTGAACTGGGCTAAATTTTGGGCACGATCAAAGGGAACTAGAGCGTTTGTTCTACAGTTTCCAGCAAACAACTGTAAAGAATTTTGCTCCGAACAATAGTCGGATCAGGGGTAATTTAACGAGCAGTATCTGCCGCAAAATGGACACGGTGGACTGCCAGTGTCATGTATGATGTTCGTAGCATAATGAACATTATTATGGCAAACACTAATGGGACATACTATATTTATTTTGACTCGTTGAAGTCACGGTGAATGAAGACCAAAAAACTCGCTTCTGGCCCTATGGTTTAGGCTAGACGACGGATCTAACAGACTTCTAGTGAAGGCCCCCGCGCATCATCCATCGCGATTCGCGCAACTTTACGCATGTGCTTTAAGATAGTCGGATAACATTCAAGGTGAGGCCTAGCATGGGACTTGAGGGTGATAACTCTGCAATCTTGATTGCGAAGTACCCTTAAAATGAATGCAGCGTTTTTTATCCACATCGGTTTGGTGGTAGGCTTGCTCGTAAAAGTTGAAAGAGCTGGAGTATTGTTGCGCTATTTCCTTAGCCGTGTATGATGCAGGAATGGGCATGACATTGGTGGAGATGTAGCCCGGGGGAGCCTGACGTTTATGTTATTAGAGAACTCTTGTCAACGGAGAACTTCATAAGCCACTAGGGACACCAGTTTTCAAGAGGCTTTAGTTCTTCATCGTGCTAAATGAAGCTAAATAAAGCAGCCTCTGAAAAGTAGACCATTTTAATATAACCGGGAATGATGTGCCATGACATATAACTTTAAATATTTTAGTAGTAGGAGGTTGAATGTTTACATGAAATAGTTCACCATGTGATATCATCACTCAACTCACCATAAAGAAACCATGGAAGCACTGTACAGCTGTTTCTTCTTTGTCAGGAATCATCAGCAATGCATATCCACCGCGCCCCAACTGGGACGCGAACCCGACAAGGACGAACGATTCTGAATCAAACGCCTTAGCCATTACGCTACCGTGCAAATCAGTGACGGGTAGGTGCAACATCATGTGGTGAAGTTGGACAACCCGTTCAGAGCCTGCCCAGCGTAGCGTAATGCGCTAAGGCGTCTTGACTCAGAATCGTTTGTCCTTGTTCGGGTTCGCGTCCCAGTTGGGGCAGCGGTGGATATTGCACTGCTGATGATCCTACAAAGGAGAAACAGGCTGTACAGATGCTTCCATGGTTCTTTATGGTGAGTCGAGTGATTGATATACATCTTGAGTTATTTCATGTAAAAATCCAATCTCCTTACATACTTAATTTGTTATCAAGTAATAAAGCTCTGTATGCCATACCCAAGCCTTACGTCGTACTTAGGCTACCTGCAGGTTAGTCCATCTTATCAGTAGGGGTCGATCGCTTGTGAGGCTAGCGGATCAGTAACGTGGAAAGCTCAGTGGACGGATAAGGTGGCAACATTCATGTGGTGAATTGAACAAAACCGATCGATCCTGCTCGGCATAGCGTAATGGCTAAGGCGATTGACTCAGAATCGTTCGTCCTTGTTCGGAGTTCGCGTCCCCATTCGGCGCCGGTCGATATGCACTGCTGATGATTCCTAACAAAGAAGAAACAGCTGTACAGTGCTTCCATGGTTTCTTTATGGTGAGTTGAGTGATGATATCACATGGTGAATTATTTCATGTAAACTTTAAATATATCATCAACGTATAGCAGGAATAGAAGATAACCGAGGGCGCTCCCTGGATAACCCCACATGTATTAGCACAGGGCGGAGAAAAGCAACAGCCAGTACTGACAACGGGAAGCGATCAGAAAGGTAGGATGATAATCAAGATAAGTGTGGATTTCTTATTCCATAAGCCTTAATATTGGCCAACAGCCTGGATCGGGAAACGCGGTCACATTGTTTTGGCATGTCGAAAATAATTATGAGAATCGACAGGTAAGATTTAGCACTCTCGGTAACCAATTTCAAAAAGTTAAACTGACAGATGAATCAAGATCGGCCCCCCAGGAATCCGTGCTGGGAAGGTTGATAAGATTGTGAGTAGTAAGAAAGTTAACCAACTGTTCTTTAACAACTTTTTCGTAAGCCTGGATAGAACTGGTGTGTGGTTATTGAGGCGATAGTTTTCAGGATCGCGCATAAAACCCTTCTTGTGATGTGAAATAATAATTGAGGTCTTCATTGTGACAGAGAAGTAGCGCAAGATGGGGAGCGTGGGGAAAGATTTCGAAGTTGCAGGTGAAGATTTGGACCAGCGGGGCGAAGTAGGACAGTTGTGACGCCATCTAGCCTCGGCCCGTGAGATGGCTTGGAACATTGCCCTACTGTCGTGACGCCAGTATCTTCGAATGAAATGGAGGATAATCTGACGGGAATCAGCATGGGTGGATTCCAGAGTGAGTCAGCGAGCGGTTTGATATTTTGCCAAATTGGTTTTCTTTGCTTTACTCGGTTTTCCTACTTATCGCCGGGTAGAAAACCCTCTGTTTTGTTCAGATAAATTCCACAATTTTCTGTGCATATTGCTTTTGCGCCACTTTTGTCTCTTACATTGTTCATTTTTCTCACTCATATTAGTTTATAACACCATGCCGCCGGCAAACTGTGTGAACATTACAACCAATGGAACAGGCGGGCTACGATCTGTGCATAAATCGCAAATAGGAAAGTGCTCGGTAAAGCTTATTGGTTTATTTTATGAAATAAATGAAAGATTTGAAGGCTTGGAGAAATGATTGATCAGCGCCGTTACCCAGTTGATTTCAGCTGATTCAGCGATCATTAAGTTGGCTCCACTCTCCCATCTCATCCAGCCATTGTGAAATCCCTCCTTACACGATTTTTCATCAACCCTTCTCTCCAAGCAAATGACTTTGGTCCGCATAAATCACTATGTTTCTGACGAACCCAAACGGTACTCTCCAGACCAAATTAGGTCAATACCTTGGATTCTTTCTTCCTCATTCCTCATCGTTATCTCTGTCCATTTTAGGCAACTAAGACCTCATGCTATCTCCACGAACATAAAGTCCTACATGGTATCTTTCTTTCCCATATTGACCTTTTTCGTCTACCATACATGCTGGCCCCAACCAATTCTTGTTTTCGGAAGGCACGGCATCCTAGAGTGGAATAAAATCCATGATTTCCTCGCTAAAACTGGTCAATCACTAGCATATCTACCCTTGTAGCTCGATCATTATCATTATCATCAGCAATTGTTCCCTGTCCGTCTTACCAAATACCGGTTCATTTTCTTTACTCATAGCGTGGGTGATCCACACACACTAGATTAGCCAGCCCATCTATTTTTAAAAAAATATCAAAAAGAAAACCCTGATTGCCTAGCCACCACTCATATATTTTGAATTGCATTATTCGTTCTAGCGGCTTCCTTCTCGATGCCGCCCGCAGGATTGATAGCTTCTTACTCTGCGGCATTGAGCTTGGCCAGACTGCCGTCCGTCTTTTTTCTCTCTTCCAGGCCTTATAGTCCTGTTTGGATAGAAACAATTCCCCAATGCTCTGGCGATAATCCGATCCCGGAAAGACGATGTATCCCTTAACATACCATGCTCAAACTCCTTCCACGACACCTCGAGCACGTGGGCGTTACCACAATAGTGCGGGGCGCGGTCATATCCACCGCTTTGGCCGGCGCACATCGGGCGGGCAGCTCGGCTGCAGCGGTGTGCGGGTGCAACTAGGTTGGCGGATTACACCTCTTGCGTTCACCCTCTAACGGTGTTTTTCAGGTTGGGTGGCCAGCACTCGGTCAGCCCCACCCATTAGCACTGTTGTGGTAAACAGCACTGTAGCTCATAAGTTCATGTGCATCACTTTGTACTGGCTTCCTCTTGCTCCTTCCCGAAGTTCTTCTAACAAATCCATACAAAAAGAACTCACGAATGGTCAGCATTTTTATTGGCATCTGATATGAACTGACGTTCACAATGCATATTGACACCCGAAAACAGCTGAAGACCGTCGTTTTTCATTAACCTCTATTTTCATCTGCGGAATTTGGCAATAAACCGATGCTTCTGGTAACAGTTTTCCACACGAGTTCACCAGAAGTTGCCTCATTTGATTCCGGTTCTCCTTCTTTTCAAAAGCCACCATCTCTAGACCGAACTGAAATTTATGAACTCAAAGATGCTCAAAATAAACTTCATGCATAAGTCTTACGATTGCACAATTGTCATCCCGTGTCGCCACTTTCCTTGCCCGACAGACTGAGCTTTCAGTAATTTCGCGTTTTGTACTGCCTCATATGATATCCAGTCTGGTTTCGACTCATTTCCATTATGTTATCACATCCTTATTGATTCTCAGCTGCACCATATAACTTGACTTTCGAGGATCCCGATCTACTGGCGGCGACAGTCATTGTCCTCCAGCCATATTCTGCTCCCGCGATAAGCACCTTCGGTGCATTCAAGCATAGTATTACTCGCAGTGCAGGACTAGTAATCGGTCACAGAAAAATCTTTGCTTTGACTTAAAACTGGAAACCTCCTGCTCAGCGAATTACTTCCCTGTTATGACCTTTTGAGCGAAAACACATTACACTGCACATTTGGTTTCTGTTTTCCGTGTCTGCTCTGTGCTTTCGTTACACAATTTTGATCTTGCCTTGCGCATCCCTCTCGCAAATCGAGAAATATCATTATTATTATCATGATAGTTTGTCATTAATGAGAGTAGAAAAGAAACATGTATTAGATGCTTCCGCCAAGTTGACGGGGGACCCTATGCGTAAGCTGTTGAATGTGATAAAGTTCGGAATGGCTGACGAGTTGGGCTGCAAACGAGCTTTTAAATTTTGAATTAGGCGAACCAAGAGCTGCTATTTCCTGCAACCGGACCCTAGTTCAGACAAAATAAGCAATTATTGTCGCCAGCGGTTAGTTTGCATTGAGAGCAGGAGGTCTCGTTTTATTGAAACTTTCTGATCCTTTTCAAGTTTTTTCTGCAGCCGGCAAACCCTACTAGGCTTTTTGGGTTTATGTTGAGTGATTGCAGTGGGCAGACCAATAATAGTAAAAATAAGTTTTGTGTGGAAGTCGTCTGCCGCATTCTGCTGGCCAGGCAATATAAAGAAGCTGGACCACTCAAGGGTTTGCAGTGCATCATTGATTTCGTCGTCATGCGTCGACACATAGGACGAGGCAGTATGTTCGTTACACATGGGTAAGGAAGGTTTATCACAAAGAGGGTAGCTACAGGTGACCATCCTGTGGTCACTCCCAGAGAAGGGTTTTAGTAATGAAACCTTAACATTAGGAGCACTATGAGTAAAAACTAGATGCAAATTATTATAAAGCCTTGTGGGCGTGGCCATATTCTGATTCCTCCCTTTACGATGCTTTTCAAAAACAAAGTCGAGCGTTAATGGCGGGCTGGGTAAAGAAAACCAAAAAATTTTAGGTGCATCGAAGGCGCTTGCAATTATTTTACGGTTGGATGGGAGGTCAGAAAGATGAAGGAAGGCTCGGGTGAGACCAGAGATATCAGAACTAATCGTGTTTTGTGTTCGGTATATACATCCTATATAAGCTGAGAGCTCGAGTAACTGCATATGAAGCCAAAGGGTGTCAGAGACAGAATCGAGCAGTTCGTGATAGAGAATGGAAGCTGTGTGTGGTGGTTTCACGTAGACTAAGCAATCGCCCCCTCTACGATTTGATCTATTGATTTGGTAGGGGCTGCAAACAGCCAAAGAAAAAGAGGAAGTCGAACTGTAGTCGGTTATCCAAGTCTCCGTTATAATGATAATAATGTAGAAAATTATGGCTGCTAGGGGTCTTAGCTCAATTACTTTATGAGTTAGTGAGCGGGAGTTCAGGAGGAACACAAATATTTACCGGAAAATTTACGTCCACGTGACATCCAAGAGATAGATTCACTAGGAGTCAGTCCAATGCAGTACTGTCTCAGGTCGCCCATAATGCAGCCAGATACCCCTCTACCAAACAAGGGTGTTGTGGCGTTCCTCCTTTAGCAGAATTAGGTCTAAGCTAATGGCATCCATGTCAATTGTTGAAAGTGGCTCATTCCTTTGCTGCCCGAGCTCGCTTCTGTGGCTGGGTCCAGACTGATTCGGACAGAATCCTTTTTTGTAACAAAGAAACGGTCGAGTTCATGTAGGTGCTTTCCACAATTCCTCCGCCTGACCTTCATTTTTCGCGTTGTTATTTTTCGCAACTGCTGCGGGTGGTTTGATTTCCATGCTCTTAGAGGCTGAAGTAACCATGGCACAGTCATTTGTGGCTTAGAATTTACGAACTAAAGCAAACCAAAGTGGGGATAGGCAGACACGCGGTTGATGGTGGCTTATGCCATGGAGCACATAACTTTAATCATAATTCCGTCGTCTTCAACCCTGTGTTCTTTTTTCACTAACGAGTGCTGCGGTATGCTTCGCGGCATGGATCCTTGCCTTGATGCCCTGATGGCCATGGCTGATGGGCCGAGGATATTTTGACCAAAAACTGACTTCGGTAAATCAAACCTCGTGCAAGTCGACATTTTGGTTTACTTAGTCTATCAGTTTGTCATTCTGGCACGTTTTAAAAAAGTAGAATCTTTTACTTAATCAGAAAAATTCGCCTTAATTTTCTGAATATCACTGTGTCCAATCATATTGCCTGTATTTTGTGCGCTTAGGTTGTCAGATTTTCAGCTGTGAACTGAACTAAATTTGAGCACTGTAGCACTAAAAAATCCAATTTTCTTCGGATAATTTTGTCTGTAGACTTGTCGCCAGCCTTGTAGTGCTTTACGCAAGAAAACAGGCCATTCCTCACTTGAAAACATACGGTTGTGATATGTCACACACAGATGTGAACATCCCATGTTCTGCAACACTTGCAGAACTATACCAGACAGCGCAAAATAACCGCCGACTTTGAAAAGATGATAGCAAACCTCAAGAAACACGTTCAGTCATTAGAAGGCACACTTTTGCGTTTATCCTCAGTGATCGATGTCATGGAACCTCCAAGCTCTTTCACTGCGCAAAGTTTAATATCCACATGTCGCTTTTTGGACTCCATCATCACTCAAGATCGAAAACATACAACAGTAGATAAAAACACTATCGTGCCTAATGTTCCCCATCGGCTGCCCCTGTAGATGCCATCCATTCTTACCGCCTGTGGCATGTCACATCACAAGTGCAGGTGTACAGGAATAAGGAGAGAGTCGCAAGGGCTAGATTGTTCCTATATTTGCAACTTTTAGATGAGTCTACAGGTAAATAGTCTATCAACAATTGTCAACTTGTTGCCATAAATACGCCATTTACTAAAATTAAAATATTCACCTACAAAGCTGCCCCACAAATAATGTTTCTCGAGGATCAAAAATAAATTCTGTGGCACCCGTATGTTCACAGCCCCAAAGCCATCCCGCTCCCCCGACACTGAGTTCCATAAGGGGTTGTAAATCATCTCTGCCGGAGGGCCCCGCAGCACGGTTACCTGCGGTGGATCTAGGTTTGACCATTTCACCTGCTCCCACACAACTCCTGAGTAGAATTGGCTACCCGGTGTTATCTCAAGATATCTCCGATAAGGAATCTGCCCAAGTAGCATTGTGCCTGCCGGTAAGGTCCGGCACGCCTGGGCAAGAGATGGACACATTAATAATCATTTGATGCGCAGAAATAACATATTGCCTCTTAAAACTAGTTCCTGATGGCCTATTTGCAATTTTAATAGGTATTTGCTCCAGTTTACTTGAGCCATTTTGGGTCCATTTGTTTAAGTGGCCGGTTTCCACTTGCGCACGAACAATTTAGTCCCTGTTTGTTCTTGCCGCTCAGCTGCATCCCGATTTGTGACATCAGGTGTTGCTTCGTAGTTGCCCCTTAGTTTGACTAGTTATATTTGGCAATGTTTGGTGCGTAGGCATTTTGCTTAGATTTTTGGTATTCTTCTGCTCTTCCCTTTGGTTAAAAGTACTTTCATAATGCAAGAACCCAGTTTTACGTATCCTGGCAGGTTAATCTGAGGTAATCATCAATGGGATCACTGTTTATGCTTTTCGGTGACGGTTCTATTTTATCTGACAAGTAACTTCTTGGTGGATCTTTACTTGTCGCCTAAAGCTAACAATAAGCTATAGGTTATGGTAGTTTCGTGTTTGCATCAACCGGTCTTTCACAACGGATTTCACAAATGACTGGACAATGTTTTTCATGGCATTGCGTACAACGCATTTGCCGAGTATAACAGACCCATTTTTATCTGTAGTTGCATGAGTAGTCGTACTTTTCAGTCATGCATGATATAGGCAGATGTCAGATAAACCGCACAAGAGGGACAGCGCTTAGTGCCATACAGTTTGCTGCTTGTGGGTGAGCTGCACTGTGGAAGCATCGCGTTAGATGTACAAAGTTAGACCAGCCAAGTGGTTGCACTGCATTTCTTGCATCTGCGAGCGCCTAGAACAAGTCCCACTGTGGAACTGACCAGTGTACAGTATATTCCTATTGGTCTGGAAAGTGGCATTCAAAGGCAGCTTTCTAAGATGGTCCCACTGCCGGACGCCTTGATAATATGACTCAGTTTTGACGGCACGACGGTTTTCCGTTCATCAAATATGCAGCTGTGGCCCATACTCAGATGGGTCATAGATCCACGCTGTACACCTGTGATACCAAATATCAGCAGAGGCCATGTCAACTTCCAGGCAAGTTTCGTCTTATCAAAACGCCATTTTCATCGGGCTTCTATAGGAGTATCCAACAATGTTCAATCGGTTACTCGAGAGGCATCATAACCTGTCACTTTGAACATGCTGAAAGGTAACAGAACCGGTCTAAACTATATGTTTCGCAGACTACTTAGAATTTTGCCGACAGTAAATTAACTTGGTCAACCAGGCGTGCATCATTGGCCCCCTTGATGTACAGCGTGTGTCCGATGAAGTTAGTCATTAGCAGTCAACCATAACATTCAATCTAGATGGACTGGCCAAGCTGGAACAAGTTTTATCAGTAACGGGAAACTTCAGCGCAACTGTAAGTCGTTGGTGGCTTTTCTTGGAACTCCAAGCTCATGCACTGAAGCATTGTGGGGCCTGGGACGTTGGTACCGCAGTGCGCAGAATGCTGACTGCGACCGCTGGTGAAGACCTAGCTTTGCACTGCAACTGGCTTGGAACTGGCGGGAGAACGGCTGTTTCCAGCCCTCAGTTTGTGGGTGCCATTACTGGTAGATTGACTCTATAAATTTCACTTACATGTCCAACAGACGCCGTGGAATCTGTGAAGGAATTACGGGAAGTCACTCCTGGATATTGGGAGAATTATTTAACATTGGTTCACGGAAGCGCAAGACCGAGGTAACAAGAGGATGGCACGCAGGTACGCTCATTGTCACGTGCTATGATTTCATTCAATTGAGATAAAGTGCATGTTGCTTTTCTTGATGCATAATTGCTTCCTTAGTAGCCATTTCAACTCATCGTCAGTTTTATCGCTTACATAACCAGGCCAAACTATAGTATGAGACCCCATAAATGTTCCCCTATAATAAGCGATCACTTTCGCTGAGGCCGCATTTGAAATCTGTAAATAAAATGCCTGTGTCAGCTGACGTCGTTTTCCTTCGTTATTTTTCAGGTCTCATGAGGAAGCCGTTTGAATATACTTAGTGCACTCGGAAATATATGTTGCTTTCTTATATCTATCGTAATAAATTATTTTTGTATTCCTTCTTCTTGTATTCTTTTTTTTGATGCAGTTGGGCTCCGACTGAATCGGTATTAATCGCTGCGAATGAATATACCGTGAATTTGATTTTTTCACGGAAAAAGATTCGCAGGGTGCGCGCTGTTAACCTAAGAAGGCTCATGAGTTTACTTTAGGTGATGCTTTTGCTTCTGTCTAGGCATTAAGGTCTTTAAAAGTTGTTGTTTGGTAATGGGACGAAAGGGAAGCAAAAAGTCAAGCCACGTTTGTTTATCCAGCATTTGCCCAGCCGGTTCCAGACGGGCGATTCCGAGTTTTCCCGTGTGTAGTGTCCGGATACCTCGATTTCACCGGAAGTTTACCGGATGTTTTCCGGACTCTCATCGGAGTGGGTCCGGATCCGGACCGGATTTGGCATGCCACATGGGTTCCAACGTAATCCATTCCCGCATTATTAGCCCTAATATGCCAGCCGACTCCTGAAAATGATCACTCCGGCAGCCTCCCCATGCACTGTCTCCTCTTGCAGCGGTAAAATACAGAGGCAACATTCTTGTTACCTCACAGTCGGAAAGTTTCACTTCTCTTACTCCCGCAGACTCCAATCTCACCGCGTCTAACCAAATCCGACTTATCTGTGTACTACCACAGAGCATGCCCCCTTATACAGACCACTTTGGCATTTTCCCCTTTAAGTCAAACCCCGAGCCATTTTCCGAATAATCATATGGGGACCCTCATGCGGCCTTTAAGACTCTATCCTCCACTTTGGATCCACTCTCGTGGAACACGACCACTACCCAACCTCGTAAACCCAATCCCAATCCGAAAATATCTAGAACCCGTCAGCCGGTGATGGTCAAGCGGATGAGGCCGTGGCTTTCGGATGTGACGTTCGTGGGCTTAAATCTTCCTACCGCCGGTCAACTTCTCCACTTGGCAGCCCTCATTTGGCCGCGGCCCCCGTTCTGGAAATTGATGTGTCATTGTTTCATTAACAAAAGTAGTAAAATTTGTAAAAAGATAAAGCCAGATGCTGTATTACCCATCGCCTTCATGACTGCTTCACCCCAGTGGTCCTTGATCCTTATTACAACACTAACTACAAACAGATTTCGAGCTCCATCTCCAGAGGCCTACCGACCTACATTCTCTGCTTTAGGGTACTTTGTTAGCCCTCGGCCTACCGGCTTCCCGCCATCCACTTCAAGTCTTTTTATTCAATGCCCCGTCATAACTGCTGTCCACCACTCCATCCATGTTTTGCGCCGGCAATGCGCACACTTAGTGCATTTAAAAGTGAAATGACTCGTAGTCCGCTGCTCGCAACCAGTCCCAGGAAACTCTATTTAGTCTTAAAAAATTAGTTTTCCAGTGTACGCTTCTCACTGGCACACTTGTACTCCTCCCATTGCTTTGCAGCATCTCATTCCACTTTCCAGTGTACTTCACCAATAATTCAAGATTGCTCTCCCCCTTTATCCTTTTCGATTTCTATTGGTCGCATTTCCTGCGCATCACCCTTGTAAAAATTTGATCTGGCCTTGCGCATACTCCTCGCAAATAGAGAAATACACAATATTATTATCTATAAAAATAATATTATTATTACTATTAACATTCTTACCGCATACGCGGACCAGTTACCTCCCCGCACTGGATGTTGGAGGGGAAGTGCAGCAAAGACAACTATTCATTCCAGAGGTTTCTCTCGCCCAACCCTTGCGGCTGCCATGCCCCCAACTCTCATGGGCTTCCAGCCACCCACGGCTCGTCAACCACTTCTCAAATCTCATTAACCATATACACCTTATCCTTCTGTGGCTGAATGCGACGTCGATTGGTCATATTACACTGGTATGCTATTTACCGACGTACCGGTTTTCTGTCCTGGGCCGAAACTCCCTCGCCCAAATGATGCGCCATCCTCCAAAATAAGTGAAGTTTCAAATGAAATGCAAAACCAGTCGGAAAAATTGACTGAAAGTCAAAGTGATCTTCCCCAGCTGTCGCTGTCTCCACTGAATGCTCGTTATCCATTGGGGAAAATGAAAATTCTTCGTCTGTTAGCGCTCTCCTCAAATTACGACTTCCTACTAATAATCCAGGTATGGCGAAATGATGACGCTCCGGAGGATGCAGTTGCCAGTCCTAGATATCACTCATTCAGAAAAAGACGCACACATTAGCGGGAGAGCGGCTGCCTTGTGGTTTTCCAAAATTTAATTCCAGCATCAGTAAAATTGCGTTTAAGATGCCTTATGGTTTAGGGCATAGGTTGAGAAGACCTCCTGATGGGATACGTGTACCAAACACCAAGCCCCTGTCGGAAAGATTTTCTTCAGTAAATTGATGTATTTAACCATTCCTCCAACTTACCAGGTCCGAAAGTCGTGGCAGAAGACCTCAGTACTGCAGGCACTGGCTGGTCAACCGTCACTTCCCCTAACCCCTTGCTCCCTTTTGGTGCTATGATTCATCGAGATGGATGGGCCCAACAAGTTGCCGACCCGGCTAGAGACAAAAGTATCCTAGACCTAGTTTTTACGACTGGATTAACGCATGTCCGCAATTCCATTGAAAACAATTTCCCTGGATGCGGTCGCCTGCCCGTCAGCCGCACATTCGTACTACCTTTCCATAATAGCATTTCATCTGCAGCCGTTAGGCTCTACTTTAGAAAAAACTCTGGTCGCCTGCCAACTCTGCTGTGCAGTTGTAATCGGGACTCCTTCTTCCTAGCAAGTGAGGTGCAAGTGACAACTGGCGAATTTTGTTCTACGCTGCATAAATGCCTTGGCGTTATGACGCCGGCACAAAATTACTCGATGCCCACAAAATAGAACAGTCATGACTGACTAAGGTACAAAATTGCCGAACTTCAGAAAGGCTTTCTTAGAATTAGAGACTTTTCCTTTTTTCTGCGACTAAAATGCCTGTCAGTACTATCAAAGACGATCATAGACTCCCGTCGTAAAATGCAAGAACTACGTGATTTAAACTAGCCCAACCCAAGAGAAGCCCCGGAAAAACCAGTTAAACGAAGAGCAAGCCACGCCAGATTATCGGCCACTTCTATTTACCACCTCATCTACAACGGCACTTATCTTTGAGACACTTGGCAAATTCATTGCCTCATCCCTAACAACTGGTGGTAATCTTCCAACCGTGTATCAGCCATGAATGACTTCGAAAAGATTCTCAACAGCTTTTTTCTTACCGAAAGAGTTAGCACCGTTGGTGGGAAAACAAGAAGTAGCTGTCACCTTGGACCAGACTCGTTGCTTCCAGCCATCATCACGCTAGGTGGAGGATATTTCATTAGTGTTGGCAAACATATTCAATCCCTCTGTCCAATGCGGTACCTGCCCCTCCCAATGAAAAGCGTATCATAATTCCTATGCATAAGAAAGGCGCACAACTTGACCCAGCCAACTATAAACCAACCATTCATACCCCGATTGCCTCTCGAATCGTGAAGCGCTTGAATAAAATGCAGCTCACCATATATCCTATAGACCACAAACTTGTCAACACTAGTCAACACGGTCTTCTCCACAATAAACCTTGCGTTACTTGTATGATTGATTGCCCGGGTACAGTCACAACGGCTGCTAACGCTGAAAAGTCATAGGTATTAGTCCAGTAAGACAGGACAAAGGCTAATGACAGTGTCCCACCGTAGGCTGAAAAAAAATCAAAACTTATAGGATCACTGACTTCACACAGTCGAGGTTCACGCCAAATCTTTCATTTAGATATTGACTAGTGGAAGTAAATGGTTTCACCTCCCACCCCAAACCAGTAGTGACGCTATCCAAGGCAGTGTACTAGGACCCGGGGTTTTACACTTTTACGTAAATGATGTCTTCAACGTTGTCCGAAACGTCGTCACTTTTCCATTCTCCGATGACATCAAAATCATTTGAGCATTTTAGCACGAAGCTCCAGGCTCAACTCTCGCCCAAATAACCCAGGACTTGATATTCTTCAACACTTGGGCTAACGAATAGATGACCAAGTTCTCGCCCGCACGAAGTTGCGTCCAATGCTGCAAGCGCACCATAGCCATAGGAAGGCTTAAGCTGGTAGGCAAAAATTCCACATTAGTTTCCATACTTTGGACGAAAATAAGCCTTCGGCTACAGCTTTTTGGGGCACGCATTTACTCAACATGCGAAAGTCAGTAAAATAGTTGGGTTTTCATGTAGGACTTTGGAAATGAACGGGAAAAAATAAATCTCTTCAAAACACACGGCAAAATAATTCAAGCTTATTAATGCCTAACCTGATCCCGCATGAAACAGTTCGACGGGCTGGCAATGGAAAACTCTCATGGTGCAATTGCAAAGTGGCTAGTAGGCATTACGTCAAGCGCAAATTACAAAGGACGATGATAAGTGCTGAAATTTGAAACTCTGTTTTGCCAACGAGCGCAAGAAAATTTAATATTGTTCAACAGCCTCATCACTGGCAACAGTTGAAATTCAGCGCATCAGTTCAGAAACCGAAATCTCTACTCACATTGGAAAACAAATATGAAATAGACAAAAAAGGCATAAGAGTAGAAATTTTATCGGTAAACATGGAATTCATTGCCCAAAGAATTCAATTCGAATCTTAGTCTCACATCGCTTTAAAAAACAAAGTCCGCAAATTTTGACTATTTCAACACTTATTCGCACATACGACCCGCATCTTTCAGATTCGGGCTTGCGAAGTAAGTTCAGGATTTTAGCAGCTGCTACAGTAAAGCCTCCAAAAATTGGACCTCAGCTAACAACATTTAATAATATTATGGTCCGTGTATTCCACGGCAGATATAAGCGCGATAAACCCTCCTTATATCGGTCTTCTCACCACTGGTTACTTTCCCGGTAGATTTCCACGCCGTTTACTTATTACGACAACATAAATAATTCAGTCTCTATTCTGGAACTTACCCGAAGCTAATCTCGCTCTCCGCAGGCAATCCATCAGAAAAAACGTTGGAGGTTCCCTTACTCTTCCCACCTACTCATATCGATCCCTAATGATCTGCAAACACGAACCTGGTAGGCTCTTTTCCCTTAGGTACCCAGAATAGTTTCGTCTAAAAGAAAAAGACTGTCCACTCACACGGACAATCTGATTAGCATGCGCAAAAACTAGTCCACATCAGCAGGCTTCTTGCAGCACCCGGCATTGAAAGCAACATTCTCATGGCTCTCTCTTTCCTCCTCTTTCTGACCTCCCGTGGTAACTCCTGTCCTAGCATCCATCCAACGCTGCCCTCCGCGACCCATTTCAGTGATGCCCTTTTCTGAAATTTTGAAATAGTAAAAATCGGCGGTAGATCATATGATCAGTTGTAACTGAATCCCTGTAGTTTGTAAACCTGGCCCGCAGGCCAGAGGAGTTCCACAAACAGAAAAACCAGTAGCTTTTATTCCCTAACCCTTGCGCTAGCCGTCCTGCCAGATCACCGTAATCTGCATTTGCGAAGATGTGAAAAGATGAAAGAGAAACACGCTACGAATTAAGAAAATGAAGCCTAGGACCGACTTGTTCACATTCCCAATAAGGAGTAAGTATACGGTTTTTCGGGACGTTAAGCTACGACAGTTTGGCTCCTGTGGCAAAATATCGCTCGTGATTTTTGCGTCAAATAGTGAATTACCCAGGTAGATGAAAATTACAGAGCTCACGGTATAATACATATTCATGCTTATTAGGACCACCTCTCCTTGTGTGTATTGTAAAGAGTTGAGGACTTCGGTTACTGTTACCTCAGAAATTGTCACCCGTCTACTGCGTAAGTAATAATAGTAATAACAATATCAATAATAATAATGGGTTTATTTCTCGCAATTCGAGGATCCTGCGCAAGGCAAGACCACATTTACACACAGATGGCGCAGTGGAAATCGTAAAACAAAAATTTACTCGCGAAGATGCAGTGTTTATGCTCTCGTGAACATAATTTGCAATAAGATGGGCCAGTCACGATTTTTTTGGGCTTCAAATCAGAGCTAGATATTCCATCGCCGAAACTTTCTGGGGCTGACTATGAACCGTGCACTGCGAGTCAATCCATGTTTCAACGCATCAAAGATGCGCATCGCCGGCGCATAATTTGGCTGGGAAGAAGTGGTAGATGTTGTCAAGTGGCCGGGTTCATCAAAACTCAGGAGGGTAATATGGTAAAATTGAAGATCAATATGGATGTAATAACGGGATGAAGAAGAGTCGAAATCACACTGGATATCATATGAGTTCGATGGAGAATGGTAATTAACAACATTCAGTAGTCAAAATAATGCTTAAGATAAGACAGCAGGAAACCTTCAAGGTTGCATCAAACAATTTACGGACCGAGAATATATGAAAAATTGTGGACAGAGAGACAATGGAACTTACAAAATGGTCATTGGACTTATGCGGCTGGGAGCGGATTGTGATGTGTGGCGGGAAGAAAACCAGTACGTGTAAGATTTACAATCAATCTTCCAATACACTTGCCATGAATGACCTGTGTTGTCCTTGTTTAATATCAGAGATTATGGTGTTCCGCCGCAGTAGTGTTCGGGAGGTTCGGGAGGTTCGGGGATTGCCGGGCATTTCAGTAGTGTTAGCAACAGCATTTTGACCAGTCGTCATGGTTCATCTGAGATGAGGCACCCGGGGAGTCATTAGCGTTGATTTGTTTGTCTTAGGGTTACGCGGCCAGGTACTGGAGCGTCGGGTCCAGATGGCAGGGGATAGGCAACCAGCGCAAAGACTGGAGTGGCGCTTTCCGCAAGAGTTTGCGTTGCATCTGTGGTCATTGGCGAGCCTGAAGAAGAGCTGGAGAGAGAGGGCAGTCTGGAGTTTCTTCCAGCTGGTGGTAAGTTGAGTAAACAAAAAATGGAAGCAGCGATAAAAGTCAGTTTCTTACGAAGATTACAGGGACCAGACGACTGTCTTGAAATGCGCAGGGGGTAGTTTTGCCGTTGATGGGACGTGTGCAACGAACGCTGTTTGCTTACTCCCCGTGGGGTTTATGGCAAAGTCAGTCCTAGGCTGCTTTATCTTTATTTGTAACGCGTTCCTCTTTCATCTTTGACATCTTCGCAGATGCAGATTACAGTGGTCCGATAGGACTGCTAGCGCAATGGTTAGGGAACAAAGTCCATATATATTCTGTTTGTGGAACTCGCCTGGTGTAGATGCTACAGGGAACCAGTCGTAACTGGCCGATGTTTACAACTTCCAATCGCCAGGAAAGTGTATAACTGAATGAGTCGCGGATGGTGGTATGGGCTGGATGATAGGACAGGAGTTGCCACCGCAGGTCAGAAGGAGGAGGGAGGGGAGAAGCATGAGAATGTTGGGATAAGTAGTTTGTGTTTGAACGGGACGAAAGCAATTTGCACCACATAACAGTTACAGTAAGCTTGCATGAATAATTAGGAAAGAAGGATGACGGCAGTTGTTCTAGACGTCAGCATACGTAACAGGTGTGCGGTCGGGAGGACAAAGATTTGTTGGAAAATGGAGGGATGGGTGGTGAAACATAAGTGGACAGTCCGACGTGCTACTTCCCCAGACCGACCAACGAAGCAGTCAGATGCATGTCCACCGAATAAGGGCGGTGTTTGGTTTAATCTTTCGCAGGGTCAGGTCTGAGCTGATGGCATCCATATCCATTGTAGAAGGTAGCCCATCCCTTCGCAGCCCGAATATTTTTTGGTTGCTGGGCTCAGCTTTATCCAGCGGAGAATTACTTTTTATTCTAACAGAGTATTGGTTGAGCCCATATGGGTACTTTCCATAGTTCCCCCGCATTTTTTCACAACTGCCGCTGGTGGTCTGTTCTCCTCATGTTTGGAGATGGTGAAGCGAACCTGTTGCAGTCACTTGGGCTTTCGCACGGACTAAAGAAACAAAAGTGGGGATAAGCAAGCACACGGAGGATGGTGGTTTATGCCGCAAAACAGACCTGCTGGTAGGGCTCCGTCATCGTCAACGCCTTATCTTTCTCTCATTACCGAGTGCTGCTTGAAACTTACTAATGTGGACTTGTGTGTTAAATAAGCGAATCATATCGTCTGTGTAACGTGGGCAGATTTACCTTTTTATGAATGAATCTAGGCTGGATACTTAAGGTACAGGAGTCTACCTGGTTCGCGTTAGCAGGTTGCTGGGGCGCAAGATGATTCGGCAGGAAGAGGAAAAGGAACCTCGAATGTGTTCTCTGATGAAACGTCTACTGAGAGAGAAACGAGTTCCGGCAATACCCAGCATAAAGACAGGATCCTTCAGGTTGGCAGAGTAAATCAGGGGCGGAGTAATCTACGGGGAAAGGAATCCGGGGTGAGAAAACCGGTATAAGAAGCGTTAAGCGCGGTTACAGCTGTCAAGGAATCTTTCTGCTATCACGGACCTTAATGTTATTTAGTGATATTCTTTCAGATCCGCGTTTTGGAGACGTTACTGCAGTAACTATTACAATCGTAACTAAACTTCGCACGTCCGAGTCTCTGAGAGGTAGGGGCCGTATATGCGACTAATGGTTTGAGCAGTCAGTAGTTTCCGGACTTCGTTTTTGGAGGCGATGTTAGACTGTTGGGGCAATGAATCCCACAAGGAACAATATTTCACAATAAAAAGGCTCGACCTGGGGTTGGCTTATAATAAAGAACTTATGTGATAGGGTGGCCAGGGTAGTACCGAGAAGTATGAGAGTGAATGCGAAAGCGGGGTGGACATATCCATGGCATCTGCACGTCTGCCAGATGGGAAGCGTTGGGCCTGGTGGTGGTCCAGTGGTGGGTCCCGCTTAAAAAGGTTAAAAATTACGCCATTCGCCCAGCGCTCAGCGAGGGTTAGTTTTCGGTGTTGGCCGTATTAGGCTGATATACTAGGTTCTCTTGCGCCCTCAGATTGAGTGCTATGGAATGCAGGGGGGTGGGAAGTGTATTTATAAATCGATGGCTGACTCAAATGCACGCTGTTCCGAGATAGGTGTGTTGGTCAACTGAAGGACCTGGGTGACACTTAGGTAAGTATTTAAGGCAGCCTTTAAACTGGATTGGTTCCGTATGCAACGAATGCTAATGGGAAGTTTGTTCCAAAGTTTGGCATAAACGACAAGAAAGGAACGCGACCGTAAAGAGGATTTGGTGGTCTCTGTGTGGATGGCTGGGGACCTATGAAGGAGAGGGTTGGGGGCTGGTAGAGGAGATGTAGGTGGGTCGGTGGAGAAGGAGCGCCTACGCACCAGGTTATGCAGAAAAGCCAGGTTAATTTTCAGTCGCCTTGGCTCGAGTTTGAGGGATAAACAGCGTTCCTTGTAATTCAGGGTCGTTAACCAACCTACCACTTGATTAGGGAAGCGTCTCTGAATACTTTCAATGGAGATCCTATCCGACTTTGACATGCTGGAGAATATCAAAGTGTTATACTCAAGGAGTGGTTGGACGTGTATTTTGCAACCGCTGAGAATGCTGTCGGACAGTTCCATTATGCGAAAAATCAGACTTAAATTTCTCCTTGCTTTAGCCGACTGAATAACTACACGCTCTGAGAAATTTAGTGAGTCTGAGTAGTTGAGACCAAGGTCACGGATTGTGGATTTACATTCAATAGGAGTTCCACGTAGCAAAATTGAATCTTCAAGTAGTGTACACTTATATGTGAGCATTTCGCTCTTATCGGCGGAGAAGCTCATCATCCAGGAGGTACACCAGCCGTCTGGGGCAGAAAAATCGACACAAATGTCTCTAACCGCGGTACAAACTTTATTCGATTTAAGAGGGTAAACTATTTTTATGTCATCAGCAAATAGAAAAGGGACGCCGTGAGATATTGGATCTAGTGCTTCAATAATGCACATAAGGAATACCAGGGGACCAACTACGCTGCCCTGTATGACGCCACTAGTAACAGGTTTGGGATTGGCCCTAATGCCGTTAATGGGGACCACCAGTGATCTTTGGGTTAGGTAAGACGAGAGACAGGATAAAACAGGATCGGGGATGTCAAAGGAGCTTACTTTGGATAAAAAGTGCAGATGAGGGACGGTCAAAGGCCTTAGACATATCGAGGTAGATGACAGCGAACGCCAGACCCCTGTTTGCCAGGTTAGCTAGAAGTTTCCGGAAGTAAAATTGACAAGTGGAGCAAGAACGAGATTGGAGAAACCCGTGCTGGTTTGGGCTAAGGAGTTTGAAGGCTAAAAGATGGTCCAAGATGGGTCGTTTGCCACCTTCTCCATAACTCTGGAAATAACAGGCGGGCGGTTGATAACACGGTAATTGAACATGTCATGCAGAGACCACTACTTATGGATAGGGGTTATTACAGAGTGCTTCCAGTTGACGGGAACTGCACCAGAACTAATTGAAAGTGTGAAGAGGTTCAGCAGTAGCAAAGGTAGGTCAGGGTTACAACTAAGAACAGCTGATGGAGGGATGCCATCAGGGCCTTAGTAAGACCCTTGTTTGAAATTGGCTAAATGTCGTTCAGTAGTCTTAACATCAAAGGACACAGCAGATAAGGTGGAGTTATTCCTATTCTGTAGATCGGGTGGGTCGCTGACTGCAGCTAAGGCCATTCAGGAGGCGAAATATTGATTGAACGCCTCAGCTCTGTCTTTTGGGGTTGTCGCAGACTCGCCATTAGGCAAGACTAGGAAGTTCACTGATGGGTTGCGATCATGGGATATTAATTTATATAGTTTCGAAAGTATTATTGGGTGATGCATATGCCTCAGCGTCCTAGATTATTCGTTCCGAAGAAAAGATTTACTTAGACCATAGATAGTGCCAGACAGATGGTGCACAAGAATAAACTTGGAAAAGTCATGTGTCAAGGAAAAGTGCCGTTGTAACTTAGCATATCTGACTTTCAGGGAGGAAAGTTGTTAAGTCTTTTTTCTGTTCATTCGTTCCGTAATGGTCACTTTCAAGATGCAGCTGGCCATGTTGCAATAAAATTTATCTGCAGCCGTCTGTGGGTCAGTCGCCAAGACAAAGCTTCCCCAGCCAAGTTGGCGTACTAGAGAGGGAAAGTGCTGCCAGTTAAGATAGGGTGGACGAGTTGTGTCAATAGGATGGTTAGCGCGGGGGGGGGGCATGGACATGAATTCTGTCGTAAACTACCCCGTGGTCTCTCCCTGAAGTTTATTTCTCACGTGAACCAAGATGTGGTGATCAGTGTGTGTGAAGATGAGATCTAATATATTATTATTTCTGGTGGGTGACGCTACGTGCTGTACCCAGCCCCATGGTGTAGATGGGAGACGAACGATGTTGGGCTTGGTGGAGCCGTAATCGTGGACCAGGTTATGCCAGGGAGATTGAAGTCTCCGGCAATGATTTTCGATGTTGATGGGAGGGATGCAAGGTAGTCAAATGCGTTTGATAAGGGGGGGAGCCCACTTTCATTATGAGCTGGAGGGCGATAGATACAGGCAGTATGGATAACCCAGGACGACACCTTGATAGTGAGCCATACCGATTCTTGGATCAGTTCGAGTGTAGGATGCGTAAGAACGGAGACTGATAGGCTCTGCCTTACATAAATAAGGCAACCGCCCCCACGGCGGTCGTTTCTAGTACCTCTAAAGGATTGGTATCCCGCAAGAGAAGTCGCATTATTAGGTGTATCCTCGGTAAGCCAAGACTCAGTGATGAAGGTTATACCCGGGTTGGAAGACCCAGCAAAGCTTTTTAAGTGAGTGAATTTATTTAGGGTTGAATGACGGTAAACTAGCGCGAACGAAAAGGGTATGTTGCCGTCTAGGCGGGGTGAGTGGTGGGTTTGCAAAGATAGAGAGAGGGTGCGTGGAGAGTTAATTGTAAGGGAGTAGTTAGGCAAGCAAATGGAATTAGTTCTATTTTAATGAGCGTTCAATGAGATACGACAGAAGAGGGGGTGTGAGGAAGAACGAGGACATAGCGTTTTTCATTATGATATCATGGGGCAACTCGAAGTACTGGGGGGGCCAATGTGGAGGGAGGCAGAAAAGGAGTAGGTATGGGCAATAAAAAAGAGGTGGTAGCGGTGGCTTCAAAGGGGGAGAAAGAAGAGGGACCTTTTGAGCTGGGTAGAGGTGGTCGGAAAAGAGACGTTAGTGGAATGGGGCACGGTCCTTGTGTTTGGGTCAAGGCGCTGGCAAGCGGAGGTTGTTGGCAGTACCGATATGACGGTGAAGATATGTTTAATGGAGGACGAAGACGGTTGTCTTGGGAAATCTGACGCAACAGCGAAGGACTTTGGCCCGGAACAGCTGGTGCATCACTAGGTCTTTTAAATCTAAGGTTCGAGTTTGCAGCTTTCTTCCGGCTCGGCAAAACTCTCGGCAGTGACATTTCGGCCCCTGTGAAACGAACGGCGGGCAATAGAAAGTCAGTGCGGTTATAACCAGGCAGTTGAGGCACCGGGGTGATGGGGCTAGCCCTGTGATAGAATATGTCGGAGTCGGAGTAGTTTGGTCGCTGGGCTAATAACACCGGCGTTGTTCCACTGGGGAGTAATGTGTTGCTTGTTGATGGTGTAAGCGCAGGTTTACCATCAGCAGCTATTGTTTTAAAAGTATGGATGGGGCAGGGCAAGTTCTGATTTGTACTAGATAATTTTGCTTCGTTGGGAGAAGAGAGGTTATTGAGGCCCACGGAGAAAATCGCAGGTGAGGGGCTTATATGCGGGCGTTCCCGGGAGGGCCGTGGTGAAGGAGATGGTAATGAGCTGTCTAAGTCAGCACTTTCCTGTGGCAGTGGCGCGGCCACAGGGACCGGCTTAGGTACCAAGCTCCTAGCTATACCGGGTAGCTTGGGGGAATTTATGTTTGGTGGAACCGTTTTGAGTTCTCATTTGCTTACAGTCTGAGGGCCTCCCTTCGAATAGGGGTTTTGTCAGGGGTAATTTTTATAGACCTGAACGGGGTAGCTGAGGTCATCTTATCATCACTCCAAATAAATTGCTCTGCAGCAGCGGGGCTGAGGAACTGGAACAGGGCAGAACATGATCTGCTTAACGGTCGTTTACGTAGCCTTAAACAGTGGCAGGGGTGTCCTGTCATATTGCAAGCAGAGAGGACAGTGTTTTTGAATGAGTCTAGTGGAATGCGGTCGGGGGCATTACAAACCACGGCATAAGACGATTTTAGGTTTGCTGCAACTACGCATGACTGTGTATCATCTCCTGAGCCCTGTAATTTTCATCTACCTGGGTAATTCACTATTTGACGCAAAAATCACGAGCGATATTTTGCCACAGGAGCCAAACTGTCGTAGCTTAACGTCCCGAAAAACCGTATACTTACTCCTTATTGGGAATGTGAACAAGTCGGTCCTAGGCTTCATTTTCTTAATTCGTAGCGTGTTTCTCTTTCATCTTTTCACATCTTCGCAAATGCAGATTACGGTGATCTGGCAGGACGGCTAGCGCAAGGGTTAGGGAATAAAAGCTACTGGTTTTTCTGTTTGTGGAACTCCTCTGGCCTGCGGGCCAGGTTTACAAACTACAGGGATTCAGTTACAACTGATCATATGATCTACCGCCGATTTTTACTATTTCAAAATTTCAGAAAAGGGCATCACTGAAATGGGTCGCGGAGGGCAGCGTTGGATGGATGCTAGGACAGGAGTTACCACGGGAGGTCAGAAAGAGGAGGAAAGAGAGAGCCATGAGAATGTTGCTTTCAATGCCGGGTGCTGCAAGAAGCCTGCTGATGTGGACTAGTTTTTGCGCATGCTAATCAGATTGTCCGTGTGAGTGGACAGTCTTTTTCTTTTAGACGAAACTATTCTGGGTACCTAAGGGAAAAGAGCCTACCAGGTTCGTGTTTGCAGATCATTAGGGATCGATATGAGTAGGTGGGAAGAGTAAGGGAACCTCCAACGTTTTTTCTGATGGATTGCCTGCGGAGAGCGAGATTAGCTTCGGGTAAGTTCCAGAATAGAGACTGAATTATTTATGTTGTCGTAATAAGTAAACGGCGTGGAAATCTACCGGGAAAGTAACCAGTGGTGAGAAGACCGATATAAGGAGGGTTTATCGCGCTTATATCTGCCGTGGAATACACGGACCATAATATTATTAAATGTTGTTAGCTGAGGTCCAATTTTTGGAGGCTTTACTGTAGCAGCTGCTAAAATCCTGAACTTACTTCGCAAGCCCGAATCTGAAAGATGCGGGTCGTATGTGCGAATAAGTGTTGAAATAGTCAAAATTTGCGGACTTTGTTTTTTAAAGCGATGTGAGACTAAGATGCGAGCGTTCTATGGAGCATAGGCCCATTTTCTTTAGCCTTTTTACAGAACCTTCCTCATTGCCGGTTCACCGTTTTTGTTGCTCTGGTGCTGAACCTTCCCCTGATAATCCATACCCTTACGATATTATGGGACCCGAGATTGTGCATTGCTGTGCAAGGGACGCACCAAAAATTCGAACATATAAGGCGTACAGATTATTGTCGTGCACAGTCCGATCTGCACCACTCCGGCCATTTTCATCTTCCATGCTACAAATTATGGACGAATTAAATTCTTTTCTGACCACAATCCCTAGACCCTCGACTCCTGGCGCACAAAGCGGCGGTCAGTTTCTAAAGTATCGTGCTGTTTTGCCAAACAACGGCATTGGTCAAAAATTTGTGGCAAATCCAAGCGAACCGACGATTTTCTGGATGCTCCTAAATCCTGGGATACTTCTGCCACATTGAAATCATCTACAAAAATGGAGCAAGGTTTAGGCAGTTCCTACGCCCGGAATATTATAAGTAAAATGAACAAAGGCTCCCCTTGCACAGAGCCGCGAGGCACTGCGCTTTTGCCATTCTGTGAGCTGGAGTCGCAGCAACTGATCCGAACCCCAAAGAAACAGTTGCAATTTAGGTGCCTTACCTAATGTCTGCCTGAGCCAGTTATACCGAAAACTGGCAGGTTATGATGTAGCATATGAAGTATTTAGTAGAAGGCTTCACTGCGGTCCTGGCAACAGAACTCGGTCGCTTTCATTTCGCCTGTGCAGCGGGCTGTTCCATCGTAAGACCCGACCTGTTCTCGGCAAACCCGTGCTGCGTTGAAGTGCAGCGACTGCTGCTTACAAGGTTCGAGTTAAACCGATCCCTTATTGTTCTTTCTGGACAATCGCACACTGATAACATAGTTATCCGCCTTTATCTATAACCAGACTTGTGTATCGAAGCTGCTGCGGCTATTTTCCACTCTGCCGGGGGTTCTTTGAACCCAAGAGGTGCTCCTTGGAGCTCTGTTTCAGACTGATAGAGTACATCCGCCGTAGGTTTAGAGCTTGTTTTTCCAGAACACTTCAACTGCATTCAGCTAATTCTGTTCGGGCCCATCCAGGTCCATTTGAGGATTCTGGAGACGTTGGTTTACACCCAGCGGTACAGGCTGTTAAAGATTGAGGAAAGAGTCCCGCCCCCAATGTTATCAATTAGATCCAAAATACCATCACCCATTCCAAGGTTCCTACGCATTGGTGCTTGGCCTTTTCAGACTGCATGTATACACAGAACCTCTGGGATCCCGGGCTAAATTCTTTCCACACTGCTTGGATCCTGTTCCTAGCCGTGACATAATTGGCCCAGGCACCATGGTTCTTATGCTTGTTGCGATGCACCCGTAACATCCTTCAGAACTTCATGGCTGCCTTTGGCTTAGACTCCCAGCGAAGGGAAGGCGTTTACTCTGCTACGCTGCCGAAGGAGCAAAGCCATCCGTTGGCTGAAACTATTCCCTCTTCATTGCAGCCCACTTGGACTCGACTGAGAGATCTGGACTCTCTGGAGTCCGGCATATGCTCACTGATATATTTTGCAGACCCCTAAATTTATTCGGGCGATATTTCCGAGATGTTTGGCACTGGGAATGTATGCCTTCAAACCAATGTCACTTGTAGTCCCCTGTAACCAATATTGCTCTGTGGTTCTTCTTTTTTCGCAGAGAAGCTACAGCTGCTAAATCAGTTCAGTTTAGTTTGGTTCAGCTGTCATAGGAGGGTGAAACGAGCGTCCGGGATTCTTTCTATGGTAAACCCGAAAACCCTAATGTCACTGGTGCGTCCAGCGAGGGTTATTTTACATTTTTCTTTGGTTAGCAGTGTGACCATTCGAAATATTCAATAAAAAAGACACCCTTGGCACTACCACCATATTCTGCCAGACAACTAATTCCCAACTTGTACTGCGGGAAACATTCAGATACTGAATATTGAACGCTACAGTACCTTCAGTTTCTGGATAGGTGAAGCGTCAATTTTCATCCATCACCAGCAGCTAACCGAAAACACTGCTTTTCACTTAGTTGTATCGGTTGCTGTGGAAGACGTCCAGATGCCGCGCGGCACTTTTGCTTGCCCTCAAACTAAATACGGCAGCCAAACTGTATATTCACAGCTGACCAGAGACCGAGAGGAGCGACAGAAAATTATTTGCGAAAATTCTTGTGTCCATCATTCGCAAATTCTGACGGGTCTTGCCATGTAACCACATTAAACTGACTGAATCCCCTTAAACTGTTTTTCACAGGCCTAGGTGGTGTTGTCAGCGTACATTTATGGACACCCTAAAGGAGCACTCAAATACTGTTCCAGTGTCGTCGTAGAACAGAAATGCATAAAAATATTTTCGAGCGTCAAGTATTCAATTTTTAAGATAGTTCAACCCAAAAATTGAAACCCTTCAAATTAAAAGTGGATGACATTTTGGAGTCGTGCTCATCATGAAACACCAGAATCAAGAAAACTGCGGGCGGATTCATGGGCATGGTGTCGCAAAAATAACACCGCCTTTCAGAAGAAAAAGAAATTCAAATACCACAGAGCATTAAGAACTAAGAAACGCGCATACAACGCACTGATCTGGTCCTTTGTTTGACCGCTTCGATCACTTCTGTCAACTGCGAAGTGGGCTGAGTTGGTTGTTTTGATACTTCGTCCTACCGCGCATACTGACGTTTGCGCTACATTTGCCTATCCCGTTGATTGCGCTGGTTGGGAAAATGTCTTGTATAAAAAAGCTTAAGGATAGTCAACAGACACTGTTAGAACTATTTCCAAAAGACCATCCAGTATTTCGGATAGACTCCTGCACATTAGATGAAATATCATGCAAATTTGTGTGTACCCCATCACCTGTTGAGATTACTGGAAGTTTACAAGTAAGTTTTGCTAATGTTGGTGAGCTTTTGCGGCCTATCTATTACCCCAGTAATATTTTCGTTGTTATAGCCCATTTCAGGGTATGTAGCATTTCAAGAAGCTGCGTGACATCCAGTTTGCGCCGAAAATAAGGGGGCTAAGTGAATAAAGATTTTAAGGATTTTGGCTACGTTGTACACTTTTGCATGAAGATTACTTTGTGACC
Organism: Fasciolopsis buskii; assembly: GCA_008360955.1. Taxonomy (NCBI): domain Eukaryota; kingdom Metazoa; phylum Platyhelminthes; class Trematoda; order Plagiorchiida; family Fasciolidae; genus Fasciolopsis; species Fasciolopsis buskii. The sequence continues at coordinate 47,903 of LUCM01010366.1, forward strand.
TTTTTGAAATGTTCCCATACACATTAATGCATAGATTTAAAGGTATAGGGAAATACATAGTTGTACATGTATGCATAGCCGGTTTGCTAGTATCATGTAAACCGCCCTGGAGTTAGGTATCCGTGGATATGCCAGTATAATTTATTACCCCATAGCTGACAGCTCACTCCTTACTTGGAGACTCGATAGAATTTCCAATACGAAGCAATCTTCCAGCGCCGTTGCCTGTTGCCGGCTGACTTGCCGACCACAAGGACCGACGTAGTGCATTAGTTGTTCAGGTTTACAAAAGATCAGCCAGTAAGTGATGGAAATGGAACTCCATATACGTGTTAGGAAAAACGTTTACAAACGCAGTGCAGTCAGAACCATAGTTGCTTACTGGGTTCGCCCTTTTGAGCGACGGGGCACAGGCAGGTAATTCAGTACGCCGTGAATCGCTGTACACTTGAGGTATCTCGGTGCCTTTAATTGCGGATTCATTCGTCGCAAACTACTGGACCTTGTGGGTGCAATTGTGTTTTACTCCAACCCCAGGTGGTGCCTGATGAATCTTGACACGAACTGCAAAAAACAGACCAGGTTTCGTTGACTCGCGTCGTTTGTGGCTCAGCGTTGGCGTTTGACATTCTCATTTTGTTTTTTTATTGCGTGGACATCGGTAGTCGACACGTATACTCCATGTCTCGGGACCATACAACAGAACTAAGCACAATGCGGCACAGTACACCCGACCTTTCAACTTCAGTGAAACATCAAGCCGACGCCACAAGTGCTTTAGTCCAGCACACGCCGCTCGCGCTTTCCATGTACACATGTTTACCTCTACTACCCTGTTAGCATCGTTCAACACGCAGCTACCAAAGTACGTGAAACGGCCCACAATCGTTAGTTCCTCTCCATCCAGTATCAAGTTCGGTACTACTGTCGTTCAGTTCTGTAACAGCTCTTTGCACCTTGGGCGCTGAAAGCTGGACTGAGCTAGTCGTTTCGAATAAACTTGACAGTTCGCTGTATGCTCTCACGCAACCACAAGTATACAATTACAATGCTCCTAACAGGTTCACGAACTTCACTGGTGGAAAGCACTTAATAGCGCTGTCTGATCCACTGAGTCGAACACATCTTTCAGATCGAGAATGTACCACGATTGTTGAACTCACAAGGGCAGATGTGTTCAAGATAGGAGTTTGCAAACGTGCTAGCCACACAGCGGTCTCGATCGACGTTCGTGTTTGTATGAAGGAGGGTGGAGTATCAAAAATAAAGAATAGCGTCATCGGCAAAAGAATGGATTGGATTTGACGTGGTAGACAAAAGGTCAGTAATGAATAAGAATAGTAGGCGCAAGCATTATACTTTAGGAAACTTGCGGAATTACAAGAAATGTGTTGATGGGACCCCATCAAATCGAACGGAGCCGGTTCATTTACTGAATAAACTAGATGTCCGCGATTCGAGAGACGAGAAGAATCCGAACTTGAGCATTTTTGCCGAAAGACCTTGCAAAACTCAACCGAAAGCTTTAGTAGTATCTAGTGGGATCAGGTGAATTTTCCCGAGGTTGTTGAGTGAAACCGACCAAGTATATGAGGCGAGGGTAGTTGAACAACAAGATCGGAATCGATGTTTTTTGTTCTCCAGCCGTCCGCGTTCGATAAATAGGTGCCGGGATGAGGTCGAAATGCTTCCAATTTGGCAGATGTGGAGGAAATCAGTCAACAGTTTTTTGGTCTGAAGAATCGCGTTTAGGAATGAGAAGAATTACAGCATGCTTCCAGGACGTCAGAAAAGCGAAAAGTTTGGAAAGAAAACAAGAGTTAACGTAAAAGAGGAGGCAACTCACTTTGAGAATGACCGGCGGAGTTCCGTCTCAATCGAGTGGTTTGCAATGTTTGATGGGACTTACTCTTGTTGCGACGGGTCAGAAAAAGAAAAGTGGGAGTCGAGGAACTCAGTGGTATAGGTAACCGCATAAAGCGGAATTAAAGGTAAACCGAGAAGGAAAAATCTTAGCTTTCTAGTCTGCTTCACAGATGAATTACAGATGGGAGAGAAATTGAGAGGGCAGAAGTTGTAGGTGTCTGCTGTATTAAGGGACCAAAATGTTCGGTTGCCGTTTAGGGATAAGAATAGACGTTCTGCTTTGCGGCTTTCTGCGTAGTTGACGAACAGCTTCTAACTTGCAGGAAGCGGTTATGGTAGTGGGGACTGGGCGAGTACCGCCAGCGGTGCAATGTTATGCACCTCAGTTCTGGTTGAGTCGCTCGGGAGATTCGGAGTTTTCGCATTTGGAAAAGTGCGGAATTAAAAGATTTTTGCCTTGATAAACAATGTCGATAGAATTGGAAACGTGGAAACGCTTGAAAGAAAACAACAGTATTCCAGGGGTTGAAATTCAATGAACTGGAAACTTTCCCAGGCCACTGAATCGCAACGTTAGAATTTGTTTTAAGAATGACAAAGGGGTGTAGCTGGTGAAGTTGGTGGGGAATATGACTGGCCCAGCGAGCCGACAGTGTAAAGGATGGAAGTACTTTAGTATGGAGAAAGGTACCGGGTCAAGGCGAACCGTTCAGCTTCGCATTGTATAGCCGATGTCAGAAAATTACACTCGCCACTGACGATTATGAACATTGAAATCTAAGGTAGTAAATGGTTGTTGAGATCTTATGTGGTTCTATTCCTCTCCAAGTTCCAGGGTCACGGTTGCCGGGTCTCTTCCCCCCATATAGTAGGCCTTAAGGACTTGGGTATGTCCCCCTACTGCACTCATGCTTAAGACGTCATAAATACAGTTGTTCTATGCCTAAAGGTAGGGAATCAAAAAATGGAGGAATCAGGACTGCTGGGGGGACGATGAACCACACAAAGGTAATGACCAGTGAAAGGGAATCGGAGTTTAATCGCGAGTTGCAACTCGCGAATGGAGAAGTCAGTATTTGGTACCCAGTAGGTGGCAGCTGAATGATGATCAAAGGTATGGACACTTGCTTTTTGGAACAAGAGGAATAAAGAGTATTTGGGAAATTGATGGTTTTGATTTTCGGTCGAAAATAAAGCAAAAAAATACTAGTGAAACTGGTGAACAAATTCAATGTTGCGGTTCAGCTCGCTACTGTTGTTAAGCATGAGTTCCTGTTGACTTCTTGAGTGTTTACTGAGTTCATGAGGACGAGTACACTCATGCTTGTGTACTGTCATGTTTAATTTGATGAGCCACATAAAGCCTCAGTAAATCAGACGTGGAAGTCAGCTGATCAATACTAAAGCCATCTACCGCCGTCACTGTTACAGAAACTTGTCCCGCCTTGAGTGTACTTAGTGGATACTTACATCTGGTCACCGATGCATCTAAACGATCGCATTACGGTTGAGTCTGAATAGGGGAAAACGGGTTCGCACTACGAGATGAATAAGACGTCCACAAAACCAAGTTACCAATAATCCCGAAAGTCGTGAGATCTGGTGGTTGAAATTATCGAAGATTTGAAAGAAGCAGCTGCTCAAGGTAATAACCGAGGACTGTATTTAGACGGTGAAATCTGTAGGTGATGAGTTTTGGTGGGTGAAACAGACATTAAAAGTGGAAAGCATATTCATGCCAGACAATAAGAGCTCAACCGTTGAACCAAATACTTCAAGCAACAGTTTAAGTGGTCGCGCACTAATCTAGTTATTACGACGCCAGATCTGCAAATCCCTAATTAGCCTCACGGGGTGGAGCTTTGATCACTAAAAATCTACCTCGAGGAATATCGTGCACTTTCCAAATTGAATAGCAATACTTAAATACAATCATCTACCACCTTGTTCCCTGACATTTAGAACGAACCTATTCCGTCATCACAGAGTCATATTTACCCATTTTCAACGTAATACATAACGACTTCAATAATCATCGTGGGGTCAGTTCGATTCCAATAGTTATCAAGATGTTAGCCTGGATATTGCTTTGCCTTTGGACATCGGATTGCAGGGGAAAGTTGGTGCTTTTTATCGAAAAGTATGCCACTGAACATAAGAAGCTCAAGTTCGAAGCCATAGCATCCTGCAAGGCGGGCTTACTCTGGGGTCAAGGTCAGATCTGGGCCAGCGTTAATATAAATAACTGAACAGAGGTCATTACCTATTCCCTGGTGGTGTTACCTCGGCTGTTGATAAAACGTTTCCGGTCTAAACGTCAAACTCAGTGCTCATAAACTTCAAAAATGCCACGGAAGCTTTTGAATTTATTCAATTAGTTGTGTTCATGTTTATGGGTGCTTAAGAGTTTGCGATGAACTACGAATTCATTGGAAGCAATCAGCGGTGTTCAAAAAGAGTTCCTCTTTCGACATTCCTGTTTGATTTTGTCATCAATGAAATAATTTGTTACAATGAGACTGCACCTTGGTGTGGTGTGATGGATTGCATTTTTTTCATGATCGAACGAGCTTTACAGGGCAGCTTATATCAAGCCGAAGATTCAGTCATAACTGGAAGGTTACTGGATAGAGAGGCCTGACTAACTAGTTTCCTGATCTTCCAGGTTGAAGTTGATTTGAGTTGACAACTGAGTTAAAAATTGAGCGAAAAAGATAATTGATCCAAATGGATGGACTTCTAATGAGCCAATCTCCACTGCCTTGCGTGCATGTTTCTGCTAGAACGAAAGACGGATGGAAACCCTACTCATTCTCCTGCTTAACGTCTGGACTCCCTAGCAATGCCCACGCACCATTCCTCATGGATTACACGTCTGCAAGTAGTTCCATACGTTGGCCGTCGTGCACACTAATCAGGCCACGCTGTCCATTGCACTGCGCGGGGCGGGTAGTGATAAGTATAGTAATGCCCAGAGCTCCCTCTCTTCCATCCAACTTTTGTCTTCTGCTCCTAATCGTCCATTTGGAAGCGACACATGCTGCACTTGGAGTTACGTTCGGTGAATCCAGATTCGTCGCGACTGGCTCGTATTTTGGTGAATGAACGTTGCGCTTCTAACAACCATAAGGCAGCCTGGTAAGGATACCCTCGAAATCGACTTTCTGTCTAACTGTGGCAGACGTTCATGTGGAGTGGCGCTTGTACTAGTATACAAAAGTGAACAAACTGAATGCAATACATCCAGAAAAACAGTTTCCCAATCTGTGTTCGGAAGTCCGTCTAACAGGAAGCTTAGAATGCTCACGATCAGGGTTGGTTGCAAGTTATTAAATAGGAACGACTAAGAAAATGGTGGCCGCATCAGGAACCGTTGACTTCGGCAGACAATTTCGGCCCATCCGTTATGGTTCGAATAAGCTTTACAAACCTGAGAACGCCCTACGTGACACAGCAGCCCAACTCATCCCAGAGCAGCGTAAAAAGTTGAGAAATGGACAGAATATTTTGACAAACTTAGTCGACTTGTCAATTAGACGGCGAACCCACCAACTTCATTCCGACCCGAACCATGCGATGTCAGTTGCTAGCCGTAGTCAAGCAACCAAAGGACAGAAAAGCCCCCGGGTTAGATAGCATTTATATTTTTTAACGTCATTGAGTTATTCTGCCTTATATGGAAACTCGATTTATTTCCCCGCGGTTGCACTATATCCATTCTGTTACCCACTTACAAAGAAAACAGGACAGTTTGCGAGAACTTCACAGGTATCTGTCTGATTGATGTCGCCGCTAAGATATTTTGTGCACTGCTTCCTAATCGTTTTACAGTTACCTTCGAGATCACTACACTCGACCAGACCAGGGGGTTTTTCAAAGTGGCAGAGATTACGTTGAGTACTTGAGTACTGAAATACCGCTATGAGTTCCAGGAGTCCACCATGACGTTTCATTGCTTCCCGCGATGCTTTTGATTCAGCTAAGCACTAGACCCTGGGGAATTAATAGAGGCTGATAGCATCACTGCTGTCTCCTGTTGAGAGATTATCATTCATCCACTAACAGGAGTGCGAGTGAGGAATCTCCAGAATTCGCTACTCATTTTGGAGTGAAACAGGGTTGTCCACTTCTAGTTTTGTTCAATTATGCCATCGATCGGACTATGAGCAGTGGGTTCACTGGCTATCCAGGCATATAGCTTATCCCGTCGATCTACATCTCGTATGTGGAGCTTGCGGACGACGTGCAGTAATCGGTCGTATCTCACTGTGCAGTGAAAATCGGCCTTAAAGTCCAGGCGACCATCCCAAACTTAGGTGCCCAACAACTTTTCATCAGGAACTAGCGGATTAATATATATATATATATATATATATATATATATATATATATATATATGAGTGAAAATATCTGCAGCTCAAGTTGCATATTTTTAGAAAATCGACTTCTGCTCCGTATGTTTAAGCAAGTGATGTGCCCACTTTCAGATGGCTCCAGTGATAGTGTACGCCTCTTCCCACTGGGCGTCAGTGTTCTGGAAAATAAGGCGATCGGTCTCCAACTTCTGGAGCATTCGTCTCAATTGTTGACATAACGTTACGACAGCTCATCCTTCATTGACTGACTTTAAAATTTATCTGACGGGTAGAACTCGATTGCTAAACAGAGTTTGAATTTTATAAGAATAATGCGATATCCACTGCGAATAATCCGCGAAAAGCCTGATGATATCCTGTTGAGATTTCAGTTCTTGTGTGAGAGAAGTCTAATAAGGATTCGAGTCTATCAGGGTCAGGCTTGATCGATTTGTGGGAAATTTCGTACTCCAAAACCTGATGGTATTTACTCTTATTGTGCTTCTGGTGCCATTAAACATTAGCTCTGCTGCGTAGAGCCGCGAGAGGTTTCTCCAATGCTGTTCCTGATCCTCATCACGAATATTGATATAGTCCAAACAAGCCTATGCGACAGAGATTCCGGGTAACCTGATCGATTGCATTCCGAAAGTATGGATCACCGTTCGTTACACGAAAGGGAATCCGACGAAACTGGGACAGGTTTCGAACGCAATGAGCACCCTGTCCCCGTCTCGGATTGACATTTAGCGGTGGGTCGGCTTTACATCTAGCGTAATGTAAATTGCTTAGTGATTTTTCGACCATTTGATCAATCTTTGGGAACGGATAAGCGTTAGGAAGCGTGAAACGATTTACTTTCTGGTGGTAATCAACCACCATTCTGTGTTTTTGCCGTTCATTGGTAGTAACCAGTATGTGAGCCAAGGTGATTTGGATGGTTCAGTGATTTGTTCTTCCAACAAATGGTTGATTTCCGTTCTGATAAAACGCCAATCTGTGATGAACTGTTCTCGAGGCTTAGCAACAGTAGGAGTGCAGTCAGGTAAATGATTGGAAATCAGAGATGGTGGGTCAATACGGATTGCAATAAGATTGCATAGGGAGGACGGTTCATTTTCATCTCCAAAAGGAATTACAAACATTTTGTATAAGCGTAAGAGGTTGTGACCCAGAAGTACATCAGTACAGAGATTGGACAAAACAGGCTTGGAATGTGATTAGTTGGAATTTGTGTGAGACGGAGTCACATCACATTGTCCGTGTGTGGATTGTCGATTGGTGGACGCCATGGTGAGGGAGCTACGAGACCTTTTTATTTGCCAACGTTGTGAACTAGGAACGCAGCTGTCTGAACTTTCATTAACAACCAAGGCTTGCATAAGTACCCTGTTGACAGAAAGCTCAACTATCGCAGCAGAGACAATGTGAGACGGACGCCACTACCATAGAATTTCTGCTACGAGAAGCTGATCGGCAAGCCTTTTCGGTAGTGCTCCTTTTTATTACATTTCTTGCACACCATCAATGTCTCCGAAGCATTTTTCGTGTCTGGTGGAAACATCGAGTGAGCAATGACGAGGTGCGTCACCGTCTGTTGGGTGCAGACAGTCGCTCTCTGACTGAGATAATCGCTCTCACCGCCTTCGGCGGCTTGGGCACGTACTGCCTATGCCTGCCCATCGTCTACCTTTTCGTGCTCGTCTTGTACATGCTGGGGAAGTCTGGAAGAAACGACGCAGCGGTCAGGCTATGACTTGGCGTAGAGGTATAAAGGAGTTAGTTTCGGCTTCCGGTTGATGGTTTCCGCCTTCCTGGTCGAGGGCCAAGAGATGATGATCGTCGTTGGTTGGAGACGCTGATAGATATGGCTGAGAACCGAAGTCAGTGGCCTGAATGCTTTGCAGCCTGTCTGTAGAACTCACCCCCCTAAGAATAATAAAAAAACAACCAAAAAATCGCAAAATCATTTGGTTCGTTATAGTTTATTATTTCCCACCTTTCTGTGAAGTTTCATTTACATGTTGCGTTGGCACTATGCTTGTTTCCAAGGCGGTTACATATATGTATATGTATTGTATACATATATATATATATATTCTTTTGGTGCGTCTTGACTAGACGCGGACGCCGAATACTGGGGTTCAGATGAATACAACCACTGAGATCGATAACACCATTTCTGAAGACCCTGTTCATTGTGTTAAAATCAGGCGTCTTGTTTTTCAAAAGTCGTCGAATGGAGTTAGGTTGCATTCTACGGATGAATGCATCACATGGCATCATTCTGGTTTTGCTTGTCTGTGACACACATTTCTCTGCTAGGAATTTCGATTTCTGGAAAAACTACTTTAGAGTTTGGCTTCCTTCCTGCTTGCAAAAGGACAACAGATGTCGAGCAGAAACCTCATTTTTCCGTCTTGTGTACATTTTTTAAGAAAATGCAACGCATTTTCGTAAGTTCTTTATTCCGCAGTGTTCTCGTAGATGGAAGGTGTGTAATTTTTCAGAATATTGAGCTTTTCCGTGTCGGATGTTGATGATTTGGAGATGAATGAATGCACGGAACCAGTGTTTCTAGGCTGTTTGAGAGGTTTGGGAAGATGGATCAGCTTCGAATCGTTCCGGACGTAGAATTTTGTCCATTGTTAAACGAGTAAATTGTAATGTACTGTGAGTAGTGGTTGGTTATTTTATTCAAACACTCATCATTCAAGAATGAGAAGATTGCAATGTTCAGAATACAGGCTTTATTGATTTAAAAGATAGATGGAGTACAGAACTGAGATTTAAAAAATAAAGACAATCAAAACTACCTTTTACAGATGCGGGAATAAACGCAAGAACGATGCACACCACAGTCTTCAACCCTCGCCAGGCAAGATCCCATCATGACGGTCTAATTTCATTTAAGCAAACCAATCCACCAGCTAGTTTTCATACTTTTTACCATATCACTGCCTGACCACCTCTAGCTATCATCATCATCATCATCGTTCACCGTTAAACAGCAAGGCAAGCCTCACTGACCGCTGCCTTTCCCCAGAGTTACACGTTTATATAAAAAGAGTGAATATTCAATGGGGACAGGGAGTGGACCTACACATGCGGGAAAAGATAAGATGCTGCTGCAGCCAACACACGGAACACAGTCTAACTGTACAAACGCACATGTTTTCAATCATTCTGATTCGATAGAAAATGACAGCACGATCGCCACTGTTCACGGTTCACTGCCATATCCTTCAGTGTCTCCAGCCAGCAAGTCGACGAGTCTTTCGGACCCCCACCACGAAGGCGTGAGACACTTACTTTACTTAACTTCGCTGTACATCTTTTATATCCCACGTTGCCACGTCGTCTGTTGGCCTCCACATGACTTCTTCCATTCCTTAGGAGGAACACAAAATAAGGCACGGTATGGTAGACGAGTGTTCGTCATACGCAACACGTGACCCAACCAGCGTAGTCTACTAAGTTTCATACGCTGAAACAAGCTGTTCTCAGAAGTGGCACCCAATACCAGATTCCTAACATCAATGTTACTCACCCGGTCACTCCATCCAATCCCAACCATACTACGTAAACATCGGTTGTCGAAAATCTCCAACCGACGAACATCGCCCACACGCATACTCCACGTCTCGCAATCGTACAACAGAACTGAACGCACTGCAGCACAGTGCACACGACCTTTCAACTTCAGTGAAATATCAGGCCGACGCCACCTCTAGCTATCTCCCAGCCATTGCGAGCCTCGGACAACGAGGAACAAAGGGGCAAGCGCTCTAGGGATGCGCGAATGTGGCGCAACTGCCTTAACCTATTCTAATACAATCCCTGTTCTGAATATTGAACTCCAGGACCCAGAACTTCACACCTAATCTCTGAGTTACTAAGAGCATTTACCCACCATATTTCACCAGTACGATGACAACAGCGAAAATTTCCACGGATCTTAACGGCCATATTTCTGATCATCACCATCCTCATCGTTCAGCCTTAAACAGTGAGGCAAACTCATTAACCACTGTTTTTTCTCAGGGTTGCATTTTCCTATAAAAAGAGTGAATATCCAGGGTAAATAGGGAGTGGACCTACACAAAAAGTCTAACTATACAAACGCACATTTTTAAACATTGTGATTCGAAAAAAATGATATGATCAATACTGTTCACGCTTCACTGCCATATCCTTCAGTATTTCCATCCACATAATTGACGGGTCTTTCGGACCCCAATCACCAACACGTGAGACATCTACTTTACCTAAGTTCGCTGTGTATTGCATTTTCTCATTCCACGTTTCCACGTCATCTGACCCGCACATGGCTTTTTCCGCTCCGCAAGAACAAGAAACAGGGCATGGTATGGTAGAATAGTGTTCACTATACGCAACACGTGTCGCAACAAGCGTAGTCTATCAAGTTTCATACGATGATATAAGGTTTTCTGAGAAGCGACACCTAGTGTTAGATTTCTGACCTCCATATTACTCACCTGCCACTCCGTCCAATTCTAGTGATACTACGTAGACGTTGGTGGTCGAAAACCTCTAAACGACGAACATCTCCCACGAATATTTCGTGTCTCGAAACCGTACAACAAAACTGAGCGCAGTGCGGCACAATACACAATTTTTTCAATTTCAGTGAAATATTAGGCCGACGCCACAAGTTCTACAGTTCGGCACACGCCGCTCGAGCTTTCCATATACACGTGTTTACCTCTACTACCATGTTAGCATCGTTCGGCACGCAGCTACCGAAGTACGTGAAACGGTCCATAATCGTTAGTTCCTCTCCATCCAGCATCAAGTTCGGTACTACTGTCGTCCAGTCCTATAACAGCACTTTGCACTTTGCAAGGCACATGCCAAACAGAGTAACTGACCTCGAGAGTCTATCTTGTGCGCGTTGTGCTTGGTCCGCAGATTCGAACAGGCACATAACGTCATCTGCGTAATCTAGATCACACAGCTTCCCTCTATTTCCCATATCGACTTCTGCATTCTGAAGACCTAAGGTATCTTTCATGACGAAGTTGAACAGGAATAGAGAGATGAGACACCCTTATCGAACGCCGCTAGTCGTTTTGAATGAATTTGATAATTTACTATATGCTCTTACGCGACCATAAGTATGCAAGTGCAATGCTCGCAACACGTTCACAAACTTCACTGGCATACCTTTCCGGTGGAGAGCACTGAATAGCGCCAACCAATCCACTGAGTCGAACGAACCTTTCAGGTCGAGAAAGACTACGCCCGTAGGGCGGCGGTATGTGTGGTGCGTTTCGAGTGTCTGTCGGGGAGTGAATACCTGGTCGATGCAAATTCGACCTGGACGGATTCCGGGCTGCTGTTCGCGGATATTGTTCTCGCGAATTGGTGTCAAACGACGCAGCATTACCGAAGATAACTATCGGAATTAAGCTAATCCCTCGATGATTGCTACAATTATTCCATATGCTCTTCTCGGAGATGGGTACACTCACTGACTTACCCGACGATAACGGAATTGTGTTGTATTAACTTGCAGGGAAATCGTAGACAGAAGATAGGTTGTTGGGAAAACTGAAAATAATCGTTGTTCGAACATCAGCATCATACTTAAACCGATGACAAGGAGAGCTAGTTGATAAGTTGCTAATGTAAGTAGAAGAAAGAAACGGTAAAAGAACAACACCCTGAAGCACCCCTGAGTTGTTAATCAACGGTTTCGAAACTTTACCGTCCATTCGTGTGCACTGGGTTCGGTTATTAGAGTAATCAGACAGCTTTGCTAATAAGGAACTGAGACAACCAACTGTTTGCAATTTGTGAAGTAGAGGAGATCGTGTGACTTAGTCGAATGCCGGCGAATAGTCTAGAACGACGAAACCTACAGATTTTATCGATGCGTTTAAGGACTCACAAATGTGATGAATGAGGGAGGCGACAGCGTCCAAGGTGGACCTGTTAGATTTATAGGCAAACTTAGGAGGGCCGTCAGGTGGAAGGCGCTTAAGGCACGCTCCGTCAGTTTGAAACCAGATGTTAAGGCGATGGGGCAAAAATGTTTTGCCAAAGCAGTGGAACTGTTAGACTTAGGGATGGGAATAATAGTGACGAGTCTCCGACAGTCAGGCATAGGAGACGAGGTTAATAATGAGTTAGTCAGAGAAGGAACTGCATCCGTCAGAGACAAAGCACCGTGTCTTAAAAGAGCTAAAGACAGACTGTCAGGACCAACTCCTGTGGCAATTTGTGGTGCGGAGGAGGTGGAGCACCTCTTGTAACTGTCGTACCATCACCCTGTCGAAATATGACCGGGTTATAGGTGGAAGGATGGATGAAAGCATGAATGATGCTGTCGACATCCGCAGTTTTCACATGTTTCTTCTTCCCACACAATAGTGGAATGCCTTGCCACAGGAATCGATTGTTCTCACCACTCAGAGGTTGGCTGGCGAATGTAGTGTCGATTCGTTGGATTTAAGCTTTTATTAGGTTGGAAATACACCACACGCTTGTGTTATTACGAGATTTTTAGGAGTGCTCCTTACATATTCATCGAGATTTTAGTTTCTGCGTGGAGATGTGGTCATTTGAGAAGAGTAGTTTCTGAGGGAGGCAGATATAAAAAACTGCGTTGGCCGTCTCTGTGAAACTGACGTTGTCATTGAACAGGGGTTCAAAAGAGAAACAGATAGATGCGAGTGAAAGGGACTTCTGAAGAAGAATGAGGTTGTTGCGCGAAAGGTTACGGAGGCGAACTCGGATTTGATTTGTTTGCCTGAAATAACGGAATGCTGACCTAGAGTATATCTTGGACCTTAACAGAAGCAGACAATGATCACTACTTGATATGGGAGCACGCATTTTCAAGGAAAATAAATAAATGGGGCCGCTTTTGTTAGGAGAAACGCAGAGGTCAATCAAGTCAAATAGTCAGTGGTAAGGCAGATGCATGGTTAAAATCACTCAGTAATATGCAGATTGTCCTTAAGAAGAGGAACAATAAATACTAGAAATGAGTCGAAAAAAATGCGGTATTTTGTTGCGATGTAAAAGGAGCAATGTATAAATTGGTTATGGTGGTACTTGTGTGGCGAGAAAACCTGGGATGACACTGTCACAAGACAGTCAATTACGATGAGCGAGTGCGTATGAACAGATTCGGACTTGCCAGACCAGGAGTTTATGTATGTTGCCACAGTGCCTCCATCCTTCTTGTTGAAAACTTTGTCTTGCCGATGGTGTCTAAAGCTGTCTATCGACACGAGTGAATCAGCGACATCCGGGTTCATCCCCGATTATTGTATGCAGATGATACACCTGTAAACATGGATCGGTGATTGAAGTGTGAGGGACAGATCCGACGTTTTCGTAAACGGAGAGCGGATGTTGGTACTCAAGAATGCCAGAATGGACATCTTGGCTGGTAGGGTGCATTCAATAGCTGCCTGCTAACCAGCACGAATGTCTCTTTTAGATCGATGAGAAAATAGTTGAGGTGCATCGATGCGTGAACCCAGTCCATATTGAAATGGAATACCGTTTTTCAACAAAAGTAATTCCGAGTTGTTGTAGCGGCGAACGGAGGACATAATGGAACCAAATATCCGAACACAAAACAGCGAAATAGGGTAACACAGAACTGCAGCACAGCCAATCAAACGGCAATCCTTGTTCCAAGTATCACGAAGCAAGCAGGTATAGGATTTCATCAGAGCTTCTTCAATCAGTTTGAAAAGAACTGAGGGAAGTTCGTCGGGACTAGGTGCTTTTCTCCTCTTCAAAAGTCAAATATTCGACTCCATTTCCAATCCAGTTATAGGGTCGACAGACACTTCCCAAGGAGTCGCAGCACCAGATGCCAAACTAAATCCGTTAGCGTGTGGCAAGTTGGACTGATCATTGAAGTGTTCAGTCTAGTGGTCCAACTTCTGTTGTTTACCACTGATAAGCTCTCCATTCCTATCGCACACAACTTCACTAACCAAAGTTCGCCGCCCATCGCTGTCACGATTAAGCTTAGACAGTTTTTGACTGTTACTTAAGGCGGCCGCTTCCTCCATCTCTTCGGCTACCTTAAACCACCAGTTTTCGCGGTCATTTCTAAGGCTTATGGTCAAATGACGCTGCAACTGTCGACGCATCTTATTCACCTCGTTGAAGTTAGGCAGCTCACGTTTTTGCTCCATTAGACTTGACGACGTTTGCGAGATCCAGTGTTTTTGATGAATGCTAGATCTAGGACCACAGGCGAAATCTGTTGCCAAATGCAAAGCCTGCTTTATTTGATCCCACTGATCGTCTGTATTGCTGTTCATTGAAGTTCTTAGTCCCTCGGATAGTTTGTTCGTAGCTGTTGCGAACAGCCGAATCAGACAAACGTTCGACAGCCAATCGGGTTTGTGGCCTGCGTCGATGGCCATTCAGCTGCAGCAGAAATCGCATTAAAACTAACGCATGGTCCGATTCGACGTACGTGGTCCAGTATGATCTACAGTTCTGGACAGAACCGCGCCAACGGTGGCTAACTGCGATATGGTCAATCTGACTCAAAGTACCTGTCGAGTTAGAGCGCCATGTCGCAGTGCGACGCGAACTGTGTCGGAAATTCGTACTAGATAGGAATAAATGATTGTCTGCACAGAATTGGGGAAGTCTTTCTCCGTTGTCTGTTCGCTGTGCAGGCAAGGCGCATCGCCCACCCATCAGGATCCCGATGCACTCAGTTTTCCAACTTGTGCATTAAAGTCACCTGCTACCACTACAATGTCAGAGCGTTTGCTCTTCCGAACAAGAGTGACGAGGTCATCGTAAAACTCGTCTTTCTCCATGTCAGTGCTGCAGTCTGTTGGAGCGCATGCTGAGATAGCAAACAAACTGCGCTTAACACCACTATCCTTTCGGACGCCGACTGATCCCTTCAGTCTCATGGCACACAAGCGACTGTTGACTGGGGTCCAGTCTAGAAGGGCTGCTTCGGCCTTCTCACTCAACACTATTCCTACACCACGTTGACCCACAGCTTGAGCTGCTTCGTCTCCTGAAGTGCGAAGAAAATATCTTGATGAGACGATTGGCGCAGTCAGTTGAATTACTCTACTCTACTCTACTCGAATCCTGAATTCGTGTTTCACTCACACAGCAGACATCAATCGAAAGTGAGTTAGTTCACTTTCAGAGCCAAATACGCCTGCTGGCCAGCCTGCATTAAAGTGCGCACATTGAAGGAACTCAGATGCAGAGGCTGACGAGGCTTGAGAAAATGTGAGCTAGCAGACCAAAAACCACCTACTACACTACTTGACAATAAACCGTTGTGAGTATCGGGCGTTATCAATGGGGTCACTATGGGTAGGCAGAAGGGGCAAACAGATTGGGTTGGAGACAGAAGAGACAGGTTGAATAAAAGGGAGGGAATTCTGAGCAGTAGCATACTTATCACTACCCACTCCACCTGTGCTTTTGTTTCTGACAATAACCTGACCGTCATGCAGCGGGGTATTTATAGCTGAGTGGAAGCCCATCTACTTGGATCAATTAGTCTTCCACTCGTTTTTCCGACTGAGCTGCTAACTCAAATCAACCCCTGATCGGGAATACCAGAAGACGACTTCGTCAGTCGTTCGAACGATTGCGAAAAGCCCGCTACTTGTTCGATTTTTCAGTAGCTCAACATCGTCATACGGTCTCCTGTTTGAACAAATATCGATGTAACTGTTCTCGCATGAGGATAGGGTTATCTCCATAATCATTTCGAAATAAAATAGTGAACGGGAACAAACCTGGCGAACACCGCCTGTCGTAATGACCTCGGATAAAAGCTGGGCAGAAACACACTCATCTTCGGCTGTTCCTATAAAGGAATAACTTATTTTGTCACAACCTGCAGTGAGGAGGCAGCTCCACAGAATTGGGCGATCAACCAGATCGAACGTTGGCTTCATACGGGGAATACAGAATTTGAGGGTGTACGGGAATTGCCTTTGTGGCCTAAAGTTTGTCGCGAAGCTTGCTTAGTTGGGCGTTGTGACGTAGTGCTGGCGTAAAGGTAACTGTCAGGTTTCTTCAGTTTTTTGCGAGCGATCGTTTATTCTAGTCCGACACAATTCGCATCGCACAGCGACATAGCGTCTTAGCTCGACAGGTATTCCGGGTCAGAACGATCGCGCTACAGTATGCCACCGTTAGTGCGATTGTTTTTCGAACTGTAGATCATATTGGTCCGCATACCTATACTTAGGCATTGCTTTAATCGTAGTCCGATTTTTCCTGCATCTCAACAACCATCAGCGCAAACTCGGTTGGTCTAATTCGGCTGTTCGCACCGGTTATGAGCGGAAACTATCAAACGAGCTAAGAATCCCGGCGAACAGCAATGTAGGCGATTCTTGGGATCAAATCAAACGGACAATGCCTGTGGCACCAGCGGTTTCGCCTGTTTGTCCCAGATCTAACATCCTCCAAATTCTTTGGATTTCTCATTAATCGCCAAGTCTAATCAAGCGAAAACACCGGGTTTCTAATTGGAAGGTGAGTAAGATATGTCCACATCTGCAACTTCAAGTAATAACAATCCTTAAGAAAGGTCGCGGAAACTGTTGGATTATGATAGCCAATCGATGAAATTATTAGTTTTTTTCACGTAACAGTCAGAGGTTGTTTAAGCTTGTACGCAACATCAGTGTTCGGCCAACTTGGGTTGGCAAAAATGTATGCGATAAAAATAGTGATCCTATTTTTGGCCAGTCGCGGGTGCTTAGCAGGTGGGGCAGTTTAGCTAACCGTGCGCTACTTTAGCTGGCCCGACGCCAACAACTGTGGATCCCCGGGTGGTGTCACTTGGCCTTCTAACGTAACTGGTAGTACATCCAAGCATTCGACTGTTGAAGCGAGGAGAAATGGTCGGTCCCAACTAATTTCCGTCATTTCTTTTCAATTTGATTGAAGAGTCACTGGTAATAGCACTTACTTTCTTGCTTTGTGACATTTGGTGCGAGGAGCATATTCCGTTATCGTGGAGTGAGTCACTGATTGTACCCATCTTCAAGAAGGGCATGCGCAGTAACTGTAATAATTATCGTGGTGTCTGAGATTTTCGCTTCGACAATGGTGCGTCGTCTGACACTGATTCGCGAGGGTAACGTCCGCGGACAGCAGGCCAGATTTCATCCAGGTCGGGATTGCATGGACCAGATTTTCGCTGTTCTATAGCTACACGCACACCGCCACCCTACAATCGTAGTTCTTCTCTTTCTTTCTAAAAGACGCTCTTGACCCAGCCGACCGAACAGCGCTATTCACCGGGAGGGTATGCAACCAAAGTTTGTGAATCTGTGAGCGTTGTACTCGTATATCTATGGTCGCTTAAAGGCATGTGGTGAGCTATCAATTTCAGCTTTGTCATCGACGAGGTAATAGAACGTGTTTTAGGAGGTCTTCAGTTGGGTCGGACTCGAAGTTCCATGTCGGGTAAAGCTGCGTGACCTAGATTACGCCGACGACCTTGTACGCTTGTTTAAACTTGCGCAGCATGCGCAGCGTAAACGGGACAAATGCGTGACGGCTAGCTGCATTCGACACGTTATTCTCACCCTCAAAGTGTAAGGTTCTATTGCAAGACTGGACGTCGGTGACTCCAAATTTGGTACTTGTTGGGTAATAACTAATCATTATCTATCGTTTCACTTACCTCGGCATCTGCTTGACTAAGGATAGCAGCACGACGGCAGAAGTAAACACGCGTATATCCCGGGGTCAAGCGCCTCACGCTGGACTGAGGCATTTATGGTGTCAGCCTGATATTTTCTTGACATTAAAAGGTCGTATGGACTGTGCCCCAGTGCGCTCAGTTCTGTTGTATGGTCCCAAGACATGGAGTATACGTGTCGAAGATGTTCGTCGGCTAGAGGCTTTCGACCACAAATGTCTACGTAGTATCACTAGGATTGGATGAAATGACCAGGTGAATATTGTGGAGTTGAGAAATCTAGTATCATTTGCCGGTTCTGTGAACATTTTACCGCAGTGTATAAAGTTGAGTACACTACGTTAGTTGAGTCGCATGTTGCATATAGTGGGCACGTCTACCATACCATGCCCTGTTTCTTGTTCTTGCGGAGCGGAAAAAGCCATGTGCGGGTCAGATGACGTGGAAACGTGGAATGAGAAAATGCAATACACAGCGAACTTAGGTAAAGTAGATGTCTCACGTGTTGGTGATTGGGGTCCGAAAGACCCGTCAATTATGTGGATGGAAATACTGAAGGATATGGCAGTGAAGCGTGAACAGTATTGATCATATCATTTTTTTCGAATCACAATGTTTAAAAATGTGCGTTTGTATAGTTAGACTTTTTGTGTAGGTCCACTCCCTATTTACCCTGGATATTCACTCTTTTTATAGGAAAATGCAACCCTGAGAAAAAACAGTGGTTAATGAGTTTGCCTCACTGTTTAAGGCTGAACGATGAGGATGGTGATGATCAGAAATATGGCCGTTAAGATCCGTGGAAATTTTCGCTGTTGTCATCGTACTGGTGAAATATGGTGGGTAAATGCTCTTAGTAACTCAGAGATTAGGTGTGAAGTTCTGGGTCCTGGAGTTCAATATTCAGAACAGGGATTGTATTAGAATAGGTTAAGGCAGTTGCGCCACATTCGCGCATCCCTAGAGCGCTTGCCCCTTTGTTCCTCGTTGTCCGAGGCTCGCAATGGCTGGGAGATAGCTAGAGGTGGCGTCGGCCTGATATTTCACTGAAGTTGAAAGGTCGTGTGCACTGTGCTGCAGTGCGTTCAGTTCTGTTGTACGATTGCGAGACGTGGAGTATGCGTGTGGGCGATGTTCGTCGGTTGGAGATTTTCGACAACCGATGTTTACGTAGTATGGCTAGGATTGGATGGAGTGACCGGGTGAGTAACATTGATGTTAGGAATCTGGTATTGGGTGCCACTTCTGAGAACAGCTTGTTTCAGCGTATGAAACTTAGTAGACTACGCTGGTTGGGTCACGTGTTGCGTATGACGAACACTCGTCTACCATACCGTGCCTTATTTTGTGTTCCTCCTAAGGAATGGAAGAAGTCATGTGGAGGCCAACAGACGACGTGGCAACGTGGGATATAAAAGATGTACAGCGAAGTTAAGTAAAGTAAGTGTCTCACGCCTTCGTGGTGGGGGTCCGAAAGACTCGTCGACTTGCTGGCTGGAGACACTGAAGGATATGGCAGTGAACCGTGAACAGTGGCGATCGTGCTGTCATTTTCTATCGAATCAGAATGATTGAAAACATGTGCGTTTGTACAGTTAGACTGTGTTCCGTGTGTTGGCTGCAGCAGCATCTTATCTTTTCCCGCATGTGTAGGTCCACTCCCTGTCCCCATTGAATATTCACTCTTTTTATATAAACGTGTAACTCTGGGGAAAGGCAGCGGTCAGTGAGGCTTGCCTTGCTGTTTAACGCTGAACGATGATGATAATGATGATGAACTACTGAAATGAATTACATCCTGGCTTTTTACGCGAAAAATGCCTTGCAGTGAGAAACTGCCGGGCGTGGATTAAAAAACAGTCTTAGACACCGCGCAAGAAGCAAAAAAACTGTTTGAAAGCCGGAATAGGGTAGAACCAGTGATGGACTCAGTTGATTGCGGAAACTTGTGAGGTAGATGGAGGTTAAAGCTAACGAGATGAAATCGAGTGAGGTTTTAAACAGATTTAGTTGGTAGATTTTTTTACGTATATTAGAAATGCAATTACTGGAGAGCCGCGCAAATTTTCTCGAGGTGAAAATTGGGGGATAGAGCACAAATGTCTCAGTTGATGTGTCGTATACCGTGGTTAGTAGTATCTTATTGTTCCAGTCAAATTGTCGCCATTCCAGAATGAGAATATTGAGAAACCCAGGATTTAGACTTTATTCGTTCAACAGATATCTGAAATAATAAAATGTAGATAGCTAAAGGTACGTTTTACCGATCTGATTATGACAGCACGAAAAATCTATACCACAATATGGCTGCCGCATTGCAAACTTGAATGGAGCTGCAAGCGGTAGTGGTGAATAGCAGACAGCAGAATTAGGGTAGGTATATAACTTTGAAGAACAATCAACGCCTATGGGATACAGCTGGGGTTGAATCCAACCAATTTGACGAAATCAGGGACGTGGTAAGCCCTACACATAACATGTCACCAAAACCATAACAGAAGGAGACCATTAGGAAAATTGAATGAAACACTTTCGTTTAAGTTTTTGCTTCGTAAGTAATGCTCTTTCACGTCACCATCATCCAAAGGGGCTTAGGGGTTGGATGAATACTATCCGTGTCAAATCGAAGTTGAAGTTTGCCTAAAGAAGTCCCATTCTGAACCTTCGATCAGAAGAGCGAAATAGGATGTTCGCAAACCGTTAGAACCGATCACCGGCTATTTCAGTTCTCATGATTTTTGATTGCTCTAGACCCGAAGTCCCATACTGTCGAGCTTCCGGCAGACGCCGGAAGTCCAATATGTACGCCTCAGCCAGTGTGGTCTTTGGACAGGAAAAAGGGACTGTTATCCTTGTTTCACGTCCGTCATCGGTAAACTTGTTCTTTTCTTAGGGAGGACGTTTACTGATCAAAAGCATGCTACTTCCTCGATACTCCCACTACCTGTCCGTGGTTACTCATTCAATGAACATAACCCCATCTTATTTAAGGCTAACCAGCAGTTTCGTGTGCGTTTATTTATCCACTAGACTGCGTCCTACTGTGACCCTTCTGAACCAGTGCTAAAATCACACTGATTTTTTGAGCTTGCTAAACAGTCATATGACAGCCTGGTTTTTTTCTTTTATTTACTCCTTACAGGATACTTATCCCCGTTATCCCCCCATTTGGTTTTCCGATTCCGAAGATCCCATCCTAACGCGTATTTTTGATCAACTTCGTCTCACGGATGCTGTGAACTTCACGGTTGGTTTTGTCTTCGCTTTAAGCGTGTCATTTTATCATGCGTTTTCATCAATTCATTTCGTGTTTCTATGCTCATTTTGTAACGTTTTACCTGATTTCGCTCGGTGTTTTTTTTGTCCACAGGTGGATCGCCAAGTAAAAATGCTTGTGATTCAGTTATGTCGATATAAACACATTGACTGCCCACCCGAATTGGAACGGTTATGCCCTGACTTTGATCCCCAGTTGGTAAGTTTGTTCATGCGGTCTATCTTGTTGCACATCGTTAATTTTGATGTCTAATGTCCTTTTCTTATTTTGTTTTCTGGTTTATCATTTGTCATCAATTGTTTTATGAATTTGCACTTGCGCAAGTGTTTTCACTGCTTTAGGTTGCCGCTCGACATAGTTGGCTCATAAATCTTTAACTTCCACGGTTACGTAAACAGAGATATAAATCACAAAAATTGTTGCTCAGTGCCCGAACCATTATTCATTGTAATCACCTCTAAATAACGGACCATCTAACGTAACTTCCAGCAGCACCAACGCCCAGGTCACCGATGAGATGGGACGTGGCCTGCAATATCCCATGGCATATATATAGGAACTATATCATAGTGCTGATCTTCAGTAAACTTTTGAGAGACAGTCCGGATAGCCCACCAAGCAGCCATGGCATTCGGCTCTAAGTCGTTCGTCCAGTGTTCTTGATAGTTATACAATTTTGGCAATTCCTGACAAACAGAGCTGTTGTAGATTGCTCCCTTGACCTGCCGTAATAGATTGGGAATTGGCCCTCTTTAAGGAATCCATTAAAACGTGAAAGCTTGGAGATGGAGAGTAATGATTTAAGTCGGACGAGCATTTGGAGAGCCTCACCACCGCTACCATTGTCAGGCCGATGGCGAATATTTCGCTTTACATAGGTCTTTGTTCGATAAGGTTTGCCAGTTCTCACAAATGCTTTGACGTCCAGGTATAGAAGTCTTTGATTCTGGCGGGATTTGAACTCATTCGCAGGCAGGTAGCCAATATTCCTTAAATGAAATGTGCAGACATCCATGTTGTCTAATTGAGTTAGTTTGCACGGTAATGTGTGGATTGTCTCTTTGTTTGTTGTTCCTCGCTCCCACTGGAGTCGACATACACGCTTGTCACGTCTGATTTATTGGGCATCCTCTTTGATTCTTTCAGATGCGGCGGTCAAGCGGTTAACATGGTGACTTTCGGATATCATGATTGCGGTTTCGAATCACGCCTTTGGTCACTTCTCCACTTAGTTGCGTTTCAGTAACTGCCCCTCCCCCTTTCTAAGATGCTGTGCATTTGTTGTATAGTGGGTAAATAAAGAAAGAGATAAGCATTATCATCATTATTGTTATTAAAGCGACAGCCTTTATTCATCCTAATATGGTATTCTGAGAATTGTCACTGCACTGTGATTTGCTGACACTTGGTTAATAGTCGTTCTCTGTATCTAACTCTTAATTTTTTCGTCAATTGGAGATGACAAAATCATCGGACGGTTTTATCGGAAGCCCTCGAACGTGTCGATCCAAACAGTTTTCGTCGTGTAGCCCCACGGAAGTCCCTTTTATAGTGGTTTTCTTATTTCCAGGGTAATCTGAGAGGGTTCAGTGGATCAAGCATCCATCGCCTTTGAGGAGTCAGAAATTCGAATCCTAAATCTGCCGGTCACTTTGCTCGTGGATGACTATTCGCTGCCGTCGGTCTCGTCACCGCATCTAACCTTTGGGTACCTTGTATGGTTGTGTACCACTCCAAGATGCAGAGCCCTAGCTGCCACTTCCGCCCCCGTGTAGCAGCTATGGTGCATGTCTTTTCCACTGCACTCAAGCATCCAGCATGTCATAAAAACCTGTGTTCTCATACCGGTGATTGGGGGCAATCAACTCGGTCTGCTACTTCGAGGGTTGGAGGCTCAAGTCACTTCGGTGATAGACCGCGATTCACCGTCGTCCAGCTGATTACCGTATCTGACTGCTTTAATTCAATGCGGTTTTATGTCACTTCGTATTTTAAAATCCTGGCTGACGAGTCTCATGGCGCTCCAGATGTAATGGGCCTGCTTCTTCCATTTCGCTGGTGCTATTGTTTGGTAACATCTGGCTTCGACTCAGTCGAAAATCGATCCGGTTCCCACTAACGAGCGGCAAAAGCCAAATCGAACAAACGCAGAAGTTTGTTAATTAGTCAGAATCAGATCGCTTATATTGGTCGCTCACGATCACTGTCGGTGGTCAGGCCGATACGACCGTGGCGTTCGGATGTGAGGGTCGCAGGTTCGAATCCTCCCACCGCAGACCAACTTCCGCACTTGGCAGCCCTTTGTTGGCCGCGGTCCCTCTTCCTAAAAAACATTGTACACTTCCGATTCATTAATAAAAGGAAGTAAAAAGAAGATAAACACTTACTCATCGATTTTTCTGGGGATTAACTTGACCCATCAGTATTCATCTACATCCTCATGCGTTTTTTTCGCTCGGTTTATCGCTCGATGTAATCAATGCGATGTCACCATAGGATTATGGATTTTTGACCAAGGTGATAGATAAACCCAGTCAAGTCCACTGCCGTTACAGTTTTGTGGATGTAGAGAGCCGTAATTTTATTTCACCCCAATTTATCTTCTTTAGCCAAACAGTGACTAAATTATGAATGCTTGGTTGGTTGGTTCATTATTCTTTGCTCACTATTTACGTTATCTCTATCCTTCAGAAACCCGTCGTGTATCGGTTCATGAGTAACTCTACCTGTTCTTCTCTCCCACTTTTCGTAGCCTCCACCCGACTCCGCCATCCCCTCCGAGTCCCCACCCGCATCTCCTGATCCCGGTAGTGATCCGGACGACACCGGGTTCGAAGATGAAGATGTTCCCCTGAATGATGCATTTGATGATTCGTGAGTTAGCCTTGTTTGTTTGCATATCATAACACGCTTAATACGTTTCTCCATTTCTATGTTAACCTTATCTATTTTCAAGGCGCTAGTAAGCAGTTTTGGTCATATACCCCTCATTCCATCACTATGAACCTATATGTATTCCATGGACTGTTCTATTGGACTTGCCTCTTTGTTAATACCTTGCCTCAAGAATCGGCGCTTGCCTAGATGGCTGTCAAAGTAGGCGATCATCTAAACACAAACCAAATATATTTGCATTTAGTCTGCATACACAAAGGAGCGGTATTCATTCCCTTTTGGCTTGATCAAAATATTTGACTCTCACGCCATTTTTAACGGCTTTAGAATTACCTCCCGCCTGAATGACAAGTTCTGTTGTATGAGTATCCCAAGTCACCTTGTACATAACGCTGCTGATTTCACACAGCTTGCGATCTCGTTTTGGTTGCCGTGGCCGGTAGCGTAAGTTGGTAGTAAGTTATGGAAAAATTGTACGAAACTTCTTTCCCATCATTGAACAGCGTTGCAGTTCGGGAAGACAACCCTATCGTTAATCCAAACAAGCACGATATTGAAGGCTGTAGCAGTCGGGAACATCTGGTTGATTTAACGGCATGCATTCTGGAATTTAATACAGATATGATGACCGATTTCATTCGCATTAGGCGCACAATCCAGCTGAGATAGAAGAATCTACTCAACGCTCTGCCTTGTCTGACCTCGTAAAGACAATTTCTTGAGCTCTCGCATCTGGGTTATGACAATTAGTTGGAGTGTTCGTTGATGCCCGCTTAAAGATATGACAGACAAGGTAGCTACTTAGCTAACCCTAAGGGTATGGAATCCGGCTCGTTAACATACCGTCACAATGGAGCTGTACCTTGATGTGGTCTGACAACTTCCCTGTTTCCGCTACCAAACGAACTATAAAGGATGTCTTATTTCAATCCGAAAATACAGTCATTCTTGGAACGTCAAGAGGTAAAGGCCTAGCAAAGTAGTCTCCTGGTCCTCCAGACTGAGTTTGATTTGAGTTAGCAACTCGTTGAAAATTGAGTGAAAAAATAATTGATCCAAATAGATGGTCTTCCACTCAGCCACTCTCCGCTGCTTTGCCGCATGTTTCTGTTGGAGCGAAAGCTGTTAGTGGAAAACCCTATTCATTCTCTTGCTTGGTGGCTGGACTCGTTAGCAGTGTTGGTCCAAAAAACTTCAATCCATATCACAAACTGTGGACTCTATACTGCATTCTTCGACACACTATCCATTGCTTCGAGTGGGGGGTGGATATTGATAAACGTGCTCCTTCTCCGAGTTCCCGTGGTCAGTTAACGTCCCATTGCCTTGTGGATGAGGCTTTCTAGTCAAAGGCTTCGGTTATGATTTCCAAAGAAAACCCTTCCCGCAATGTGGGCAGCCGCAGAGTATCGATCATCTGAATGCCTTCAACATCCTTTCGAATCTCCGTTTTCCGACGCAAGGATCACACAATATGCCATGAGGAACTGCTACTCGATAAATTTACTAGATGACAGCATAAGTGGAATGCACAGAAATAGTTTGGGTCCATTACTTACTGAGTTACCTTCAGCTCAACTAAACAGAGCAACAAGCTATCCTAGCGTGAACTTTGAAGCATTTAAAGTGGGTGTATGCTATCTCTGAAATGCTCATACAGTGCTCTACTTCCGTGATCACTTCGTAGCTCAGGTGCTACCTCATTCTTTCGTTTCACCGTTCGCGTTTCCCGTGATCTGGCCTCCAGTGCTCGGGGTCAGACTGGCTTTGGGATCTTTTTGAACATGCGGAGGCAGTGTCAACAGTCGTTTGTGTGCAGTTTTTTGGACGTTTCTGTACGTGTGAATAGTAGTCGGTTGAAGCGTCATTGCCTATTGGTCTATGCGCCCACTGATTACCACTCTCTTGAGACCGAGGATCAGTTCTACCGGGAATTATCTTGATGGGTGTTGTTAGTGATTTTAACCCTCAGGCGGAACGTCACATCGGCAACCGACAAGTTTGTTTTGATCACAGACTTTTCCTGGCCAATGCCAATTTTTGTGACAAGCGATATCAGCTCACTTGGCATGCTCTCTCGCCTTCGCAGCGTTGGACTCAGCAGTAGCCGCCACACATGACCCCTTGCCCCGCAAACCTCCGAATCGATAGATATACCTTGCTCTAGCTGCTCTGTTAGATGCAGGCCTGTCTCTTCATGCTCAACACGCAGTGAGATGTGTAAATCCTTGAGACGTCAACTGACGGAGAGCAATGCTGGATAAGAAGACAGGGAAGTGGAAGAGGTTGCCATTGTCGGAAGTAGTCGCAAACTTCATTGTCTGACTAGGAATACTGAATAACAAGTCAGGTGCGATCGATAAGATTCATGAATCTGGCGGCACTGAATCATTTTTCAGAAACATCGGATGACTTGTTGGGCGGAGTGCTTTAGGGTGCAGTTTAGTTGGCCCGCAGCCACAGTGGGCCTTCTGCTTATCTCTGCAAGTGAATCAATCCAAGTGGATAGCAACCCTCCATCCGAAATCGAGGTATAAGGCAGCTGGACCGGATGCGCTATCGTCATCTTTCTTCAAGGATGGTGGCGACGTGTTCGAACCGGAGTTAAAATAGCTTCCGAAGTTCATCCGGGTAATGGAAACGATTCCTATGGACTGGTGATTGTACCGATTTACACGTAGGGTAATAAGTCCTCATGTGAAAACCACATAGGAGTTAGTTTAGTAGGCATTGTCCTCCGCCAATTACCTAGTACTCGCGAAAGGTGTATGGTTGAGAACCAAGCCGGATTTAGTTACTTGACCAGTTGTATCTCACCTGATGGTCGTCGATTAGATGAAATGTCTTCGCGCTTATAAAATGCCTGGTTTGCATTCACCAGTTTGATGCATTTGTGGCATCAACGTGACATCTGCTTATCGATCAAAAGTAAAGCATAGGCGGCAGCAGTGAGATCGGTGCAGTTCTACGGTTCCGAAACATGACCTTTGAAAGCGGAAGATATGCGAAGACTTTCGGTGTTTGAGCAAGGTTGTCTCCGTAGTATTTGTAGAATATGGTGGGAGAATTTTGTAAGTTACTGAGTGGTTAAGCGTAACTTGTTGAGTTCTAGGGTTCTATCATTAGAACAGGCATTGAATGAGAACAGGTTGAGGTTGTTGGGACATGCTTTTCGCATGCTTACAAAATGACTGCCCAACTCGTGCGCTGTCTTTCGAGGCATGCAGTAGTTGGAGGATAGTTCAAAGTATGGATTTCTAACCAGTGGTCTGACTCGTGTAGGTGCAGTTAGACTACGGGATTGGGGTCCACAAGATCCTCCAAAGCGGTTGGATACAATAGGTGATATGGTTAAGTGCTGCAATCAGTGGGGCCCTTGTATTCGAAATCTTTCTTCTTCGGTATTTTTCTTGTAATCTGATATTTTGGTTTCGCAGGTTTCAATTCTGTTGTTATCTTTCTAGAAGCACCTGTACTTCCCGTGGTACTTCGAAATGGACGTTATTATAAATATTCCGCGGTTGAAAATTTTTATGTGGTTACCAAAAAATTCACCGAACTTCGCTCTGGTTGGTTGTTTCCGCCTACCGACCAAGACCACCCTACAAAACTCTATAAACGATAGAGCTCATTCGACTTCTGACTTGTATTAGTGGGTTACCAATAAATGTTCTGCGTTGGTCTTCCCTCTCTCGCTAGCACGCTGAGCTGGCTGTTTGAATTCCGAGCTCTGTTTTTGTGTGTAGCTGCCTACTCAAAGGACATCTGGTCCGTTCGATTCCGTTGTGCAACTATGGGAATTGAAGGCCCCAACCCGAATCATTGTCTGTAATCTTGGTGTGTGTTAGTGATCTACTAATTCTCAGGCTTTGTGTTATTAGGCCTCCGGTGGTTGCACATCCCCTCACTGTGTGAAGTGCACCGACACCTTGTCTAATTTGTCTCAGCGCTACAGCGCCCGATCGTGTCGGTTTTATTGTTCTATAGTGTGACGTTTTGTTTCAGTGTTGTATTGATTAGCCTAACTGGAAACACAATCCTTCAGCTTACTATATTACAGTCAATCTTTTATTATTCCCAGATCCTTTTTTGTCTGAGCAGAAGCTATGAGGTAGCAGACACAACTAGAGCACGTTGGTACAGAGTTAATAATTGTACAAACTGAACTGGATTGACCTCGTTATCCCACCTGATCTGTTGGGACTTTATTTGGTCTTATTCCGCTTCGACTTTCGGAATTATGGTCGCTCATTTAGTGGGCCATGGCGAATATGGAGTATATCGGTTCCATCACGCTCGTGCAACGCACGTATCTAGCATACAATTTTCCATCGGATCTATTGAAGGATCAAATGGGATCATTAGTCTTTAGTGTTTTTGTGCGTCCCTTTTGTTTGTCCGTTTTACTCTTTTCTACTAAGTTGATGGAACAGCTCATTCGAAATTGTCACCATGATTGTTCTGTCCAGCGTCTCATCCGATGACCGATCAGAATACGATGGAATTTCCTCGCAAGATGCTGAACGTTTAGAGAAACTAAGAGCAAATCAACTCCAACTTTGCGCTGAGGTATGTTTTTCCCTCATTTCTGCACGTTCACATTGTTCGCATTTCCTTTTTTTTCAACAAATCCACAGTGCCTTCAAGTTTTCATGCATACACACGAAGCGAAGTTTAGTAAGACCTGAAGCGTGGGATTTTTTTTTCCATATTCCGCTTTTTTCTCATCGCTGGTTTGTTGGGAAAATGAACAATAACGTTCTTTTGGCTTTTTGTCAACGCGCACATCATGATACACGGCTGTGTGTATGTTCTTTTTTGCCTTCAGTGGTGAGTGCTTATCTTCGTTTTTTCGCTCAATGGGAACAATCCCACATCCACTTGAGGTTGATTCTTTGTAGTTTATTCTTAGCTCCGTTCCCAAATAACAGCATGATCTCAGGCTCTAAGTCGGCTCCTCGCTTCACGAAATGCTCCCGAATGACTTTCGTCTCACATACCCTGTGATGGGGAGGTTCTGCGCACCGCCTTCTCGTAATGGGATCTTTTGACAAAAGTGCGAGGACGAAAAGAATGCTTGCCGCCCTTCACTAAGTTGACTTGTTCTTGATAATCCGTCTAGGAGAGTTGGTTAAACCCTTATTTCAAACCAACCACGGACGTCGTACGAAACATGCGGTTGCGTAATTACCGACATCCGTGGAAGCGGAGTGTACTAAACACTATTATTGTCTAGCCCCATCCTAAGGGCCTATGAACTTAGTAATCAGCCATCGATCCCCAATGGGTTGCATAACCCTCAGATCGTGCTGTTCTCTTGTGGGTTAGACCGCTTGGTCAAAGCCTTGGGGAAGACCCCCTAAACCAACCCATTTCTTCGGTTCGGGAAACTGGGTAGTACCAAGCCCACATAATTCTCGTGGATCCCGATGGAGGGCCGGTGAGGTTGCGATGGTCAATAGAAGAACTATCATGTATGGGGAATTCTGTGTATTGTTTCTTCTTGTTTCCCCTTTCTTGTTCATTGTTTTCATCCTTCGCCATGATTCCAATGACATGATCTGTAGTCCGGTTTTCCAATTTACACACATATATATATATATATATATATATATATATACAAGAGTCGACTGCAGTTTATGGTACGAAGAGGGTAACCTTTATGTGATAGCAAGTTTGCATCTGACTGTGATGTTTAGTCCTATCACCATCTATGAATCGGAGAATCTCAGACCGCGTAGAAAAAGTCCAGCAAACCTTACCGGCCTGGTCCTTTGGGTAGATTTTTCATTGGAATTTTTCGCAGCTTGAACCGTACACTTTTGCTCATCTTCCAAACAGTCAACTCTACCGTGAAAAACTTTCGTATCACACTTACGGTTATCCAATACACGTGATTTGGTTCTCTTATACCTTCAGCTAGTTTCTGGCACGTTGTTCGGGTTGGACGATAATGCTCGTTATCATGCCTGATTCTGTGCAACTCTGATTCCCAAGATCATGACCGCCTGGTCTCGTTTCTCTGCCCTAGAAGCTGAGCCATGCCTTGCTCACCACTTTCATGCTTTGAGCATTCGTTTTCTAGCACTGATCCTCAAATAGCGGTAATTTTTGTCTTATTCGTTCTGCCACATTTCTTTACGATGCAGAGTAGCTAGCGTAACTGGTCCAGTTTCCATCAGTTTCTTGCAATCACTAATTTTGCACTCATGTGCTCTTGGTTTTCTTTGTTACTACGGCGCCGTATACTCTAGCGTAATGAACAGAAACTAGTAAAAAAACAGGCGTACGGTGGTTGGTAACAAAATTATTAGATGAAACATTTCAAAAACAAGTCATCAACCGTAGTGAAAGGAAATGTTGGATTTCGCGGATTCCAACCCGGCCCTCTTACTTGACCTCCACGGATTAGTCCACGGGTTAAGGTTTCCATACTCTTCTGCCATACCATGAATTGACCACTCTGAGTCATCTTATAGCCATCACCTGTCGCGGAGATCAGTGTGCAACGTTTCGGGCGTGCAAATTAACCCAATCCCCCCGGGTCTATTTGGGTTAATTCTTGTTTTGAAGTCTAGAGCCAAGTGCCCCACACCCAAACTCACAGTTACTCAGTAAATTGCCACGTTATATTCTAACAATATTGCGACGACACGTGCTCAAACATCGACAATCTTTGTATGTTTTCCGTCGTTGATAAACGTGCTTCTGAGCCGAATAACCGGATCAATCTTACCGTTGCGGTTAAAACTTGACCTTTTATCGATAAGCGGATGCCCTGGCGATGCTAGGTGTTTGAAATCGGTAAACGGGGGTGGAGCCTTCTGAGTACCTGAATGTTTTATATCGCGCGCAACCAACAGGTGAGATGTAACCGATCACCTGAAACTCGTACTTCAACTAATTCCTTTTTAGTGATCAGTCCTGTAAAAGCAATTTACGTTTGGAAGGCGGGAAGTGTTTCCCAAACATGTCTAAATTGTCGTTCACATAACCGAGTAATATTTACAACGTACCTGGGTCTTCACTCAAAAGCATAATATCGTCTGTTCTAAGTCACACAACTTATTATTTGGACGAATAACGATGCCACTAATCTCAAAACCTGATTGGGCGGCTTTCATGAGGCCGGCCCTACTGTTTAGCGTCTCTCTTGGTGAACTCGGATGGAAGATATCCATGTGTATGAACTCGGTTTCGGCTGTTCGCACGTGAAGGTGGAAAAATGAATTGGATTTCTCTGGTGCATTATTTTATGAGGTGCAGCATCACCGAATTGCACGATAGACTGAGACGGATTCCGCTTCCAGATCGAGGAAGATAAAGATTTGGGGGCCAACACCTATGATATAAAAAATGTGATCAGTACCTGAGTCGCGTACATCGCCTCTGATAGTCTAACGCGCCGCGTTAATTATGAAATCCTCAGACCATTCTGCTGTCATGTGTTTTGCATCTGATCAAAGTAAATGTCTCGGTCAACCGTCTACTTCGATTTAAGCACTTGAAAAGCTAGTGTGTAGTGAACCCAATTGTCTTTCGTTTTTTTCTTTATTGTTTTCGTTCTTAGCCAGGATTCCGATGAACCCTGATCTGCAAACAAACCTGAGTAAATTATATATATATATATATATATATATATATATATATATATATATATATATATATGACTCTTCTCAATGAACTTTGCAATGTCACAAAGTTAATCAGGTGGCAAGCTGCTTGCATGTTTCATTCACCTCGGGTTTTTTTGATTGGATAGGTTTTCCCTACCAAATCGAAACTTCACGACGGACCCCGAAAGATGTTGGAATGCCACTGCAACGTGACACTGCTGCACTCATCCGCTCGCCTGATCATACAGTTTTCTGCTGAATGTTCGCCCGGTGTTCAAACCGGCAATGCTTGGCAGGTATCGGGCACACTGGCCATCTAAGAAAATTGTGCTGCGATTAATTTCACTCGGTAGAGATTATTACAGATAAGCATCTTAGTTACGGACTTTCAATCTCTCCCAAGTTTAAGCTCCAGGTTTGGCTATATCACTGGACATCACAATAGGTGTTAAAAGTAAAACTCGCCGTAACGCAGTACGCGCATGCGTGTCGTCCAAACTTGTCCTAGTTGAATATGCCAGGATGTTTACAGTACGAAATTCGGGATCCTTGTACACTATAACGCATGCTTGCGAGGCTGTCCTGTTGCAAATAGTTTTCAACCCTTCTTTGTGACGAACACAACTAGCGATAGTTCGTTTGCAACTAACTGCATAGTTGCATCTTGAATGTCATTTATGGTCCTCAACTGATTGGAAAGAACATCCTAAAATGTTCATAATAGGGGAGTTATTCCTTAATGGCATCGCATCAAGTGTTCTATTCGTCCATGTTAAACTCTCCACTTGGTGCACGTTTGTGCAATTGGATGTCTCAATCCAAAAATGCCAAGGGCCCAAAGACGGGTTCGCTATAGTTACTTATAAGTTAATCCGCAAAAACCCCAACACCACCACTGCGTGAATTAGAGGCGATCACGTGCAATCAAACTCACTGACGCAGTTCAAGCTATCAAGTTAGTGAGGTGACCCTAAAACAACAAAGGTCAAAGGTCATGGAATAGTTCCAATTTTGATTTTTACGGCCATTACCTTTGCCCTGATATGATCGGGTCCTGGTTAGTAGACGGACTGTCAGTCACACAGGGAAGCAAAATTAGTGTTTGATATGTGGTTAGACGGCAGCGAGATTGAAGCTAATTCAGGACACTTGGTTGTGTGACAGATTTTAGTCCTTCGCTCCGGGGTCTCGGGACACCGGGTGGTTTGAAAACAGTGAATCTTATGGCCGGCTCATTAACGTTACTATTTTCGGGATGTTGACCTTTTTTTGATTATTTGGTACCACTCACCAATGTGCTGCCAGGTTTTGACCAAAATAGAAGCCTGTTGTTTGAGTTGACCAAACTGAACTATTTGATTTCCATGTAAGGTTTCTGCTCTGTCAGTATAACCGGAAACGGTGCACGAGATTAATTGTTCAAACTGCACCATGTGTATTTACCGTTGATGATTCCCAACAAAGATGAAATCGCTGCACTGCTTGGCTTTCAATAGCTAGTTGGGCGTTCGTGCCATCTAGCAAATCGCCTGGCAACTTGAGATGCCTGTCACATGGTCAGCTTGTCCGTTAGCTCGTTCCATGTCTGCTAAGAGGATGTATTTTTTGTTGTTTCTCAAGTTCACATTAGAATACTTTGGATTTTGCTCATCCTCTTGACTTTTTCCGCATTCCACTCTGATTTGTTCATTTAGGGTGTAACAAAAGGAGGTATGCAGTCATCTGTCCGACTGATGAAAGAACTTCGGGATATATACCGGTCAGAAAGTTACAAGCAAGGTGAGGGTTTCTGTCGTTCATCTACCGTGCATCCACCTCTGTCTTCATTGATTTACTGGTTTTTATTTTCATATACCTTTTATTAAATTGCAATGTTTCTCCTCGCGTTTTTTCCTCTTGTTTCTCCTGTTTATCGGTGTCACAATTGGCATGATGGAGACGGATAAGAACAAGGCATCACTATTCTACTGGCTGGTCAATTGGTTATATTTGTTGACTAGGTTTTGTCCCAGAGTTGTATGAATCACTGGATAACCCCCAGCATCGTAGCCCCCGATTCAGTCAGTTATCCAAATAACCTAATTGCTGGTTGAACAATTTGTCATCATCATTCGCCATTTGTATATGGTCTGTGCATCTGGACTGTTCGCTCCAGTGTTCCATATCTAATTGGTGTGCATCTTGGACTTTTTCTCACACAAACACCTGTTTGGGTCGTTTGTTGTCTGCCCCGATACTGCCTTGACTGGCGGATCCACGCAACAGATGTGTGGTTGCCTATCCTCTACGAGCGAGGATGGTCGAACGTTAATCAGCAAACTTTTTAATATGTGCTCTCACTTGATTCTTATGTTACCCTTTACGTAATATGCCTCTGTTAATCGAACGTACCTGTTACTAATTAAACTCGCTATCACGATTTTCGAGCTAATTGACAATGCACAATTAGTTCTGCAGTACGATGACTATGTAACTTTCTGGCACTAAATATCTTCCGGCTAACCTCACAGGTAGCCTAGCCTAGCTTATCCGTCAACCACAGGTTTGCCAAAATGTTTTTTGTTAGTTGCATAGATAGTTATTAATTTAGGGTCTGCGTACTTCATACATAAGTAAAAAAAATGCGCATTTGACGGGTTCATATCAATTGCGATTTGGGCTTTTCAGTAAATGTGCTGTTTCTTCAAGTTCATCTTCATGCCGCAAGTGAACGAACATCATTATCGTTCAGCGTTAAACAGCAAGGCAAGCCTCACCGACCCAACGTTACATATGTCTATAAAAAGAGTGAATATCCAAGGGGAACAGGAAGTGGACCTACACAGGGGGTGATAGGTAAGACGCTGCTGTAGCCAACACACGTAACGGGATCAATTCGGTTTTTTTGAACTCTCCTCGGGGCGAACAGAACCGGAAACATCACTGATCGGACATCATTTGACTGAGGAAATATCTGAGAAAAGTAGTATCTTCGATTTGATCGATTGCTATATGCCCGAGGGTATCTTCCAGAAGAATTGGTGACTAAGAACAATCGGAAATATATCAGAAGGGACAGAAAAGATTATAGCATTATTGGATGACGAGCCACACGTATTAACCAAACTCGTCTTATTTTATAGAGAAAATTTCTGCCAAGCAAAAACCTCTCTGCATCTTTGACACTCGATCTTGAAATAAAATCAAAACAGATCGATTATTGTTGAGAAACGAAACACTTCTGATTGCTGTTGCGAGGACAGCGACGGTGACGAAAATTTAACACCAGGATCAGGCGCACGGTTGGTCGGGGACAATCACATCAAAATGAGGGAGACAGTCAAAGACGACAGTACAGACCGACTAACAACGAAAAGTCTGAGCCCGGGGAAACAACAAAACAGAGGAAGGGCATAACAGCGCGCGAGCGTGAACCGCTAAGAGTACGTGAACGGTAGTTTTCGACTTGACGACACTGATAGTGGTGGTGTTGAAAAAACATCGCTAGTAGTCATGCGGAATAACTCATTAACGGAAAAAGATGATTAGTATTTAGCTATGTAGATTACGGTAGTTTCTCGGTTGGACCAGACAACCGGATGAAGATGTAAAAGTTCAACTGGTTACCGAGGAACGGGGATAAACAAGGGCGAGGTATGAATTATTCCCACGTGAGCCGACGGAGTACTTTTGGAAAAGGGAGATTCCGTGTGAGAATTTCACAGTTTGTTGGTTTTGCTAGCACATTCTTCTGTGTAAATCGCAGAAATTATTTTGGTCTCTATCTTACCTAAATTGTTCCCGGGGATTATTCTCCACCAGTTATGGAGTATTCGCTAAAGGCACTCGTCTGACAATAAAGCCAATTCCCGACGCAATCGAGGTTGGCCTTATTTGTATTTTGCAAATATTATAACGTAAAAGCACGTTCCTTAGAAGCAAAAGTATCTGTATTTTTTTGTCTGACTCCATGGATTGCGCCGTTTTCGGGTGCTATTTTTCACTGAAGGTTGTGCTAGAGAAATTCATTTCTCTTTCACAGTCCCCGTATGCGAACAGCCGAGTTCGTGCTTCCGACGATCTTTCACCACGGAAACGATACTCTTCAGAACCTTCTTCCCTCCTGTTTCTCTTCACCTTTAAGACTCAAATGTTCATGAAAATCGCGATCTTCTTACGAGACCAGTGGTAGCGATAATCCTTCAAAGTAGGATTGTATGATTTAAAATATGCGGACGACTTTTTCTTCGAGTAAAAATTCCAATGAGTTGCAAGTATTTCCCAACCCTTGTAAGGGCAGTGTAGTTTTTGCTCGTCCGAAGTGTAACATTCTGTTTTATGATGGGATGGACCAGAGTGGTGTTGATCTTTCAAGGTAATTGGTACATAAAGTGAATGAGTTCAGTAACTGCCATGTATGTTGCAGTGTTACGAGTTATGATGAGCCGATTACTAAAAACGAAATTGGATCTCTCCGCTTTGAATGCGTTTCTTCGGAACACCTTATGGGCCATATAAATATCATCTTGTTCTTGTTTCATCGCTTGTTATTGACTGAATACTTGTGAATGAAACGATTAAAAAGTTACTGGTCACGTTTTTACAAACTCGAATTGCCTCCGCGAAAGTTTACGCTCTCTGTGGCCCCCATAGACAAACCTATTTTTAAAATAAACAGCTCGAAGGTTGGAGATTGTAAAACAGGCATTCTGCACGAATGTGGTCTCATTTCAACGGTTCAGTAAGTTGCATCCGTCGCTTTTAATTCAATTAATTTACGGATAATTCGTTTCTACATCTTTTTTCGAGACTGAATGACAGACGTTCTCATTGTCGAACCCAAATGAAACTAGCAGTCCACAAGAATATGAAGCTAGGCTCGTAGCTAACCAGAAGCCTGTACGCACCAGTGCTGATGCAGCTTTGATCGATAGTAGACTTACCGTACGCAGGTTTCGATTTAGCACGAGAAATCAGCAACTGCGTCAGCCCAGGTAAAAACACGAATAGCAATGCGGCACAGATAAATTAAGGGTCGGTTTACGGAATGTTTATTACGTTCGTGGCTTTGGAACGATCATGATAGTTGGATCCATTGGTTAGGAGTTTAGGGATTTTTGTTTCCAGATTCTCACGTAATCGCTAACGTGTAAATTCGTTTAATTAGGCGTAAATTGAGTTGTTGGTTACATGATCCGGGAAGACCGATTTACCCAAGTTTGACTATATGGATTTGTGTGGTTTTACCATGGGGAATTTCCCTGTTTCGGTTCAATTTCTCAGTGTACAGCGTAATCGTTTATTCCGCATCCAGTTCACACGGGCTGGTTTGTAGTCTGTATCACCTGAAGCTATTTCAGTTGTTACATCCTCGACAATTGCCATACAAATTACAGTAAACTTGACGTCTGTGTTGAAAATAGCTTCTCTGTTAGACCGGTAAAGTCAGTCCGTTTAAAGTGGATGCCGAATAAGTGGTTAGACCGCAATCTGTTGATTTTACTTGCTCTATTTTACTTAGACAGAAGAACTGTAGACAGACTACCCGGTTGTGGTTTCCCTACCCCCTCCGCTCCACTCCCACTAGGACGATAGTTCTTTAGTTTGATTTGTCGTCTCTGTTCCTCTCTCTTTCTCTGAAAGCTTGTGACCTCCAACTTTTTCGTTCTCTTCAGGCGTTTTCACCGTGGAAATGCAGGACGATAGTCTGTACGATTGGAAAGTCAAACTATACAAGTAATCAAATTTTACTGGTTCCTGTTTCATTTATTTTCATTTTCAAGTTTTGATTGCCAGCTTCGTATTTCTGATGTACACATTCTCATCTTGCCACCGAATGCCTCACCGTTTTTGTCGCTGACTGTTTTTCCTATATCCACCTTTTGGTTAGAACACGATTGATCAAGTTGAGGAGATGCTACTCGCGGTTATCCCATTAGTTCTAGACTTTTGTTCACTCGTTTCTGGTTTGCTTTGTTCAATCGAACTAGGATCTGTATCACTACTACCTCTTAAACTTTGAGACATTAGAGAACCGGTCCTAAAGTGATATCACGGTCCGACTTAGGCGCTGGTGATTTGTTTTTTTATCAGGGACAAAACCGTCTCGTTCGTTTTGTTATGCTCTGATGCCGATACATTCTTCTCGATAACCATTTGTCGTTAACAGGACCTTTTGGCGGTTTTGGTAGCTTGCATCGTAAGGTTGATTTCCCCCAACAGATGAAGTCCCATTTTTTCAGTGATTGGAAGTTATTGTTGATAAATATCTGAAGTGTACAGAATCTTCGAGGATTGTCATTTCAAATCCGAAGGCCTAGACACAATGTATGATTTACCGTTTCTGTACACCAGTGTTTCTCCGATCCTTCTTTACAGTTCTCCCGTTGTTTTTCCAAGCTTCTGTAAAACGATCTAAAAATTCTTCGCCAAAGACTGTCACTTTTAAGCCATATGTGTCTCATACCACTGAGCGATTTGTCCATTGAACTACACGGTCATCACTTATCCTCATGTGAAAAGTTTTCCCACAAAATACTTTCTGATCCCATCCTCTGCACAAAATGTCCATCTACTATTTCAACAAGATCAGATTTTTGTTCCATACCTTCTAGAACCAATATCCCACATTTAGCACGCTTCTTGATGAACCTTGATCGTGACTCAGCTGTACCAACAGACTGTAGCGCTGACACACAAAAAGATGAGTTTTATGACAAACTCGTCACTCCTGTTCGGAGGAACAAAGACAGTGGCAGGTGATTTTAATGCACAAGGTGAAAGACAGTACAGTGGAAGCGTGTTTAGGTAGGTGCTCTGCTTTGGCTGCTCAGCGAACAGACAGCAGGGAAAGGCTTCTTCAATTTTGTGCTGATATTCGTTTATTCCTGTTCAGCACAAACGCCTGACACAGTTCGCGTCGCATAGCGACATGGCGCTCTTACTCGACGGGGAAGCTACCGGAAACGGACCGCACACCACCGCCCTACGATTACAATCTTGGAAGGTGTGTCGACTCAGTGGATCAGACAACGCTATTCAGTGCTCTCCACCGAAGGGGTGTGGCAGCGAAGTTTGTGAACCTGTTGCGAGCATTGTACTTGCATACTTATGGTCGCTTGGGGAATCTAGCATTATTTACCGGTTCTGACAATAACTCATGTAAGCGTATAAGGCTTATTAGACTAAGTTGGCTGGGTCATGTGTTGCATATGGCGAACACTCGTCTACCACACCACGTCGTGTTTCCCGTTCCTAGCACGGAGTGGAAGAAAAGAAGCCATGTGAAGGTCAGAAGATGATGTGGCAACCTGGCAACGTGGAATGAGAAAATGCAATACACAGCGAACTTGGGTAAAATAGATGTCTCACGTCTTGTTGGATGAGGTCCGAAAGACTGGTCAACTAGCTGGCTGGAGACACTGAAGGATATGGCAGTGAACCGTGAACAGTGGCGATCGCGTTGTCACATTCTATCTAATCAGAATGTTTTGAAACGTGTGTTTGTACAGTTAGACTGTGTTCGGTGTGTTGGCTACGGGAGCATTTTTATCTTTTCCGACTTTTTTGGGTCCACTTCCTATTCCCTTTGAATATTCACTCTTTTTATAGGAAAATGTAACCCTGCGGAAAAGACAGTGATCACTGAGGCTTGCCTTGTTGTCTAACGCTGAATGATGTTGGCGAAGCTGTGGTCTTCCTGCACAGCCTGTCCTAAGTACTGAAAGCATTCCTAGACGAGTTTCTTTTTTCGTCAGCAGTAGTGGAATTTTGATGTGATATGGTCCGCTGCTAGTTAGTTTTGAGTATTACTTAATTTGCTCATGATCTCGGTGTTCTTCTGTCACACATATCACTGTCGGTTTATCTTATTGGGATTCGGTTAATCTGACCTGCAACCAGTAGTTTCCCCTGTCTCGTTCGATGTCCTTGCGTGTATTTAACCGACGGTTTCGTGTTATTTATATTTCAGGGTTGACCAAGATAGCGAACTATCCAAAGATCTCCAGGCCCTCTCAAATCACCCCTCGTTGGAGGATCATATAGGTTTGCAATTCCTGTTCAAAGTAAGTATTGTTTGTTTCTGGAGCTCACAGAATACGTATAACTGTTTATATGTGGCACGTGAATCCATAACGCACATTTCCTTATGGTTACGTTGGCGAGCCAATTCGTGAGGCAAAAAGCGAAATGCGGAAGTTTCGCCTTTGACATGAATCAGAGTTCTACTGGATAGTCCGACCGACTTTTGACACCTCACCTACCCCCGTTTGGTAATCTAGTTCAAGACCAGAATAGCCTTTGATTGCCATCAGTTTTGTAAAACTATCGACCAACATCGGTTCTGTCCACGTTTTCTTTGTGCTTTACCTAAGTTGGTCAGAGGAAGTCGAGTTCCCCAAAATCCAAGCATGTCACCACCGTCCGCATAAGATGGTGAGCATTCCCAATGATGATTGTTTCTATTCCTTATCCCTTGTTTTTTTTCCTAAAGTTGTGATTAATGTCTCACTTTCTGGTAGAACGTTTCATCACCAGCGCGCGTCTTACGATCCATGTTGTTCATCTATACTCTGAAATTACTTTGGATGCCTGGTTTTGTGTGACTTTTCCGTGGTGATTAGCGGGAATAGAATACGAAGCCATTCTCTCAGCACCTTTCGCAACTAATTGGCTATTCAATCATCCAATCTAAATGTGAAGTGAGCTGGCATATCTCGTTTGGTTTTTTGTTGTTGTTTGTTCCACTTCCATTCTGTGTACAACTAAGTGAAATTTGCAAAACAACGAGATTGTTTCGAACAAGCCGAAGGCCTGTTATGTGGCTCATTCCAGGAGGTGATGTCTAATGGGCGGAGCAAATTTTCTCGCAGTTTTTCTCATTTGCTTATTGACTGATATTTGTGTTTGCGTTTATAAAACCATTTCATCAAGATTTTCATGTCTTCGTTGTCACCATTCTGGTTTATCCCACTTTTGGAGAGATTTGCCACAATTCGGTTGCTCATTTACAGTTCAACTTCGGAAAGTGTCATAACCTAATTAGGTAGGCGATGAAAATCAAACCGATGGGTGACTTCTCCATGAGACAATATTCTATTAACCTAAAAGTGCTATCCCTACTAGATGTCCCTTTCAATCCTACTCCTGTGACAGACAAGTTCTATGGACATCCACCGGTACGGAGATCATCATTTTAACGTATGTGGAAATATTTGTTGTGTAGGCTCAGCTCATGGTTTCTAAAGCTGGCAAACGATGAGCTCCCATGGTCTGCATGTCGATCCTCTTTCCCAGTTGTCTTTTGTTTGCCAGAGTTTAGACACTAGCCTTTTCTCGCCGTCTGTTTGTTCCCCTCTGTCTCAGGATACTTACCCGTATGAACCTCCTTTCGTCCGTATTATTTACCCGATCATCGAGAAAGGGTACGTTCAAGCTGGCGGTGCTATCTGCATGGAACTGCTAACCAAACAGGGTTGGTCCAGTGCATACGACATCGAGTCAGTCATTATGCAGTTAGCTGCCACACTTGTCAAAGGTTGTGCCCGAATCAACTTCAATGCATCACAGGTAAGTTGATTAAGCACCATCCTGCGTCTCATTTCTAGCGACTGCTCCACCGGTTGCCACACAATTCGCAGCCCCCGTAAGGTGGTTATCACCATCCAATGTAGGTGAGAATCCTCTTCGGTGGTGACCAGTTAGGTGACGACTCACACTGAAAATCTTCGACTATAATAAAAGTTAAATTGCAATTTAAAAATAGTACAAAATCCCACGTTCCCTGGAATTCTCGGTTCTCGAAAGAATCAAATGGTATACAAACTAAGAACTTTTTTTTCTTCCGCTGTCAGTTATAACACTTCTGATCAGTCGTGGTATGCCGCCTTTCATTCAGTCAAAGAACGTCCTCGGTGTTAAATCCTAAGCTTTAGGCACATTGCAAAATGAGATTTGGGAAAGGTCTCCACTAGCATCTTTCCTTGCAACAGTCTCACATATTTTCAAATGGGTTAAACCCGGCTGCAGCCAAGGCGCCTGCGACGGAAAACTCGCTTCGCCGGCGTTTTTTCACGATTCCGGCTCTATGGGGCTTGCGTTGTCGTCTTTAAAGATTGGGCATCTTATTTCTGACAAAAAATCCGTCTTCCCGTTTGTAGGCTGTTCTTCATTCAGTTTCCGGATAATGTACGTACGTATCCGTGGTTCCCATACCACTGAATTCATCTTCTAATGCTTTCCCGTTAAACTTCGACATTTCGGTATCGGAATGCCTGAAAATTTACACCTTTCACATTCCGTTAACTTCCCAACTTTTCTCTTCTTTATTGGTCATTCCCGAACTTTTAAGATGTTCTTAACCCTTCGTACCGGGATCATTCCCCATCCAAGGGTACACAGGCGAGCATGGAGCCAGCCAAATGCCCATGATTCCACACACGCAGCACATGATCTCAAAGCCGACTCAAAACCGTGCCAGATGCTGACCGTCTGGCAACGAGATAAGTTCAATTCACTCAGGTAAACTACTTCTCGTCTATTTGACATTGAGAGCAGTTTGTCTAAATCACTACAGAAAGCTCAGTGATTGCTTCCCAGGACATGTTGCAAGATTCACAGGAATCCAATGCTTTCATTGGAGGGGATATTTTTCGACGCTTTCCATGTTGTTGGTCCACTGAGTCACTACACCGTTTCCCATATTATTTCAGAACTGTGTCAGAATTATTGTGTTGTATTTCAAAACTATTAGACGTTATTCAACTGCCTTGCTACGATCTCGTTTGCCTAGGCCTAAATCGTAATGCATCTTACATAATCACATTTGTGAGCACGTGGTGTAAAGTGCATT
This sequence comes from Fasciolopsis buskii, assembly GCA_008360955.1. Taxonomy (NCBI): domain Eukaryota; kingdom Metazoa; phylum Platyhelminthes; class Trematoda; order Plagiorchiida; family Fasciolidae; genus Fasciolopsis; species Fasciolopsis buskii. Next base: position 90,447 of record LUCM01010366.1, read on the forward strand.
GATTCACTATGGGTTGCTCTCACCCTACCGGAAGTGGTCGAATAGGTTGAGCGTCTGTCACTTAGCGGTCAGAAGTTCGAATTCCAGATCTGCCGATCACTTTGTTGGTAGACGGAAATTTGCTGTCGTGCGACTCGTTACCAAACCTGACCCTATGTGGTCCTATGCCACTCCACGTTTCAGGGTCATGATTGCTGGTCTCCGGTGTAGTAGACCCTAGTCGCTATGGCACGTCCCTTCCACTACACTCATGCTTCAAGAATGTCATAAAAGATCCCAACAAATTTACTCGTGAAACTCCTTGTGAAGCAGAGGCATATTCTTCCACAATTCCGAACTTTTCATGAAATAATTCACAATGTGATATCATCACCCAACTGACCATTAGGAAACCGAATTTGTTTAGCATGAATTCGAATAATTTGGACATAATTCCCGAATAACATGAGAACTGGTATGGTGCCTAAATTTTACTGTTGCTTTCAGATGGTCTCTGTTGGTTTGGACGATAACTGGTCCGAAGTATCATAATCAGTTGGGTAATATTATGCTCAGCAGCTAGATGTCTGGTCACCCGAGATAATGGCTATACCTTGGTGAATCACGTTATCAACGAGTCAGAGACCGATTACGGAACACCAAAAATGTCACTCATTTTGCGAATGCCCCCCTGGTTATCAGTCGGAAGTGTCAATTAACTCAAATGCAGCTAAAATTGTCGGAGAGGAACCCAAATCACGCATTCACTCTTATAGAAACATGTGACCTTGGGGAAAAGGCAGCGGTCATTGAGGCTTGTCCTGCTGTGTAACGCTGAACAATGATAATGATGATGAGGCATCACGAACAGCGAGGGATAGAACCGATTTGCATTTGCACAGACTTTCGCATACACTGGTGTCCGCCTTTCAGTCACCTCGTCAAAATGCAGAATGTAAAATATCGGAAAAAATGTTTAGTGGTGAGAGATTGTGTAAAGAGTTAGTCACCCCCGCGATTTGTAGGAATTCGGACTGAATAAAGAGCAATCGAATGCCTACATGTTATGACAGAGAGCATAGAGTAGAGTACTAAAAAGTAGAACATATCAACGCATGCGCGCAGCACTTAAGACGGTCAATGAAAGGCTGAAAAAAAGAATCCGAGAAAAATTACGAGGCATATTTTTCACACGCGGATATTTGCATATCGCACAGTTTGGTGCACAGTTCTTCCAGTGGTATGAAAGGTACCACTGGTAACTGGAAGATCTTTACATGGGATTTTGAGATTTTTTTTCAAAAAGCCCGAGGTAATGACAGGCGAATGACGGAGGAGAGCGGAGAAAATACTCTGCTAAACAAGAAGTGAGATAGTGTTTTGTTTGACCTAAAAACACCCCAATCATTTTATGTGAAAAAATAGACTTCTAAGTTTCTGTCAACGCTGCAAAAATATGAGATGGTCATTTTAAGTTTCTGTCCATAGTAATTCCTAAGAATTTGACGGGATCTACGTTAGTAAATGGTTCTATCAGCTGGGTATGCAGACTAAAAAAAATGAGCAAACATTCGACGTTTTTTGACAAACCCAAATCCGAACATCATCGCTCAGCGTTAGACAGCAAGATAAGCCTCGATGACCGCTGCCTTTTCCCCCGGGGTTGCATTTTTTCTATGAAAAGATTGAATATCCAAGAGGAACGCAGATGAGAAAAGATAATGCTCCAGGCATCTTCACCCAAGTTCGCTGTGTATTGCATTTTTTCATTCCACCTTGTCACGTCATCTTCTGACCTCCACATAGCTTCTCTTCTTCCACTCCGTGGTAGGAACGGGAAACAGGATGTGGTGTGGTAGACGAGTGTTCGCTATAATTAATGTGAGATCCGAACAGCGTAGTCTGCTAAGTTTCATACGCTGAGGTAAGGTGTTCTCGGAACCGGCAAGCAATACTAGATTCCTGACCTCCACATTACTTACCCGGTCACTCCGTCTATTCTAGTGATACTACATATACATTGGTGATCGAAAATCGACGGACCGGAACTGACAGGAACATCATAAATGGCAGACTAGTTATTTGGAAAGCTGAGAAATTCCTCGGTCCTAGACACAGACTGACAGACAAAAACGTCGAGAACTTGAGATACTTCAGAGCTAGGACGGTATTTGATATATTTTCCAAGGGACTAATGTTCGTCGCGGGAATTTTCATTAGATTACCTTACTACATTAAGTCCTTGTTAGTCCTTGCTAAAGATGTTCAGTGAGATTTTGTTTTCAAGAGTCGATTTCTCCAAAGCGTTGCCGATATTCGGTTGGAAAATCTGGCGACGAACTTTATGGTTCGTCCTTGCAGTCATGCGAGTGCGCACGTTTGTGTTGGTTTTAACGTTCGTTCAGTCATTGTGAGATGTGGCTACGAGTTGGTATCAAAAATACAAGGCTATTTTGTTTCGCCATCAGTCATGATGCGAAGGCAAGGCCACACCATGTCCGGGAAACTAGACCAACCGACAAGCCCATTTGGGCTCGGTTGAATGGTGCACGCGCGAAGGATCTGATCGACGTCAAGCCGGAAAGCAGCGTGGAAGACTAACCGTTCGCCTCAATTCTGGGCCGCCTTTTCTCTGGCGGTCCGACTTTCGTGACACGTTCAGATGCGATAGGGGATGACGTTCAAAAGGACGACCGAAAAAGAAACCATGAGCTCGAAAGACGGGGTACATTCGACCAGTGAGCTTTAATCTGAACGGGCCCATATAAGTCGTTCGATTATGACAAACGGTGGACAATTCGACTGGACGACCAAAGGCCATTTGGTTAAACCGGACGGGATTGAACTAGAGTCGAGATGACCGATTGGAGCTGCCAGAGTGTGCGACTGCGAGAACGAGATCTTAAAACAAGCGTGTCTTGATTATGCTTCATTTAACGTATATGAGTAGGAGAATCGATTTTCCAATAAAATGAGTCATTGTGTTTGATCGAAAGTATCGATTCACGTCAACTGGTAATGGTTAATTGGGTCCATGCTGAGAAGCTGTGATCTAGTTTGCGCAGATTACGTCATGCATCTTTTCGAATCTGCGGACCATGCACACTGTGCACTAGACAGACTGTCGAGGTCTGCAGCTCGGTTCGACGTGCTTTTCATGTTCAAAGCGTGAAGAGCTGTTACAGGACTGGACGACAGCAGTGCCGAACTTGATACTGGATGGAGAGGAACTAACGATTGTGGACCGTTTCAAGTACTTCGGTAGCTGCGTGCCGAAAGATGCTAACAGGGTAGTAGAGGTAAACACGTGTATATGGAAAGTGCGAGCGGCGTGTGCTGGACTAAAGCACTTGTGGCGTCGGCCTGATATTTCACCGAAATTGAAAAAAATTGTGTTGTGCCGCAGCGCGCTCAGTTCTGTTGTACGGTCGCAAGACACGAAATATTCGTGGGAGATGTTCGTCGTTTAGGAGTTTTCGACCAATAACGTCTACGTAGTATGGCTAGGGTTGGATGGAGTGAACGAGTGAGTAATGTTGAGGTCAGGAATCTAGTACCAGGTGCCAATTCTGAGAATAGCTTGTTTCATCGTATGAAACTGGATAGACTACGCTGTTTGGGTCGCGTGTTGCATATGGCGAACACTCGTCTACCACACCACGTCGTGTTTCCCGTTCCTACCACGGAGTGGAAGAAAAGAAGCCATGTGAAGGTCAGAAGACGATGTGGCAACCTGGCAACGTGGAATGAGAAAATGCAATACACAGCGAACTTGGGTAAAATAGATGTCTCACGTCTTGTTGGATGAGGTCCGAAAGACTAGTCAACTAGCTGGCTGGAGACACTGAAGGATATGGCAGTGAATCGTGAACAGTGGCGATCGCGTTGTCACATTCTATCTAATCAGAATGTTTTGAAACGTGTGTTTGTACAGTTAGACTGTGTTCGGTGTGTTGGCTACGGGAGCATTTTTATCTTTTCCGACTTTTTTGGGTCCACTTCTTATTCCCTTTGAATATTCACTCTTTTTATAGGAAAATGTAACCCTGCGGAAAAGACAGTGATCACTGAGGCTTGCCTTGTTGTCTAACGCTGAACGATGATGATGTTCATGATTTTGATCATCCTCTCCGTGTGGAAACTTTCATTTTTGTACTGCCGTCTTTATTAATCACATTGTTCATGGTGTTTACCACCATCGAATTTTGCAATGTGAAGGGAATTTTATCTTGACAACTACTTTCTAGAATTTTTCTATTCAGCGAATGTGGTTTATCGACGTTTTACAGATATTTCCACGTTGTTTTATGATTCTGCATCTGTCATAAGGCAATCTAAGCAAAATTCCACTCTCGCTCTGCTGTTTTTCTATTCTGCAGAGTCAATATTCGTTACGGCGGGCTCAGCGAACGTATCATGGTATTGTAAAAATTCACGAGAAAAGTGGCTGGTACACTCCTCCGCAAGCAGACGGTTGATCGCGAGGTTCGCGCCCCTACAGATCTCAGCACACCCAGACAGCTCTCAGATGTGCGCCCGTGTATGTATACTCTTTGGACAACGATATGAACCTTGTCTCAAAATACTCGAGGTGTACGCCTTGGTTAAGAGTGTGTTTATAGATCTTTCCGGTTTCTCTTCACTCTTGTGCGTGAGGGTCGTTAAATGGAGTTCGTTTGGAAAATGATTTTTCGTTTGTTTCTTTCTTTTTTCCTCTTCGAAACGTCTGATAACCCATTTTTCATTGTCGATCGGTTGAACTTACTCAGCAATGGAAATGTTGCCCCAGTTGCCTGTTCGCAGCAATTGCTCTGTGTAAAAATCACCCAGATCTCTTTGAGTTGCGTTGTCTTTACTCTTTCATGCACGGGGTTTTGTACTCTCCGATCCCATCACCTTTGCACTTCTATTGCGAACACACACATCTGCATGTGAGCACGCAGGTCATTTATCGTGATCCTCCCATATCCGTTCTGTGTCGCGCTTTCTCTTCGCCCCCCCCTCTGTTGGCGACCTAGTTTTCATTTTTACTCTTCTGCTGTGGACACTGGATCTGTACTGGTTCGCCGTAGTTGGTCCAAAATCCGTTTGCCGTTTAGTATGGTCACCGATCGGCTCGTGGTGTCTCTCCACTGCGTTGTACTTTTAGTTGGTAGTATCTGCTCTTCAACTCGCTAACTGTTCGACATTCGATTTTTACGGTTGTTCTTCAGTCACTCTTCAGCTGCGGCGATTTCCGCTTGTCGCATCAACAAATACATACCCCCGCACCCACCGTCATGGATTAATCTCAGTGAGTGTTATTGCACTACGTTGTTGCTGTTTATTGAACGTGCAATTTGGACTGATCACTTTCCTCCTCTCCGCAATTTCTCCCCACATATCTACCTACCGATTTCCTGTGATTGGCCGAGCCAATATTCGTAAACTTCCAGTTCAATCATTCATTTGTTCCTGAAGGAATTGTTAATACCCAGTAGGATCTGTGTGGTAACAGCTTGTTTATCTGCTTGTGTGGTTGGGCCAAGTCGGCGCAGATTGGGCACTTCTCACGAACCAATTAGTTCGGCATTCTGGCCCACTTGGTCCTTCTTCAGAAAAACTGTCGGAATGCAAATAAATTCTTCATCATCAACAGTGCCATGGTTAAACTTGTGCAACATGTGTACCGCCGGCCGAGACAACAGTTGTTCGAGATCATTAAAACTTGTGCTGTTTGTCGATCTTATGTGTATTTCAGTAATCTGGTGACAATAATGAACACTACTGTCACATGAATACAGTTACCACTTGTATCTGTACCACTCTCATCATCACCATTGTCTACATCTCGATCACGACTCAGATGTCATACCACTTTCATTCATTCTTTTCTCTGTTGTCAGCTATGGGTTGGCAAAAGATCGAAGGGGGCCGTGTATGTTTTTCCTTCGTGAAATGTCTGCTGTTAGTGTACAGCCCGATCGTGCGTTGGCTAATCCATTCTTGTTCTCGCCAGCATTATTTTCGAACTGTTGCACACGTAATTCGGTTGCTACCTCGAGCCATTCTGCCATGTCGTTAGTTAGACAAGCAGCTGTATCTAGTGTTAAATAAACAAGAGAAAATTATGAATGGGGTCGTTCAGATGCGGTTAAACTTCGATTTCAGCCGTTTTTTATTGCACACTTCATGGATGGTTGCAATGGAGAAAGTATACCCCGTAACCTCAATGACCCAGTACACTGAACGAGGGGTTGTCAGTCGTTACTCTAGGAATTAACGGACATACAAACGCACAAGATTTCAGTGGTCAGCCTTGGTGACTAGCTGGATGACAGCAAAGTGTTGACTCCCCCCAAGGTGACCGGCTGGTCTGGGATTTGGATATTTGGTCTTTTTTGGCGACATATCTAGTTCACTTAGCCACTGTTGAGGTAATTTCCCATGTTAAGTATCTTATTCACTTATTTGATAAACTTCAAATCAGAAACGCACACTACCGGATCAAGCTCATAAATTTCAATTTTTTTAATACCACTGCTGTTTCTAGACTAATCAATACCTGATTCCAAGGTCAAATTGCACCAAGGCGATCGATCCTTGGAGGTCAGGCAAGACCGCCTTTGGACATGAAGTGGAAGATTGGAGTTTTTTGGTGATGCCGGCCGGGTATAATCTATTATTAAGCTGACGAAACGGCTTCTGTTGAAAAATGTGTGCACACGGTCAGTTTAAAGTTGGCCGTATTGGTCCTATCGCCTCGAAAGCTGGTCCGGTACCGGTATGACCTACTTGAGAAATCTCCGGATATTCGTCGATGTGGCTTTATTTGGTGAGTCGCACGCGATCTTGGAGCGGTGCGAATTACGCTGGGTTTGGCAAATTTCAGCCTCTAAACATAATAACATTAAAATATCACTCATTATGTGATAACGATGTTTTATCACATGAATACCGGGAACCGGTACGTGTGGCGCTACTCGACTGAGATCCTAGTCCGACGTAGATGGTTATGGTTCTCCAACGCCTTATCATCAGCTTATCAATTGTGGCGTATTTGTCTTCGGGATAGTAGGTGATCTGGCATAACGGAAGAACTACAGGTGGCTAAGGTAGCTGAGGTCGATTATCCCACAAAATCTATCTGAAAAGACCTCAAGAAGCTTGCGAGGATGTTTACCAGAAGTCTGACTTTTATCGCCTCTATGGCCCGACTAGTTATGCGGGATGACTTATCTCCGACCGAAGATGTAGTCGGGTAAGGGCCTGACAATAGTCTCGTGGTCCGCCAGATCTGGAGATTGATTTGATCTGGCAACTCAATCGGGAAACGAGTGAAAGAATAATTGATTTAAGCAGATGGTCCTCCATTCAGTCGCAACCCACTGCCTTGCGAACTGGTTTTCATTAGAACCAAAGATTCGTAATTGTTCTGAGTAGCGGGGCTCTGTCATCAACCGGGAGTTGTATGACCTTCGTTGGTAACATAACTTGTATTTAACAATCGCACCCTCGAAATTCGTCCCAGTAGCGATAACTAACAAAACCCCGTTGTTGGACCTATGTGAAGACGAGGACTAATCTGTGTGTCGTTCGCTTAACTAATGTGCATAGGGTGAGCTACTCAGATCAAAGGTCAAATTATCCTTCAGTGCAAAGGTCAGTGAAGCATGTGCACGCTTGCCGTACCCGTATGTTTGTTTACCCAGTCGGCTTTCGTATACTCATCAATCCTGAACAGAATTATAATGTAAGCTTATTGGGCTCCTAGTTTTGACCGCGTTTACTCGTATTTCATTCGGATTAGAATCGTAGAGGAATGCGAGACGAAACTGGTATTTCTAAACCTGGGATCTGCTCTCTGAGCCTGTTGATACCACCAGACACGTGTTTTCCGATCCCCTGAGCAAACTGGCGTTTGGCATTGAATGGCTCAGCCAGTGCACACGTGTAATGTGATGCGTTTCGAAAAATCGATGCCCCGCTTATTCCATCCGCTTTGAATGATATTAAGTTGGCAATAGCAAATCTATAAATTTGCTGGTAACACGTCAACATCATTCTCGTCACAACGACTGTCGACTCCATGGGCCTATTGCAAATGAGAACGTGATCAGTATGTGAAACGGAATGGCTGAAGTATGCGTAATTTTGTTTGTTGTGAACTCGTGGTTCGTGATAGTTACGGGTATCGAATCAAATGACCTGAGGATGCGATCTGCCGCGTGCGTGTGTGGCATGCAGTCACTGGAGATTCATTTTGCTTCATATTCACGAAATCTACACGGCATAGTAACTATCTATGCTGTATTAGTTACTGCTGACAGCCATGTGTAATGGAATCTCAGACGTTCATTCTCGCATTTTCGCGTCTAGAAGTCGACATAGCTAATTTGGATCAAACCGGTGACTTTTCGCTTACTATCCCTTTTATGAAACTTGCTCACGGCAACAAGTCGTTGAATAACGTTCGACTGAGCAAGACGTGGCTGCCTCAGCATGGTTGCGAGTGTTTGTGCTTAGGCTGTGAGTTGGCTGCTCCCCTGAACGCCTCTCGAAATCTTTCTAAATGGCTGGCGTCCCAAATAGCCTCTGCTGAGAACGTCTTACGCACTGCCTTATCCTGGTGGAGGTGTTCCTACTAAAGTACCAGGACGAAATCGAACGCCCGGCGCCCTCCACCCGGTTGACTGATCATCGATAGTCGGTCCAGGAGAGTTGACCAAATCCTGATTCCGAACCAACCACGAGTGACGCACGATGCACACGGCGTCCCTGGCGAAGGGGTGTGCAGAACACTCAGGATTTCTAGCCCCATCCGATGAGCACAGGGAACCAAAAAATCAATCACCGGTCCCCAGTGGGTTGCGTAACCCTCAGATCGTCCTGCTGTCTTGTGGGTTAGGGGGTTTGGTTAAAGGCTGGGAGTGGGGTCGCCTGAGTCAACCCTCTCCTTAAGTTTGAACAACTGGATAGTACCAAGTCCGCAAAGACTCGTGGGTGGCCGATGATGTGGAGATGGGGATTAGAAGAACTGACATGTGTTGCGTGCTCTGCGCATTGTTTTTGTTCCTTTCTTGTCCTCTGTTTCTAAGGTTCGCCACGATTCCGATCTTTATATTCAGATTGGTGTAAAATAACACGTTTCATTTCTTTCACCAGAATCTTGTTGGTTACATATACTGAAAACGCAGGTCAGAAGCGCAACTACTGTATGGTTAGCTATTAAAAAAGTAAACACTGGAAAACCGCAGTGTGCACGGTGAAAACACGAAACAAACTGCAAAAGAGAAATTTCCCAATAAAATCACCTCAGACACTTACATATATACAAGGTTAGGGAACAAAACGAACATGTGTAACCATAGTTCACAGTGAATGAGTACGAATAACTGGAGGCGAGCTTGTTTGCCACGTTGTGTTGTTCTCAATGTGTTCAAACGTTTGAGATCAAATCTGCGAGTGGTGCCATTTTATAAGTTGGTAATAAGAACAGCAAGATCGATATGACGTGAACGGTAGAATGGTAAGAGAGAAGAGGCCTAATACAAGAGTTAGCGAATATGTATGGACACGATCACATGACCCAGTGGTGTGTTTGCCTGTGTTGTTCCATTCAAATAGAGTGAATGTCGATAGTCAACGAGACACGATTGCCAATCTACTTACGTTAAACAGTGTATGAATTAGATAATTTTCAGTTACAAGCCACGGTGAACGGGCATAGCGGTTAAATTCAGTACAACAAACAATTGACCTCATCCCCATGACAAACACAAAGTCTGTGTTTACAGCTTTTGTGTACAGAAACTGGATCAAGTAATCGAATTAGCATTGCCTCACTGAACGCTAAAATCTTCCGATCAGTATTGTGTAGTAAGGGTTTAAAACATGAAATAAGATCAATTGTGTGCTCAGTTGTTATTGAATGTTTCGCGACCGATGACCCCGGGTCACGATCAGCATAATTAGTCATTGTGTTTTGTGGTACTGATTTGCCCAACCATTTGGGAATATATTCTGTGAAAGTCTTCGGTCCGTTCTGCCGATATAAATGCCACCACAACTGCAGGTGAAGTGATACACAAGAGAAGTGAGAATGGATCCACGTTGGTTCAGAATGGTCCTTCTGGTGGTTCATACAAGTGGTGAAGTTCTGCGGCTGACAATATGCGATTTATGGTCGAAATGAGTTTGTGACTCACCTCATTGAGAATCTGGTCTCTCTAGAAGGTCGATCTGATGTATATACGGCTTTCTTCGTTGCTCCGTAAGTTAGATCACCCTTCGAATTTTGTCGACTATGGACTTCATTAAAATTTTGCTGGGTAACCATTGCGAATGAGTATCCCACGAAGAAAGCTTACTTCTTCCGCGAGGGCGTCTGGCGTGCAAATACTCCTGGCACGAGGATAAAGAGTTTTTACCAAGTCGCGTTTGTACGCAGTTGGTGTAGAATTTACGAAGTGCAAGTACTGGTCACTCCATGTGACTTTTCTATGGATGAAGCCTTTCATGGTCCTATTCGGTCGCCTCATAAGTTTGAAGTCTAAAAAATTAAAACAACCCTTAGCCTCTTCTTCATAAGATTTTTTTCTCTCTACAATTCCACTGGATAAACGGCGCTCAATGTTTCGAACACCAATCTGTTCCATATGCCCTGAGTAGATTACGAGACAAAGAACAGGGGAAACAATGAGTCCTGGGAACAGAATAGAGGGACTTTATCGAAAAGGAAATAAATACTTCCGCATGACACCTGTTTATTCAAACCCGTAGTCATTTAAAGTGCTGGATGATTGTTTTGATCGATTAATCTAGACATCTACTCACAAATGAGTAGAAATTCGTTAGTAGAAAAGGTAAATAGTAGATCATTTCGAAGAACAACCAAAACTTGACATACTACTTTTAGTTTAACACGAGAAAAATCTCGACTGTCACCCACCGATTTCATACATGTGTGGAGTCGGTGAATCATCCGTCCATCGAGCATACATCGTAACAGTAGGGTCGGTTCCGTTATTCGGCTAAGAAATATTAGCGTTGAGAGCAGCAGATGTGCGAAGACCTTCGGTGTTTGAATACTGACTTGTGAATTACTGTGCGGTTGAAATTTTTGTCGCGTTTTGTTTCAAAATTACTTATTCGAAACACTGATGAAATAACATCAGTTATTTCGTTTAAACAAGTATATATATATATATATATATATATATATAGTTTTGAGTTTGGCAACTTTTGTTGTCCAAATTTCATCCCTGACCGTTTGCCTTTCTAAGGGTTTCTGTGTGAGGTTCCATTGACATCAGGTGTTTTGGCCAAATTTTTCTGGTCTGTCGTGTAGTGTATCTCGGCTCGACTATCCGTTAAAGGTAGGATGATCAGAAAACAGTTGTCAGGTATCTGTGACACATCTATCTGTACCGAAATTTTGGAATGTGGAATCCAATGCGACCGATGTCTATTCTGGTCCCGTCAAACGTGATCTGGGTTGGGGTAAAATAGATTCTCAGTTGAACCACAAACATGAATCATTGAAGTGAAACTAAAACCATTGTGCTGCGTTCACAGACAAGTGGTCCCGACCTTATTCGGGATCGATTGGATGCTAATGCAAGTGAAAATAAGCTTATGAATGATACATTCAAAATCACTGTCAGTTTGAAGAAATAAAACTCAGATTGTAAATGCGGAAGCGAGACAGTCCAAACGTGGTGATTAGGAAAGTGGACGAATACAAAACGGACACAGTCTAGCGGACTGAACTAGAGTGCAATGCAGAGCTCACGGCTCTAAAGGAAAGTGTAAAACAGTTACAAACGGAGACCTACAGCATGAATAGAGCAGCGGATACCAGGTTAATGACAGGAGATTACTCTTCTGTATCCGTTTCCAACCCGTAGTTAGTGTTAGGGAAATCTAAGGGGGTGACAAGCCTCATGCGGCGCGCGTATTCCAGTGGCTAATCTGCCTCCAACACCAGTATATAAGTGTCACCGAGTAGATCGATGGTGGGGTTTGCAGGCGGCACAGCGGTGGCTCTTCTTAGTAGAATTACCAAGTTATTTCTGATTGGGCCTAGAGTTGTCCCGTTGGACGCGAGGTGATAAATGGGTGCGCATAAGTCCCATCCGACCAAATGCAGCACGATAGAAGCGCAAATGAACATTGGTGTAAAAAGAGATTATTTAAACCTTGGTTTGACCTGCAGAGAAATCAGACGGTATAGTCATTAGACCTCCTGGAATTTGGAGGAGACGGTCAGAGGAGTCATCCAGTAAATTACTACGGGAAGTTTGCAATGGATACGCGAATGGGTTGGGCCAGTGCCTGCAGTGTTTTGAAGAAATAGGGAGAACTTACCGCCAGGATCATGGGATTCCACGCAACGATTGTCACTCAAAATTGAGAGGACAGAAAAAGGCAAGGATATAGATAGTAGAGATTCCGCAACATCCCGACAGGTCAGAGTAGACGGAAGGTGAGGCCGTGGTGTTAGTCATGCTTTGGCACCATGAACTCGGGAACTGGGAGGCTTTGTTCACAATACACTCAGGAAATGTACAGTCCCTGGATAAAATAGTTTACATCGAATCTGTTTACAGAGTGCCAAGTGCGGGTGTCGAAGGAGATACCGAACTGTTGGAACTAATGCGAACAGTGCCAGAACGAGCTAAGGAATTCTCATTATTAGAGGACTTCAACTTTCTGACCATAAGCTGGGAAAACTGAATTGCTTCGATGGGAAATTACAGCAGAAACCGTGCTAAAATTTATCTGATTTACATGTCTTGCTTCAGCTTGTAAGAGGAGTTACCAGATCCAGCCGAAGCAATGCTCCTCGTAATTACCAGATTTCAACGGGATATAAAAATGTTAGTAATTGAGGAACCTATGGGCAAAGGTGATTGTTTGATAGTTAAGTTTTTACTTCTGGTACATGCTGAATCGCCTGCTCGAGCATTTGTCAGATGCTATGGGATGTTCGTATAGGAGCGATAAGAAAGACAGCAACTTCAGTGTCTTGGATAACTGAACATGAAGCCGTCTTTGTAGGAGATGTGGGCATTTGTTAAGAGGGAGCCATTCCCACTGACGGACCAATTTTGCCTCACTAAGACCATTAGAAGCAGACGTCAAACACCATTATGGTAATCGAAAATAAGGCGACTAATTGGGACTAGTACAAGAAGATGAGCAACTTCAGAAGCGAATCGTACTCATCGGACATGGAAAATTTACAGGCAGACGCGTAATAAGACAAAAGCGGTTCAACGAAAAGAGAAGTATCTGCTTGGGACTAATTTAACAAGGACATCAAAGCGCAATACGTCTACAAGCTGCGCTAGGGAGACTGAACGAAAATTTGTCTCTGACTGGAAGAGAATGAACCAACTCTTTGTTAGAAACTTTCAAGAGCACTTCCCATTCATTTCACGGAACCCATACCGGTTTGGGAGCACATGAAGTTTCGCAATTCTTGCAAACTCCAGAACGCTTTACAATGAAAGAACAGGTTCTGAAGGAGTTGAGCACGTCAGCTAAGTATGAAGCTACTGGTCTGGAAGGGTTACACTCGGCAATCGTCCATCCACTGACGGATCTACTAACTATCTTTATTACGCAATTTTACAATTCCTTTCTTAGAGTGGGGAGAGTTCCAAGTGAATAGAAATCAGTAGTGAAAATAAGTGATAGTGGGCCTGGACACGAGCCGAAGATCCACACTCCCGTGAGTTCAACTTGCAAATTATGCAAGTGTCTAGAAAAGATTATGAAAAAACGTAAATATGCAAGCACGTAATGAAACACAGGGCCATTTCATCATGGCAACATAGATTCATAGCAAGAAAATCTTGTCTAACGAGATTTTTGCTTTTCTGAATAAGGTAATAAAACAATTAGACCAAGGTGAATGATTTGAAATCTGCCGCACGGGCTACGACAAAGCTTCCGACTCAATTAACCACGCTTGCTTGGACTGTTAAATCAAAGCACTAGGAATCAAAGGGAATGACAGTGCTTGGGTTAACAGCCCCCCAGGAATAGGACGTTCAGCAAAGGGTTGGATGTTATACCTAAGTAGAATTTCCCAGGGATCGGTACAAAGAAATGAACATTTTCTCGGATTTCTCAACGACTTGAAAAGGACAATGCAATGGGAAAGTAGCACATCTAGACCTGGAAGAGGACACTAGGGCGGTCGAAAAATGGTCATGTAAATGGAATCCTCGACCGAATTTGCCCAAGTGCTGGAGGTCTATTTGTAAGGGACAGGACGAAATGAACGGAAATGAGGATGTAATGGGGGTTTTACCGTGCTCAAAACCTAGGCCTAAAGACAACAAAATGTTCTAAGCTCTCCAACCTGTGTGCACGCTCGGCAAACAAAGCTAGAGGGCGATATACCTGGACTCAGGTCAACGACATCTTGTAGCTAACCGGAGAAGTAACGGAGCCGTTGTGTGCGACCATAGTAAAGCCACACTTGGAGTATTGTGTGCAAGTGTGGACGCTGTGTTTACAGACGGATAGAATTTTCATGGTGAAGATACAGAAACTGGCCACTTAGACGGTGGCTGATCAATAAAATGAAATCTTTGAAGACCAGGGCTTCTAGTTTTTCAGAAGCTCGAATATGCGCTGTCTGATTGAGACGTGTATATTCGGAAACGGTCTTTCGGTTATAAAATGCCAAACATTGTTCATCTTTAGACCAAACAAAGACACCACAGAGCATAGCTTAAGGGTGAATCGAAACCGCATACAGATTCAGTTGAGAGTTGGGTTCTTTACCAATAAGGTGCTACCGTTTTGGAACAGACTACCGGAAAATATCGTCAGCTGTAGCAGTATGGATGAGTCTAAAGCTGATGACATGACTATACTCGGAACAATGAACGATTTTTAGGTGTAAGTGCAGACTGTATCTGTTGGATCGAATATTACACCGCACACCTTGCCTCTCAGAAACGAAAAAGTATGCTAGGTGTTGGAATCTACGACCTCTTGTCGACAACTTATCGATCTGGAAGCTGAAGTGAACAAATGGTAGGAGAATTTTATTGGGACCTCATAGGTTGGGCTTAAGTTACTGGGCCCTGAGGTTTAAGCTTTGGAACAGACACGGAATATGAATAATTTGAGCTGACCGGGACATGTTTTGCGCCTGCTTACTTAGACGGTTGCTTCATTGTACGCTAATCTCCAAGGCCATTAATGTTTGAACTATGGGTCAAGGTAGCCAGTCGATGACATGAGAAAAGTTTGAAAACCGTAACCAGTGGACTGGTTCATACGGATACATTTAGCCTACCGTATCTAGTTCCACGAGATCCTCCAAGAGATGGTTGACTACGGTGAGTGACGCGATCAATGGAGTTCGTGAGTTCCAAGTGTTTTCCCCTTCCGAGTAGTTGTTTAATTTGTAATCTTGGAGCTGATTTTTCACTATTTCTCGACATCTATTCTCTTTCGACTCGATGGTATTGTAAGGTAACAATCTAAATGAGAGCATGCGGGTCCAAAGTTGATGCCCGTAAAAATTGCTCAAATATAACCTACAAATATAACCGTGCTAGACAAGAATTCGGCACTAATCCCGGTGAATTGTTCCGACGAGAGAAAACGGAAAGGGCATTTTGCCGAGTCTGGCTTTAATCCTGATCGATGTGAAGTGAATTTTCGTTGGCATTTGTAAAATCAAGGGTCGAAGATGTCCTGATACAGAATTCCCCGTCATCAACACGGAGTATCTCAAACGGATCGAATATCGTGAAACTGTACAAATAGCTGCCATGAATCAAAAGTATTGGTAAAGCATTAGCAAAATGTCTTTTGACTCATTTGATAAGCGATGAAAAGTTTGAACAATCTATCCTTTCCCCCGTAGTCAATGTGACAAGAGAGAGGAGGCTGACGAGACATCATGACTTTTGGGACTTCACGTTGATTTATTCACCTTCCTGTGTAGCTTATCAGACTGTCACCACGATACTGCACCTTGACGTGGTGTGACGGCTTGCGTGCCTCCATGATCCAACGAGCTATACAGCATAGCTTATCTCAAGCCGAAGATCGAATCATGCCTGGAAACCCAATGGGTAGAGGCCTGACGAAGTAGTCTCCTGGTCCTCCAAGTTTGGGGGTTGATCTGAGTTGGCAGCTCAGTCGTAAAAACGAGTGGAAGACTAACTGATCCAAGTAGATGGGTTTCCACTTAGCTGTACCCCGCTGCCTTGCGGTCAGGATCTTGGTAGAACCCCAATCATTCTTCTGCCTAACGGCTGGACGCCCTAGCAACACCCATCTATCAGTCCCCATGACTTACACGCCTACAAATAATTCCATACTGCATCGGTCGTCGCGCATGATAATCAGGACCGCGCTGCCCATTGCATCGAGCGCAACTGGGGGGGGGGGGTAGTGATAAGTATGCTACTGCTCAGAGTTCCCTCCCTTTTATTCAACCTGTCTCTTCTGTCTCCAACCCAATCTGTTTGCCCCTTCTGCCTACCCATAGCATCTCCATTGGTAACACGCCCGATACTCGCAACGGTTTATTGTCAAGCAGTGTAGTAGGTGGGTTTCAGTCTGTTAGCTCACATTTTCTCAAGCCTCGTCAGCCTCTGAATCTCGGTTCCTTCAATGTGCGCACTCTCATACAGGCTGGCCAGCAGGCGTGTTTGGCTCTGACAGTGGACTAACTCACTTTCGATTGATGTCTGCTGCGTGAGTGAAACACGAATTCCTGATTCGAGTAGAGTGGAGTAATTCAACTGACTGCGCCAATCGTCTCGTCAAGATATTTTCTTCGCACTTCAGGAGACGAAGCAGCTCAAGCTGTGGGTCAACGTGGTGTAGGAATAGTCTTGAGTGAGAAAGCTGAAGCAGCCCTTTTAGATTGGATCCCAGTCAACAGTCGCTTGTGTGCCATGAGACTGCAGGGATCAGTGGGCGTCCGAAAGGATAGTAGTGTTAAGCGTAGTTTGTTTGTTATCTCAATATACGCTCCAACAGACTGCATCACTGATATGGAGAAAGACGAGTTTTACGATAACCGTCACTCTTGTTCGGAAGAGCAAACGCTCTGACATTGTAGTGGTAGCAGGTGACTTTAATGCACAAGTTGGAAAACTGAGTGCATCGGAGTCCTGTTTAGTTGGGCGATGCGCCTTGCCTGCACAGCGAACAGACAACGGGGAAGAACTTCTCCAATTCTGTGCAGACAATCATTTATTCCTATCTAGTACGAATTTCCGACACAGTTCGCATCGCACTGCGACATGGCGCTCTAACTCGACAGGTACTTTGAGTCAGATTGACCATATCGCAGTTAGCTACCGTTGGCGCGGTTCTGTGCAGAACTGTAGATCATACTGGACCACGTACGTCGAATCGGGTCGCTGGGTCTAATGGAGCAAAAACCCCAGCTGCCTAACTACAAGGAAGTGAATAAGGTACGTCGACAGTTATAACGTCAAGTGACGGTAAGTCTTAGAAAGGACGGCGAAAACTGGTGGTTTAAGGCTGCCGGAGAGATGGAAAAAGTGTCCGCTTCAGGTAACAGTCGAAAACTGTTTAAGCTTATACGTGACACCGGCGGGCGGCAAACTTCGTTTAGTGAAGCCGTATGTGATAGAAATAGAAAGTTCATCCATGGTAGACAGGAAAGACTGGACCGTTGGGCAGAGCATTTCAAGGATCAGTTTAGCTGGCCACACGCTAACGTATTTAGGTTGGCATCTGGAGCTGTGAATCCTTGGGAGGTGTCAATTGATCCCCCAACGGAAGTGGAAATGGAGTCGAATATTCGGCTTCTGAAGAGGGGAAAAGCTGCCGGTCCCAATGACCTTCCCCCAGCTCTTTTCAAATCACGGGTGGAGAAGTGCTGATGAAACCACTTACCTCCTTGCTTCATGATATTTGGAACGAGGAGCGTATCCCGCCATCGTGGGGTGAGTCACCGATTGTACTCATTTCCGAGACGGGCATACGGAGTACTTGTAGCAATCATCGTGGAATTAGATTAATTCCGATGGTTGCTAATTTGTTGGCTTCGATAATGTTGCGCCGTTTGACACCGATTCGCGAGATTGATTTCAGCGAACAACAGGCCGGATTTCGGCCAGGTCGAGGTTGCATCGACCAGATATTCACTCTTTGACAGATACTCGAAACGCGCCACACGCACCGCCGCCCTACGATCGTAGTATTTCTCGACTTGAAAGGTGCTCTCGACTCCGTGGATCGACCAGCACTATTCAGTGCTCTCCACTAGAAGGGTATTTCAACGAAGATCGTAAACCTGTTGCGAGCATTGTACTCGCATACCTATGGTCGCGTTAGGGTATACGGTGAACTGTCACGTTCATTCGAAACAACTAGTGGCGTTCGACAAGGGTGTCCCATCTTTCCATTCTTGTTCAACTTCGTCACGGACGAGGTGATGGAAGATGCTTTCAGAGGTCTCCGGGATGACGGAGTCGAACTGAGAAATGATGAAAAGCTGTGATCTAGATTACGCAGATGACATCTTGTGCCTGTTCGAGTCTGCGGACCGTACCACCACGTACTAGACAGATTGTTGGGGTCTATAGCTCGGTTCAACCCGTGCTTTGTACCTTCAAAGTGCAAACTGTTAAGAGCTGTTATAGAACTGGTCAACAGTTATACCGATTGTGGTAGCTGCATGTCGAATAACCGTAGATCGGGAGTGGAGGTAAATACGCGTATTTCCAAAGCTCGGGCAGCTTGCGCTGGACTGATGCATTTGTGTCGTCGGTTGGAGGTTTTCGGCCACTGACGTCTACGTAGTATCGTTAGAAATGACCGGGTGAGTAATTTGGAGGTGAGGAATTTAATACTAGGTGACCCAACCCCAACCAGCGCAGTCTATTAAGTTTCATACTCTGAAATAAGGTGTTCTGAGGGCCTGCATGTAGTATTGAATTCCTCACCACATTACTGACCCGGTCACTACATCCAGTCCTAATGATACCACTTATACATCGGTCATCGAAAACCTTCATGCGACGAACATTTCCGGCAAGAATATTCCATGTCTGGAAACCATACAACGGAACTGAGCTCAATGCACACGATTTTTTCCGATTGCAGTGAAATATCAGGCCGACACCAAAAGTATTTCACTCCGACGTAAGCGGCTCGAGCCTTCAAGATACACGTGCTTACTTCCACTGCCGAGTTACGATCATTCAAAACACAGCTACCAAGGTAGGTGAAGTAGATTTATGCTGTGTCTGAAATGCCCGTACAGTACTCCACTTCCGTGATCATTTCGTAGTTCAGATGCTACCTCATTCTTTGGTTTCACCGTTCGCGTTTCCCGTGATCTGGTCTGGAATTCTCGGAGTCAGACTGGCTTTGGGATCGTTTTTGAACATGCGGGGCAGTATCAACAGTCGTTTGTGTGCAGTTTCTTGGACGTTTCTGTACGTGTGAATAGTAGTCGGTTGAAGCGTCCTTGCCTATTGGTCTATGCGCCCACTGCCACTCCCTTAAGATCGAAGATAAATTCTATCGGAAGTTATCTTGATTACTCTTCATTGTGCGTTCAGTGGATGTTGCAGTCGTTGATGGTAATCTTGACGTCCAACAAAAGTAATGAACAGAGTAGGAACGGCAAGTCGGTGGTAGATTTTCTGCCGTATCGGCTGGGACTAACAACGGGGATCGTCTCATGCAAGGTTGTTCTGACCATAGGCTGTTACTGAGTGACACCAATTTTTGTGATAACTGCCAACATCATCTCACCTGGAGTCCTCTTTCGCCTTCACGGAATTAGAATCAGATTGATTGCGTTGCTAGCAGTCACCGGTGACTTGGATCAATCGAGGATTGCCGATCACTGTACCGATTTTGAGTGCATCTCGTCTGCCATCGTACCAGGAAGAAAACCATGTGTGATACACGTCTGATGACCTTTGACTCCATTTTCTACTGGATCTCTCAATGCAGCTTTCGTTTCAACAAAATGCCCAGGATCCGAGCGAAAACTGGAATTGGGACGAAGAACGGATGTACTCAGTGGTAATGTTAGGCCTAGAAAAGGTGGATATTCTCGACCTCAGTTGCTCGTTTGGATGCTCGCGGATACGTCTTCTCGGATACCACATGCAACGAGAAGGGTAAATCCCTAAGAAGTCTTCCGACCAAGAGCCCGATGAATAATCGTGAGCAGTGGTGGATAGGGGAAATATACGGAAGTGGAAAAGTCTGCGGCTATCGGCAATAGTTGCAACCTTTACGGACTGATTAGAAATATTGGGCAATGGAATCCGACAGAAAGCCAGATGATCAGTAATTCCGATGGCATACTGACTCACTATCAGATGACTTGCTAAACAGAACACTTTTTGGAGTAGTTTAGTTGGCCTTCAGCCGCCACGGACCTTCCATTTATGCCTGCAAGTGAAAAGATCAATGTAAATATCAGCCCTTCATCAGAAACTGAGACATACAAGGACGGAGGTTCTGTTTAAAGTATCATTTGCGCCAGATAAACGGTTTTCATCCTTGGTGGCTATGTGTTAACGTCGGAGTTGACGAATCTCATGAGATCATTCTGAGCAAGAGGAGAAATTCCTAAGGACCGATGAGAATCGGCAATTGTGCAAAAATACAAGAAAGGTGATAGATCCGCATGTGAAAAATACAAAGGAATTAGTTTAGTAGGCATTGCATCCAAACTGTTGGCTGGCATTATCTTCTGCCGATCATCCGCTGCTCGCGAAAGATGTATGCGTGAGAATCAAGTACGTTTTTGTACACGGTTTAGCGAGGCAAGCAGGGGTTGAAAAATACTGGTGGTGACCTGTGGATGACACCGGAATGAGGTATGGAAGCCCTAACCAGTGAACCGGCTCTTTTATGTCCAATTGGGTGTGACTCAATGTAGTAGTCACTGGCATGCTTACATCTGTTCAACTGCTTACCAGATAAATGAGCTTTCTTTACTCCTCGTACTCATTTTCTCTTGTGAACAGTTGGTGCTTTTAGGAGGGAAAGAAAGCGAGAGCGCTTGGAACTAAGTTAGCGGTTGTGAAATTTGAGCTAATTGTAATCTGATACGATGCAATAAAGCTAACAAATTGGCTTACAACCACCTAAGACTTCAACCGATCAGATATGGTGAAAATCCGGGGAACGGAGACTACGTACGTTACCAAAGTAGCAGATAATGGTAGGATCCAGGCTAGAGGCTATCGAGATAACAGTCGCCTAGCCGGGTTGAATACGAACGGTTGGTGACTAGTTTACACCATGCATATTCTATCCGGAAGCAATTTCTATTTCCTCATTTCTTTCTTGTTTATATTTAATTATCCAAATACATAACGATGCACACAATGCTCAAGGATGGGCCACGACCAACTGAAAGCTGTCAGAAGAGAAAATTCACCACAAGTGAGAAGTTTCCAATCCGCCATCCTCAAATTGCAGCTTCAGTACGATGATCGCGATTAGAATAAGCTGAGCATGAAGCGAAAATCTTAGCAACAACCTATTGTCACTCTCAATTCACATCAAATTTGCGCAATTTGTGAATTTGTTCGACTATGAAATGTCCTCATGATCTTATTTTTCTACGTGATAAACCGCATATTATTAAGAAAAAATCAACGACTGGCATCCACGGAATGGTTGAGGCAGCAGGGTTTTTTGCGCAGCCCCGGACCGTATGTCGATTTGGCTCAGTTGAAGGACAAAATCGAGGGGCAATTTGTCCCGATCATAGTTGTGTGTGTGTGTGTGTGTGTGTGTGTGTGTGTGACTCAGTTCATTGGGATCCGCCGTCACCAAGTGTATGCAACCGTACCGAGGCGCACGGATGCATTCATACATGCACATTTTATATATACGCTCTGAATCTTCGAAGTGCAAAACCCCGTTTCAGGGTCGGTTTGGCTCAAAGCCGATCCATCATTCCTGGAAGAGGAAAACGGGGTAAGATAGATAGATTTAATTACTTTGGTAGTACTATCTCAACTAGTGGTCGTGAGTCGGATGAAGTATCTCCGCCCTTATAAAAAGCCCGCTGGGCGTTTGCTAATCTCAAGAATTTGTGGCATCCACAAGATATCTGCTCTGCGGTTCCGAAACATGGTCGTTGAGAACAGAAAACATGCGAACAATTTCGGTGTTGGACCACGGTTATCTTCGTCACGTTTGTAAAATATGGTGGGACAATTTTGTGCGTAATTCGAAGGTTAGGCCTAAGGTACTGGTTCCTAGTGTCCGATCTTTAGAATAGGCACTGAATGAGGATAGTTTGAGGTGGTTGGGATGTTTTTGTTCAAGCCCATAGAACGAATGTCGGTCTAGTTGTACGTTGTTCTTCGAGGCAGTTAATAATTGGGGGATGGTTCGCGGTTGCCAGTCGATGACGTGGGTATGAAGTACGAAAGCTTTAACTAGCGGACTGGCTCGTGTAGATGTAGCTGGATTACGGTGTTGGGGTCCACGAGATCCCCTGAATCAATGATTGGAGATGGTGTGTGATATGGCTGAGTGCCGCAACCAGTGGGGTTCTTGCACTCGAAATCTTTCTTCTGTATGGAATTTCAACTTGCTAATTTGCATTCGATCTTTTATTATTCCCAGTTCTTTTGTTCTGATAGAGTTGATGATGGTGTGAGGTGGTAGCCACAATCAGAGCACTTTGGTGCAATGCTACCGGTTGTCCGAGCTGAACTGAACTGAATTGAAGTGAGCTGGCCCAATTCAAAGGTCCATAATGGTCTAACAAACTACGAGAACCAGTTTTATTTCATTAATTTACTTTATATTAGCCCCCATTTTCTGAGGCGAGGACTCCGAACCATTTGACACCCGCTACTCAGTTTCGCAATCCATATCCTGTACGCACGCGGCAGTATAGCAGTGAGTTAACTAGGCTGTCTGCACTCATGCTCCTTACCTATAAAAATGCATTTCTATCCCGCAATAATGATATTACTAATAATATCATTATTAATTATAGCTAACAAGACATGGTCACCGCTTTATGTTACAATGAAGTCCTATAATAACCAATGTCACAAAGAACTTGGTGACTACCATTCAAACAAATACTTTATTTGTTAGTCATAATGTTCCTCTCATTTCTTTCGCAGTCTCCATAGAACAACCACACAATGCCTCCTGGAGGAGCCGTCCTTCCATCGTGAGCTGTAGAGTCAGGGGAGGCCCGCGGTGGCCAAGTGGATAAGGTCGTGGCGTTTGGAAGGGGAAGTTATGGGTTCGAATCCTCTCGCCGCCGGTCAACTTCCCCACTTGGTGGCCTTCAGCTGGTCGTGACACCCTTCCTGAAAAGTGACGCACACTGTTGTTTCGTTAATAGAGGAAGTAAAAGATAAAAGGTGTTTTAGACTATATGACCTTCAGACATGCATGTTTAAGGTCGGCGAAGTTGCCCACTTGGCCATCACTACACCCCGGGTTTCAACAGTTCTCTCTTGTTCTTTCTCACTAATTTCGTGTTTTGTATCAAATTACCTGGCCTGGACTCATTGGTGATTCTAAAATATCAGTTGCCAGATTGCTTAAGTTTTGCTCACATTTTTTCAGCGGCATAATATTCACGGGATCATAGTGTGTACTACGAAGAGAACAACACGTGGTATGACATGTGACAGATGGGGAGCCACATGACATGGGAGGGACATGGAACCATCCGCCAGGCGGGTGTTATTACGATCAGACGAGGTCGGATTCCAAATGCACAAACCCGTCCGCACAAGCGCTGCAGTGCAATTGCCGATGGGGTGGTGTCCCCGAAAGGTACATACATTCGCGTATGTGCACATTTGCACAAATCGATGCAGTGTATGCATTAAACATCAAGACCGCGAATATTGTAACGACCGTCGACGGTTATCGGGTGAAACGTGTTTATCTCAATATTGCAATTTAACCGAACGGGGGATTTTGCCTGAATAACGTCCGTTCATTTTATTTTTCAAGCAAATGGGAAAAAAAGACACCAACGAACTGATCACCTGTATTGTGTTCCGGCACATGTCAAAATCAGCTAGCTAGTTTCCGTTTGACTCTACAACTCATAGACCGTGCTAACTTGTTCCAATTGGTTTCAATGTGTAACTTTTCGCCGAAAAACTTTTATCTGATTTTTTCGAGTACATCGTCTTCCGGTTAATTAATCACGCAATTGAAAAGCAAACACGTGGAAACATTCCAGTCTACTCGTTGGTAGATAGGATCTCGATTTTGTAAAGGTGACCACCTTGATTCAGGGGTATTATATGTGTTAGACATGTTCTAACTGGTGATATTCATAACCCCATTAGAAGCACTTGAATCCACATTGCGTCATGTGTTCGGGATTCATTTTACCGGTTGTACACGTGACTCGGCACAAAGTCCCCACCGATTCGTGACATGTGATCCGTTGTGCAGGTGACATGGACAAACTCCAACTTGCTTGAATAAAAAGGAGTGGTAATTAGCCGAAGTTGTGACGATTGAACAAACTTCTTTCTGTATTTCATTTTCCAGTCAAATTTAGGCCATATGAACCGTGAAAAAACATTTTCGTCAAGATTATTGTCACTGTCTTCATTACTTTCGTGTTTTTTTTGCTCCAGTCCTACGGTTTGAATGAAAATTCAGTTGGTAAAGCTTCACGATTTAGATGCCCTTTAACTGACGATGTTTCATTTCCACGCCGGCTACCATCACCTCATTACTCGGACGGATTTGTTTTCATTTGCGGGCATTGTTTGTCGGTCGGATTTACTACTACTCAAAACAGTGTCCCGAAATTTCTCCTCGCTTAGACTTCACTACGCATGTACATCACGGATTTCCGACTGAACCAAAAAAGAAGCATTCTTGCCGGCAGGCTGCTCTTAAATGCAACTGTACTTACCCACCCACCCCCAGCACCCTCCAAAGCCAGAATGTCTGTTCCATCTCTACCGGATATCAACCATACGCCGTCTGTTCACAAAATTACCGGATCTGTCTCTTAATTTCGCTGTCGGATACACGTTCATACTTGTGTGATTTGCATTCAAGAGTCATGACTGAACTCACATTGTTGCAGATTTCCTAATATGCATTCAATGCTTAATGTATACCGAATGGACAGACAATTTAGCCCTAAGACAACCAAACGTGGCTTGATCACATACACAAACCTGAACCAATTTATTCATATTCATTTTGTGGTATTGCCTTCCCGGCCATTCAGTGTCATCCCAAGATTTCTTGCCATAGGAACACAATTATAATGAACTTGTACGTAACTCCTTGTTGCATACAAACTGGCATTTTATCTTTTTCCGATTCTTTTTTCTATCTTTCCTAGTCCCGTTGATGGATAATAACTTACACATCATCGTGGTTGATTTTAATCACACGTCGACATTTCCCCGTTAGCCTTGTTTGTTCTGATTGATTATCCATTTCGCCAACCAGAAGTAACTCCACCCTGGGTAGCATTATTTTTACCAAACAACTCGATTTATACTGCCTTAAATTATGTTTTCGAATTTCTATCAGTGATCTGTTACTTTTAAAATCCAAAGTTTAATCCCGGGCAGCTTTCCAATCTTCAAGGAGTTTGACTAAGTCAAAAGGCGACTAGATAATCTTTTAGGGAAAACATCTTTCTTCTTCAGCGATCTTTTTTCATGCAAATTCATGGTTTTCTTTTGAACTTTTAAATACTACTGTCACCGTCTTTGTGGATACACTCAACCTAATTTTTTGATATGCATTATCCTCTGGAAACAATTTTTCCCCGTAACGGTCGTATTGCTTTATGCACACTGAAGGTCCTCAAGAGACGGGAGGAACAATTCCACAACTTACGGGATTCGTAAAAAGTCAAATTCCCTTCATCCCCAATATCAAAGGAAGTAAAACCAATCGACCCATCTTATACAAGCCAATTTTTGACCAGCGGCAACAACAGCCGCCGGTGGCTAGGAATTTGGCTTCCGTATGGAAAGAAAACCAAACCACTAAACCGTACTACAGATACAGAAGGCATCAACCGAGCGTTTATTTATCCATGTAATGACATGGAAGTTTCACGGTTCCCAAACGAGTTTATTCACCTAAGGAAGAAGTGTTCAAACTTCTTCGCTCGAGCAACTTAACCACAGGTGTAGGTCTTGATGGTATGTCTTGACTTCTACCAAAATACAGTGTCACTTCACCCACCGATGCATTTACTTCCTTTCTTAATACCTACTTACGCAAACGTTCCACTTCTGATTGCTGAAGATCAGTCACTATTATGCTCATCGCCAAATCTAGTAATTTAAGTATTCCGTCCAAAAGCTTTCATCCTATGGATCTTACATCATGCGGTCTAACACAACGCACCGTTCTGAGTTGTCTTCCTTCTTCTGTTAGTGTGCCCGATGACTCGTTTCAGTTTCCGTGGAAGCCAAACGGGTCCACTTTGGATACTGTGACTTCCCTGGTTCGTGACATTACCAAATCCTTGGATGCATCAGCCATATCTGTCGATGTACTTTCTTAGATTTTGCATCTACATCGGACTCTGTTCCACGATCTTTACTTCTTTGCAAATTAGAACAATTCGACTGTCCCAAGGGCCTCTTGGCATGGTTATCAGACTACTTCACCAACAGAACTCAGTGCACAAGATTGGTAAGAAACAAATCTACCACGTTGGTAAACAATTCTGAAGTTTTTCAAGGAGCTGTCTATTCTACTTATTTGTTTTCAACATACATCAGCGTCCTACAAGCTAGTTCTACTGGTCAACTAGTCAAATGCGCGGATGACGTCGCCCTCTGTCAGTCCGATTCTGGAGCTGAAGATCTCTTCAACTTTTCCAACAACTTGTCTTCCATTCATGATTTCTCTGTTTGCTCTGAATTAACACTTAATTTGTCAAAATGTGTCGAATGTTTGTTTACTTTTTCTCGGTCTGCTCACTCGATTGACCCTTCCTTCACTACCACAGCATCACTCACCAGGGTAGATTCCGTCAAATACTTCGGAATTACCACAAATAAAAACTCGAGGTGGTTCTCTCACATTTCTAATTGTGTAAAAAAACTTAGAAGACTAGCATTTTGCATACAAATACGTCTGTATTTCTTGGTTTAACAAAGCATTGCCTCTCTGTTTGTTTACCGGCGTTTTTCCCGCTCTCCTGTATTGTTCTCCCGTCACTTTTTCTGGCTTCCTAACGAAAAGACTTCAGAACGCTTCGTCGTGGTTTGTCAGTCGTCAGTGTGCATCTTTCATACTACTGAAAGAACTTTGCATGCAACCATCCGCATGCGAAAAATTTGCACGAAATTCTTTCGAGTCCATCTCATCCCTTACACAACGACTTTTCTTAATGTCATTCTCATACCTTCCTCTCCATACCTTCTCGCATAAATTTCTATAGGAACTCAATTGTTCCCTACCTAGCTCACCAACCGAGAACAGATCATCACTGACTTTCTGAACAATCTCTCGTGAACTTTAAATGCTTCATTCTTCGCTACGTTTTTTCCCAATTCTGTATTCCGATTAGATGACGAAAGCATTCGTCTTTGGCTGAAATGCGAACATCCATGCAGGCAATAGTCCAAATAAGACAATGCAAAACATACGAGGATTTCGTGAGCCATTTACAAAGCCTACCGATTGCAAAGCATCAATGAAGCGGGTGTCGATTACCGGGTTTTCGATTTTTGCATCAATTTTTTTGATTTACTATGGTTTCGTGCCATTTGTCTTCACCGCGTATCTCGTTATTGGGAAGTTTGCAATTTGCGTGATATGACAAACGTGATTTGGAGTGGTCAAATTAACGAGCAGTGTTGACATTTTCCCCATTGGCTGACCACGCTCTTTGGTCCTGACTCGTTCATGAGGGGCCTAGGAAATTTGTTGCATTCGTACAGAGAACAAAAAAGCTGATTTATCAACAAGGCGTGTCAGCTTACACGTACTGTTTTAAACCAAATAAAACTGCTTCCCATAGATATTGTCACCTAGCAACTAATCAATCGTCACAACATTAGCCTTAAAGGTGATCCAATTGCATTGATAGTTCATGCCGATTAAAATAACAACAGTCGAGAGCATAAAAATGGTTTTTGTACCTGACGGTCATATTCCAGGCGAGGTTAAATCACCACAGAAATTTGTTTGTTGATGCTTTTCGAGTACCAAAAAAAAGTGAATAAGTTCACCAGGGACAAATTCCATCAAAACCTAAATTGTACCAGTCTGATTAGGGAAAATGGTTTTTGGTATACAAATTTTTCATCTTACAGTTCACCTAACTCACATTGTGCCTGGTCATGTTTTGTCATACGTTATCATATGGTACCAACATTGTCCAATTTTCACTTGGTTACTTATAATCGGCCCCAACTTGCGAAATCATAAATTGATCACGAACTGTTGTATGGAATGCACGAAATCGAACGCAACGGTAAGCATGATTAAATGCAAAGATTTAGTACACACGTCAAATCGATCAGCTACAAATAAACAAAGTTCGTCATGCCCACCTTCAATCTGAGCACCAGAATAAGGTTTTATTTTATCTTTTACTTCCTTTATTATTAATGAAACAACAATGTACATCAACTTTCAGGAAGGGGGCCGCAACCAGCAGAGGGCTTCCAAGTGGAGAAGTTGACCGACGGTGGGAGGATTCGAATTCGTGATCTTCACGTCTAAAAGCCACGACCTAATCCGTTTGGCCACTGCCGGTGATATTCATGGTCTGGGTTGATAGATATGGCGTGGTGTGTTTGAAAGAGCTGAGTCGCAATGAACAATTTCAGGCTGCCGGGTGTCTGACTGCTGGACAAAAAATTGGCGAGGTATACGGAAGTGTTATAAAGCAGAACGCGATGCTGTATCTTGTACCTTGGGTGTTTCAAACGGTGCACGATGCACCGCTCGACAAAAAATGATTTACGAACGAAGAAGCCGAGAATAGTCAAATGACTTGAGCGTTTTTCTACATCTACGTCGATGCACCTGAGCCTGCCATCGTAACTGTGCAAAATTGATTCGGCTGACACGTACAGCCGCACGTGTTTACGGTCAGAGACTGATCCCGCGGACAGTAGGGACATGCTTGGATGGTGAATACACACACACACATACACACACACAAACATGAAATAAGCACGTCTAGGCATCAACTCCGCTCCACTTGGACTGGCTCTTGGTACGAGCCAAGATAATGTCATGTTTCTCGTGATCCATTCTGTCGACGGTTCATGGAGTCAGGCATGGGAGCAACAGTGACGAGTCTTCAGCAGTGAGGCATAGAAAACAAGCTTAGTGATGTGCTAATCAGAAGTGCATGCATCCAACTGGGCCATAGCACCATGCGTTAAGGGAGCTGTGGGCTAACTACCAGGACCAACCTCCGTGGGAATTTTATTGGTACGGAGGAGCTCAAACACCATTTCCACAGTAAAACGTGTAACTGTCGTATCATCATCCGGTGTGAATGAATGGATGAAAGCTTGGTTAATCCTGTCGACTTCCGAAGAATATTTCACACGTTTCTTTTACTTCCCACGCAACAGTCCAATGTCTTGCCACAGAAATGGATTGTTGCTACAACTCAAGAGTTGGCTGGCGAATGTCATGTCGATGCGTTGAATTTCTGATTTTATTTAGTTGGAAGTGTACTGCACGCTTGAGTTATTACGAGATTTGTAGAGGTGCTCCTTGCATCTTCTCAGAGATTTCAGTTTTTTGGTGGGGATACGGTCACTTGAGACGAGTAGTGTTTCTGAGAGTCAGCAGATATCAAAGATCGCGTTGGCCGTCTCTGTGAGCAGGGGTTCAAAAGAGAAACAGGTAGATGCGAGTGGAAGGGATTTCTGAAGAATATGGTTGTTGCGTGAAAGGTTACGGAGACAAACTCGGATTTGATTTTTCGCCTGAAGGAATGGAAAGCTGACCTAGAGTATAAGAGCACGCAAGGAAAATAAATGGTAGTGGTTGGTAATAACTCTATCTAAAATAGTGCCCTCTGGTGGGAGAAACGCAGAGATCAGTCAAATCAAACATAGTCAGTGGTAGTGTGGATGCGTGATTAAAATCGCCTACAATAATATGTAGATTATACTCAAGAAGAGGAGCAATAAACACTAGAAAAGAGTCAAAAAATGTGATACTTTGTTGCGAGCTAAAGGGGGCAATGTATAAGTTGGTTGTGATAGTGCTGTTTTGACGAGAAAACCTATGATAACACTGTGTAACGAGTCAGTCAATTTAGATCAGCGAGTACGTATAAACAACTTCGGACTTACCAGACCATAAAGAGTTGATGTATGTTGCAACACCACCTCTAGTCTTTTTCTTGCAAGAAACGCTGTCCTGCCGATGGAGACTGAAGCCGTCTGTGGACACGGGTGAATCAGCAATGTCCCGGGAAAGTCATCATCATCATCATCATCATCATCATCATCATCATCATTATTATCATCATCATCATCATCATCATCATCATCATCATCGTTCAGCGTTGACAGCAAGGCAAGCCTAACTGACCGCTGCCTTTCCCCAGAGTTACACGTTTCAATAGAAAGAGTAAATATCAAACGGGAACAGGGAGCGGACCTACACATGCGGGAAAAGATAAGATGCTGCTGCAGCCAACACACGGAACACAGTCTAACTGTACAAACGC
>LUCM01010366.1:121877-181592 GCA_008360955.1 Fasciolopsis buskii
AAAGAGAGATGATATTTTGCTATCAGGCTGTCCCCCAAAAAAACTGAGGGGGCCTCCCATACACGCCGACCCCGTTCCAAAAAAGGAGCCCCCCCCACAAAAAAAAAAATCCCTTGAAAAAAAAAAAAAAAAAAAAAAAAATTTTTGGGGCCTCCCCCCTGGCAATGTTTGTCTGAATTCGTCTGTTCGCAAACAGCTACCGAACAGAAACTGATTCCGACGAATCTAATAACGTGGCAGCGAATCACAGTAAGCAATACAAGTACGAATTCAGTGGGTACAGTAAGCTTAAGAGCGCTGTGCGATTGCATGTGTGGCAACCAGATTTGTCGTTAATGTGGTTTCTAAGGATCTAACGCATCTCGTTTCAACAAACACCTCGATCTCTCACAACGGTCAGCTTAGTCCTAAATTGGCGCAAGAAAAACCTTTAACTGGCCTGAATGCCAAGGAACATGAAAATACAGATTTCTTGTGTGGTTGTCACACGGCAGTTGACAGCCGTCAGCTAATGACCATGAAGCGCTTAGAATGAAGCGCCAAAAACTCGGTCGCGGATTAAATTGGTAATCGCGAAAGATGTAAGTGGCGTCCCGCTCAGGTAACAGCTTCAAGAGACGTTCTTAAGGCATATATCGCGACAACCCTGCGGTGGCGGCGAAGCTTCGGTTTAGTGAAATCCTTCGTGCGATACAAGGAATGGAGAGCTCATATCCATGGGTATGAACAGGAAAGTACAGTTGACTCGTTCGGGACAGATAAAACATCTTCAGATACAGTTTTAGCTTGGCTCCAACCTAACAAGTATTAGGGTGGTATCTGGAGCTGTGAAATCCTTTGGAGGGTTTCAATATGATATTCTCCCGCAACGGAAAGGTGAATAATGGAGTCGAGCATATACGGTTCTGTCCGAATGAGGGGAAACAAGACTCCGGACTTCCACGACCTCCCGCCAATTTTCCAAATTCGGGTGGAGAAAATGACTTGAATCGCTGTAAGATTGCACTTACCGTCTCTATGCTTCAACTGATACATCATCAACGGAAGGAGACGTAAATCCCCCTATCCGTGGGGTGAGGATCACGATTGTACTCATTTCTCGTAGACCGGCTATAGCGCGAGTAGTTGGTATCAATCATACGTTGAATTAGATTATGAATTCCGACGTGCTTTTGACTAATTTGTTGCTTCGATAACGATGCTGCGTTCCTTTGACACCGATTCGACGAGATTGATATTCAGCGAACAACTCAGGCGCGGACATTTATCGTTGCCAGGTCGAGTGCGATCAGACGCATATATTCATCTCTCACGGCAGACTTATTGAGACGCACGCCAATCTATCCGTGCCGCCGCGCCTATCGAAGGAGTATTACGCTCGACTTGAAAGGTGCTCCTCGACATCCTGTGGATCGACCAGCGCACCTAATATCAGTCTCTCCTACCATCAAGGGTCCATGTCAACGCAAGTATCGTAACCTTGTTCGAGTAACTTGCTATTCGTCATACCTAGTGGTCCCCGCCGTTAAGGTGTAATAACGGTGAACTGTCACGTTCATTCGAACGCACTAGTGGTGGTCTCGACCCAAGAATGATCCCAATCCCTCCATCCTCTTCGGTTCAACTTACGTCACCCGGACGAAGATGAATGGAAGATGCTTCAGAGTTCACCGGATGTAGAGTAGGAAAGCTGGGTATAGCTGAAGGATAGCTATGAGAACCTAGACTGTACGCCAGACGACCGTCGTGCTGCCGTGTGGATGATCAGCAGGACCAATTGACACAACAATGCGACACCTAACGATAGAACTAAGAGAGACGAGATCGATTGCTTTGTTCGGCATGCTGCTTTGCACCTTCAAAAGTGCACAAGTACTGTGTACAGACTGGACGACAGCAAGCGCCGGGAACTTGAACGTAGGATGACATGGAACTAACAATAGTCTGACCAGTTTCACCTAACTCCTTGGGTAAGCTGTGTGTCCAGATTCGATGTATGCATCGCGGAGTATGCTAAATATGCCACTAGCTCCCAAGCGCCTCTGACAGGCTTTGCACCTGACTGAAAAAACCGACTTGTGCGTCCGGTCCTGATATTTCACTGGAGTTGAGAAAGGTACGGTGTCTCTGTGCTGCATGCGCATCTCAGTTGTGTTGGTCGGTTGCCGAGACGTGGAGTAGTGCGCTGTGGGCAAGATGTCGTCGGTCTGGAGGTTTTCAGACAGACCGATGTTGTACGTAGTTGGATGCGATAGCATGATGACCAAGGGTGAGTGAAATTGAAGCGTTTAGGAAATCCTGTAAATTGGGTGCCCTCGTCTCAGACGGCAGCTTTTTCAGCGTAATGAAACTTGTACTAGACTACGCTGTTGTGTCACGTGTTGGCGTAATGTACGAAACGACTGCGTTTCATGCAACATCGTGCCCTATTGTTGTTTCCTCGCGTTATAAAAGGATATCGGGAAGATATCCCATAGTGGAGGCCAACAGGATAGAAACTAGTGGCATACGTGCGGAAGAGAAAAATGTACAGCGAAAAGTTTCAAGCGTCAAAATGGTGTCTCACCGCCTTCCGTTGTTGGTCCGAAAGACCTCGTCGACTTCTGTGCAGCAGACAACTCTGAAGGATATGTGCCAGTTGGAAGCCGGTGAACAGGTGGCCATCGTAACTGTCATCTCTGTCTATTCGAATCAAAAATGATTGAAAACATCTTGCGTTCGTACATTAGAACTGTTCCGCCTGTGTTGGCTGCCAGCAAGCAATCTTTAATCTTTTCCCGCATGTTGAGGGAAGACAGCTGAGTGGGCGCCCATCTACTTGGATCAATTATTCTTTCACTCGTTTTTCTGACTGAGCTGCTAAATCAGATCAACCCCCAAACTTGGAGGACCACAAGATTACTTCGTCAGGTTTCTACCCATTGGATTGGATCTTCAGCTTGAGATAAGCCACCCTGTATAGCTCGTGGATCATGGAGGCACGCAAGCCGTCACACCACATCAAGGTTTAGTCTCGTTGTGCCGGCCAAGGTTCTTGTATGCAAGTGATAGAAGCATGAACCTGGATCGGTTACTGGAGTACGAGGGATAGATGCGACATTGTACTAAACAAAAACGCATGTTGGTACTTAACAACGGCGGAATGAACATCTTGGCCGAAAGGAGTGCATTTAGGAGCTGCCTTCCAGCCAGAACGAGCTTCTCTCCTAGATGGGTTAAAATATCTTTGTGATACAACAGTGCGTGATCCGAGTCCATGCTGAGAAACAATAAAGATTTCAAACAACAACACTTCCGATTGATTGTAGCACTGAACGAGAAAACAACGAAACACTGATGGTACAGAATAGTAACGCAGCCAGTCAAACAGCTTGCTCCACAAATGAACTAACACATGCATTTCAAGAATGCGTGTCCAGTTGACAAGGTTATCATACGTTGATCTGTGCACTATCTAGGGGTAAGTATCGATAAAAGTCTGAAATGGTTTTCTCGCATTTCCAATTTTGTAGATAATTTTCGAGGTCTTTCACCTCAAATAATCAGTTTGCGACACCACGAGGTGAAACAGGAGCACCATTTTCCGTTTCTTGAGCCAAAGTGTTTTTTTCTATTTCATCTTTAGTTTCCTCGTGTTGTTTTAATAGATTCTTTTAAGAAACACGGTCAACTCATTGTCATGTCTCTTTAATACGACTAAACAAATTCTTCATTGAACTGTACAATCAATACAGGGACGTGTGAAAAGTAAAATGACTCACCACAACCACTACTCTGGTCAGAGATCAACACAACCGCGACGAAATCATGCGGATTATGCACGTCGGTAAGCCGATCGAAAGTTGTGCTCGATGGATCAAATTAGTCAGCACAAAAAGCGATCAGCCGGTGGTGATCAGGGTAATTTTGACCTATAAACGAAATTTCGTGCTGTTGTGCCTGGGAACTGGACTATAGCTGGCTTTGTAGCATTACAAGACCAACTGCCAGCGATGGCCACACGGATAGCGTCTTGGCGTTTGGATGTGAAAGTCACGGGTTCAAACCCTTCCACTGACGGTCAATTTCTTCACTTGGCAGCTCTCTGTTGGCCGCGGTCCCCTTCCTGAAAAATGATGTACATTTTTATTTCATTAATAAAGGAAGTCAAAGATAAAAATTATTGCGAAAGCGTACAATCAATATTCTGTTAATGTCGGAGTCAAACCAAATCATGTTACCGATTGCGATGACTGCTTGTGATCGGAAAGTTTCAGATCGATAAACGTAAAAGAATACATTCAGGTCCTGTCAAGCCGTGAGAGCATTCTGATCACAGAGATAGAAGGAGGTCGACGTTGCCAATTCCCACCTGGTATTGAGTTTTGATTGATTGGTAATTATGACATAACTGTGCAGACGACTCTATTCAGCTTTTACGGTTAGGATTGCATCACTGAACGCACCTCGCTCACTCCCGCCACCAGAATGATATCGTATACTTCCTTCGTTGGATTTTTCGGATCACCGAACTGAACTAAGGAGTGAAACACCTGCAAAGTGAACTCAAGTGCACAGAACACGCATTCGGTTGCCTTTCGATTACTACCGAGGATATCGGCAGTCATAATAAAAGCCTGATCTCACGATGCGCTGTACTCAAATGACGGTAGTTAAGGTCAATGAAATTCATGCACATATGTACTTTAATCGTCTGCCCAGTTGCAACATCGTAAGCACTTTTTGAATAACGAAGGTGAGATCTACTCAAAGTTTACCGGGTTATATGCAATTTTGGAACACCATACTAACTGATCGATTGAATAGTGCTTTCCACTTTTATTTTGGTCAACCTCTTTATGAAATCACTTTTGGTGACATAATCGTGAATCATTCTGAAGTATTTCAAGGTCCAAGTTGTGTTATAAATCCTCGAGCACCCAGTGGCTGAGGTCTCGTTGTTTCCACCACTGTGCACATCAGTCTACCACAGAGGCGTCGGTAAACATAAGCACATGAAGATAGAACTCATATATACAAGCGTTCTGCAGACTAAGGAGCAGATGACATGGACAAAACCATGAATCAAGTCCGTTTCGTTCTCACAAATCATTTTTCACAAAGGGGACCGCGGCCATCAAAGGACTGCCAAATGTGGAAGTTGGCTGGCGGTGGGAGGATTCGAGCCCGCAACCTTCACGTCCAAACGCCATGATTTTATCTACTTGACCATCGCCAGTCTATTCCCCATCTTCGTATCGCAAAAGCAGAGCATTTTGACTGCGAGCCGTGAATCTGGGCATCCTAAGTTATCCAGCATTACGTCTGCTTACGTTTGTTTAGAGTCTGGATTCCCGATTTTATTAGCTTAACCGTCTAATTTAATGCCAGTCTGCATCTCTCTTTATACGTCTGTTCTTTTTTTCTTTGTACTGGGTTAAACAGCGGAGACCGGACTGTTTGTCAGTCTGCACCCAAATGACTTCTGACAGACAGCAGATTTGAAGACGAAAACTGGGGCAGTAAGATTCTCCCAGAATGGTGTTGGATTTTGATTGTGAATCGTGATGAAGTCGACAGAGTTCACACTTGTTCGTAAATGTGCTACGTTTTTAGAGGAGCAGTTTTACTCTCTGATAATTCTACATGTTGGCCTTACTAATGTTTATCGATTCTTTTTATTGTGTTTGGACAAACTTTTAGAATGCAGTGATGTGAACTGCCCAGTTAGTGAATCACACTCGGCTTTGTCTGGGGAACAAAATGTAAACACACGTTGCTTCTGACGGGGAAACGTAGTGAATTTGTCAAATCGACTGTTCTAAGATAACTCGTGTGAATTCGGTTGAAACCACAGCTAAATGTATAAAAAGAGTCATGGAGGTGAGAGATTACTGAATTCGATCAAAGGTCAGAAAATCAGTGACCGTCTACATTTATCTTTTATCTTTTTAGTTCCTTTATTAATGAAACAGCACCGTACATCATGTTTGTTCTGGAAAGGGACCGCGGCCATCAGAGGACTGCCAAGTGGGGGAAGTTGACCGGCAGTGGGAGGATTCGAACTCGCGACCTTCACGTCCAAACACCACGAACTCACCCACCCAGCTGATGTAGGTCGTTGCGTGACTTGTCAAGAAGTTCCGAAAGCGTGACAAAAGACCGGTTAGATGCACCGAAGTGTCGGCTAACAATTGCATACGATTACGAGTACTTTCTTATATCATTTCCCGTACAGGTATCAGAATTGCGTCACAGGTGTTCAGAAATGTTTTGCACCTGATCTCTTGGCATCTCCTGTGCATATACGTGAAAAGTGATCCATCTTACATAGAAATATTTATGCATGCTTACGTACTGTGGAGCGCACTAATTATCGATGCACTGCTCTGTGGTCTACCAGATTCCGAATATTTTTGGCCTAGATTCGGAAAGGATTCATATAACACCGAAATACGACGAGAAATGGCATAGATGAGTCAGTAAACTGTGCAAACTGTTTTTTTTATGGATCCGAATGGTCCACCACAAGGGTGCGGAAGAATGTCGTGCATCGTGCATCTTGTTCTGTATGAAAGTTTCGACATCAAAGACACAGTTTCACCATGAAAAACTGAGTACACTCAACCCTTCCGGCAATCAATCCCAAATGAGACTGGAGTGGATCTAAAATGGAACATTTGGGGCTCAAAGTAACAAGTCGGCGGATTGTGTGCGCGCATCCACATGTATGCTTGTGTGTGTGTGTGTGTGTGTATTAATATGCATTTTGTTGTGTAGACCTAGAGTCGAGGTACACTTACCACCACGTCACTCTCGACAAAATGTTGCACTTACAAATGTTCTCGATTCCGACTTGAATCGCGACTTTATTTCATCGAATGGTGAACAGCAGACAGTTTTTCGCTCGGTATTTGTACATGTGAAACTTCTTATCTATCTCAATCCATTCCATTCTCCCCAAGTCTACCGTGTACAAATTCTAACATTTTTTACATTCACGATCAGAAAGCGTAAACAGAATTGCTTGCATCTCGTTTGTTTTTGTTCTAACCAAATTTTGTTTCCATTCCAGACTGATCTCAGTCCCAAAACCACTGGGTAACTGGTAAAAGTTGGAATTTTTTCGACTACCGGAAGCCTAGAAATCACGTGACGAGATGTTGTTTGTATCACGTCAAAAATTGGTGACGCGTAAACAAGACGATCAAATTCACGAGTCAAGAGGACAACGATGCATGATGAACAAGAAGAACACAAACAGCAACAATGATGACAAACACGACTGCCTCCACGTCTGCCATCGCGGTAATAACAGCTGTTAGACGATAACTGCTGAGATTGCCTAGGGGGGGGAGGGGGGAGGCGGGCGGGGAGAAGACACCAGTTCCGATAAGGACATTTTCAAGCAGTCACGTGATCGACATTTTCATTTGAAAGAATGTGTGGTATTTTTTTTTTCCAATCACACAAACCATTTTCATTCCATTCCGTTCCATTCCGTTCCATTCTAGCCTGTTGGGCTAAGTGTATGCAGTATGTAGACCAAAATTGGTTTATTCTTGTGGATCAACTTTGGAATTTCCTGTTAGTCAGTTAGGAGGTCTGGATTCACACGAAAAATGTTAATTTTTTGTTCACGATGAAATAAAATCGATTCCGTGTTTCGAACAAATA
The DNA here is from genome assembly GCA_008360955.1 of Fasciolopsis buskii. Classification (NCBI taxonomy): domain Eukaryota; kingdom Metazoa; phylum Platyhelminthes; class Trematoda; order Plagiorchiida; family Fasciolidae; genus Fasciolopsis; species Fasciolopsis buskii. Next base: position 129,534 of record LUCM01010366.1, read on the forward strand.
AGTCCGAAATGAGGATATGCGTACCACTAGTTTGGTAAACTATTTGTTAGCATTCGTACGTGTGCACAATCCAGTCGATAGGATTGTTTATATCTACGGTTCGTATTGTAACCACTAAATCGAAATTGGAGGAAGTCACATGTGATTCGATTTAAATGAATACAAAATTGGATTGAATGGAATAATTTAGGTTGTCAAGACAAGATCTATATTGATAGGCACTGTTCGGTTTTTCCAGTCAGGACTGGCGAGTGTCTCAGCACGATTGAACAGTTTTGTTGTTTTTCATATCCCGGATGATCTTGGATGCGTTCGTAATACCAACTTGATGCCTTTCCCAAGTCGGTGTTTTGCACCGTTTGAATTGGATGTCGTGTCTTTTTGATCGATTATGTCATGTCATGTGTGTGAATTGAAAATTTGTGGATACTTGGGTCTTCGTGGGACTGTGCTCAAATGCTGGCCGATTTAATTACCTCTGACTTCTGCTTGGGACAGGAGGTGACCTGGACTTGTGCAACTGTGCACACTTTAGTGTGTTCATCAGTGAATGGGAACTGTGTGAGTTTCCTAGGTTCGCGATCTGATACTAACAATCTTCCCCTGAAAGATGGTTTATTCATGGGACAGTGAATAAACCAGAGGTGAAAGCTGTTCGTTTTTTTCATACGGTTGAGCCCCTTCCTACCTGACGTTGATATGACAGACCAATATGTTCACTACTAGTCTCGAACACTGTTTCACGTGTGGATATCGTGACCGATGGATTGAACCGGCCAATGGGGTTCGTCATAGTAGTGATTGACGGTAAACTAAAAGCGTATAACGGTCTATGAATGCTAACTGACCTCGGATTTTTCAATGCCATTTGTTCCGTGTGATCACCATTCGTTAGGTCTCACACGTGCCAGACGGAAAGCAGTACCCTAATGGTTATCGATTTCTGACTAATGACAAACACAAAGTATTGACGCTAATGGGACCATGTAAATGATAAAATGGGTTGTAAGATTCAATTCCCACTACTGGCTTTTGCTAATAGTCTTAATTGTGCGTCGACCACGGGTGGTCTTGACGTCGTACCGGATGACAAAGAAACGGTTCCAAAAGCGCTGTTTGCTTGATGATGGTGTGAGGGAGCAATGAACAGTGGTCGTAGTAATTCAACTTCCCGCCGCGATCGAAGTGAACGGAACCACTGTGGGGTTCGTATAAGTTGCCGTGTATGTCCAGTGCGCACCGGTGTACCATGTGGCCCAACATCCCGTTTAATTCTTACCAGGAGAATCCACGCAATAGGCAGTCCAACACCGATGAACTGTAGGAGCCGAACTGAGTCGAACTTCATGACCAATCGACCGTAAATCGCCCACAAGATCACAATATTTTCTTCTCACATAAACATGCTGTAATTTACGTTCTTTCACCACGGCGATATCAAATCGGAATACCCAAACTATGGATCTTTATCCCAAATCGTCGGTCTCATAGTCTTGGTGATGCGCTGCACAGGCGAGATCAGACAAGTTGAAGGGAACATGCTCGAAGTTCATTTGGAGCCAAATCGGCAAAAAAAGATTATACGACTGGTAATTTTTTGTCAGCAGATAAATTGATGAAGGCTGAATTAGTCGCCGACAACTGCGTGGTCATAATTGCATAAAAACCCAGTGGAACTCGCATGGTTGAGAGCATGACAGAAGCGAGACAGCTGATTTAATTTCGTTTTTTCACTCAACACGATCCGTCTTTTCGGAAAATGCGAGGTCACAATTGGTCATCTAATCTGAATAAGGACGTCTTGCACTGACAATAGTTTTGAATGGTCATTTTTTGATCAAAAAGAACCTCATAGTTTAGCTGACAGAGCACACGTGGTACAAGTACTTCGGTCACCTTCATGCTTGGGCTCGAATCCCACCGAGGTGGAAGGCTGTACACAGTTGAATCTCTTCTGCCCTTTTAAACTTTTAACTGAAAAATTATCATGTTGCTCTTCGTCAGTACACGAGGTGGAATCTGACAAAACACCGTTGGCAGATGATGTTTACACGAGCCTCATAGCGCCTGGTTCCGTGGTTATGGGCAATAGTGCCGTTGAGTACATTCGAAAAGAGCCCCCCGGCTGTTCTACGAAGGCTTTTAGTGATTTCTCGCGCAACTTGCTTGAAAGTCGACTAGGATCTATCATGAATGTTATCACACGACTTGATTCTCATTTGTGAATTTTCTCAGAAGCCTCTGTCGGATAAGTAACGTTTGTCTCCTAAACTTTTCCAATGTATTCGACATTTTTACACGATTGCTTCCGTTTCACAAACTAAAAATTATTGGGCTACCTCAGGTCTCCATTAATGTGAGTGTTGTTCGAATATCTTACTGCCATTTATTCAACATACACGACTCGTAGCAGAAAAAATATCAAAACCGGTGGTTTACAGTCTAGGAGTGTTTGTTCTCCTTTATTTATTTTTCACATACGTCATCGATTGATCAGTTGGTCGAGTCACATCTAGATCAGAGAATTTCGTTGATATCGTTTCCACTGAGTGATCTTCCATTTACAATTTCTCTCTCATTCAGCTAATTATTTTGAAGCTGTGCCATCTTATTAATACAGATTCGGCACGAACGACAACGTTACTCGCTCCGTGCCGTGATTATGGATGCGAGAACAATGAAATCTCGGGACATTTTGCTGTAAATCAATGATGAACAATACATTAAATTCACACGAACTTCAACGGCGACCTCATGTAGTCAGTCAGCCAGTCAGTCGGTAGATCGATCGATCGATCGATCCGCAGATCAATAAGAACAAGCGCTACCCATATCACTGAAATTCACCCATGCCATCTGACCACACCGGAGTGCTGTTTTTGTCACAGTTTAAAAATGTCGGGCTAGCAGAACTGGCTGATACAACCAAGGGTGTGAACAGTTCAATTAAACAAATTAATGGTTCCAATTTAGTCAACAGTGGGGAAAGCTCCAGTATTAATTAGATCGATAGACCACACAGTTGTCAAACATCAGCAATCAGAGGTAGTTGAATAGAAGAGAAACTCCTTACACGAGAGATGAATCATGAACGAAGCAGATGTAAAATAGAGGAATTCCAACTTTGGGCCCACAGGTCACATTTTAACCGACATTTCCAGTCTAAAGAGAACGGAAGATAAAGAAGTTGAAATGACACGTTGAAGTGACGGACCGTTCGTTTTATTATCTTTTATCTTGTACTTTCTTTTTATCAACGAGATAACAATGTACATCTTTTTTTCAGGAAGGACTCAGTGGCCAACGGAGAATGTCGAGTGGAGAAGTTGACCGGCGGTGGGAGAATTCGAACCGCGACCTTCACGTCCGAACGTCACGACCTTATCAGCTCGGCCACTGCAGGCCTGGTCATTTTGTAACAATGAAAGATAGAAAAGTTTGGACTTGAGCAAATCGTGTTCTAACATCGTTTTCCCCAGAGAAAGGTGAACTGATCAATTATGTTCGAAATGATTTTACGTCTTTCGGATCTGGGGCATTCTGACCCTATTTAACAAATCACCAGATTTGGTAGGAGACAGATTTGGCGAGATGTTAACCTTGTCAGTCGTGGGCGTAGAACAGCTTCAGATTTGTAGGAGATCGGGCTGGTAATTGTGATGTTGACGCATGTGGTGATATAATAAGAAATTCGGTTAAAAATTTCTTGTCGAAAAAGAATGGCGATATAAGAGAAAAAATGATTTTTATAGCGGTGATAACTCAACAGTCTATCAACTCTGTGGTTCACCTACGCCTGATGTACGATCTAAATGTCCAGATCGAAATGGGAAATGCCATGGGAGTTTCGAACCGGAGATTTTGACACGAGTAGAGTAAGACAAAGTGTTCAAAAGCCCATGAACTTACGAAGCATGTCTTAGTACGTATACTTTTTGGTCATTTCAGGTCAAGGGTTACTATTCCAATTACTTGGGATAAGACCAACAGTCGAGAAGTTTGGTTTGTGGACCCCCTACTGAAACACGTCTCCGAAAAGGATGTTGACACTCCCTTGTTGGTAAGGCATCACAACGGCCACATCGCTTTGCCATAGACAAACTTCAGTAGAGGTGTATAATAGGGACGCTTACTGGACGAAAGCTCACCACATTCTCTGCGATTGAAGTTGCGAAGATGTGGTAGCTGGGCACTGACCGTAGTCACCATTCACCGTCTTTCATCTGACCATCCCCTATCTGAGTACGCGTCAGTTAGCATCTAGCTGCGTCCCATTTGTTGAGTAGAAACTCAACATGGATAGGCAGATTATCACATTTACAATCAACTTAACACTTTGGGTGATCGCTTTCGAACTAGGCCAATAGAATCGCGTGCACGTTGGCAAGGACCATCGGCACAAGAGTCCTCAAAAAACAGGAAATTTTATCCAAGTTAGTAGGTTTTAATATTTCGCTTAACCTTTGTCAATTGCATACGCGAAACAAATCTTACAGGGTCCCACCAGATGAATAAAACGGTCTGAAACTGGTGTGAAGTGAAAATCTTCACATCACTGATTCCCGTTCAAACAAATCATCGGATTTCTACTAAGAAGTTGGTAAAGCACCTTTTTATGAATACTTTACTGTCCGACGTATTTTGCGTTGCTTGTGCTTTAATCCCTCTGAATTTCACCATATTCGGGCGACATTGTATATCTGCCAGAAATAGGGTTGGTGACTGTGGTGGACGGATATGTGGTCAAAACTACACGAAATTTGTTTAACTAAATTTAAGTCCAAAGCATTTCAATTGTTTGGATCGATCATTTCCGCGCGTACAGAGTTGAAATGCGTCATCGAATCCTCATTGTTTTCGGTGATTCATTCTCAGGACGTTAGAATCACATTTACAAAGCATGACATGGTGGTACGGGCGCAAACAGTTAGCGGGTGCCCAGTCGGTTTGGTTATTCGATCGGTTGTTCGACTGCGCCAAAGCACTTTTTCGAAATGCTACCTGAAAAAGAGTGCACACAAACTTCTAGAGTTTTGTACCTATACATCGAAAAAACTAACTTCATATGGTGTTTCACTTCAAGCGGCCGACGTATGTGTTCCGGTGACAAACTGGACACAGAACTGCGAACAATTTACACCGTCCTGTCAGCTAATGGATATCCAGACAGATTTAGTAATGCCAACGCGAACTTCACACAGACCACAGAGAGGGTACTAGGGATGGCTAGGAAAGCTCTATTCATTTGTCTTCCCTTCAGAGGCAACGCCGCAAATGAGAGGGTCTGTAAAGCATTATTTGTTCCAGTTGAAGCCACATTCAACGCGAATACAATCAGATGCCGGGTCTCAACTACACCCGTAGTCAGCTGTGAGAACAGGGATAAACTGCCTTTGTTGACCTACCCAGTGATTGTCTATCAATTCAAGTGCACCCGTGGTGCTACTTAAGTGGGTTGAATGGCAAGGCAATGGTCTAAACAAATGAAAGCGCATCAGCGAGGCTAGCTTCAACGCGAGGAGAACGAGTCTGTTTCTTGCTCAATTACGGCCAGTTCACTCGAATCAGGGCCCCCATTAGGACCGGACAACGTATTTCGTGTTGCGTGAAGGGTATCGCGTCGCGAATCGAAAGCGATACCGTCGTGAACATCACTTTATCGATCGAGGTCAACGATTGCCATACGATAACGCCGACTAAATTTCTCTCCACCCCACACCCCACCCGCCTGCTCTGCATCGACCAATCGATTGTCTGATCAATCGATCGCACAAAAAAACCGGCTAACTGTTTCCCGTAACCTTCATTTTACGTTAAAATGAATCATTGAAAGCATATGTTCACCCATGCAACGTGTTTCGATCAGAATCGTGGGTCCGTTTGATAATTTGAGGAATCATCACTGCCCTACGATAACCAAGCGGATTTGCCATGGACACAGACGTCACTCTTTGTAGGCAAATAGAAAAGGTTAACCAGCCCGGAGGTCAGTCCACGATGTTCTCGAAGCCATCTGGATAGGACACGGTAGTCTGGTCAGTTCCTAATATTGTATTCCATCGGAGGCACTGATTTGTCGGACACTCAGGCAAGAACAGGTGTTTGCTTATGGGTGTGTGTGTATGTGTGTACATCTATATAGATGTATATGGGTTTCTGTGTGTCTGTGTGCGTATATGCATGCCGATAGAAATGAAATTCTGACAGACAGAGATGAGGCTACTCGACACACCGGTGCGCAATGGCTTATTCACATTTGCCGCCATTCCACTTTACGAGCTTGTTCGGACAAGGTTAAATCGAGAGGAGAGAAAAAAAACTAATCAGGTCACTTAAGGTTATCGGATAAAATAATTGGGTCCGCGAAACAATAGAACACAGTATTCAACGAGTCAATAAAAGAGTTCCACACAAATTTATCCAAAATAGGAAACAATCATGAGTTGCTCTGAGATGTACGAGGTAATCCAAGACACAAGTAAACAAATTCACGTGACAAGGAGAGCTCGAGAGAGAAAAAAAAACGGGAACAGAAACAAATTTCCTTCGGTTGGTTTGGAATGAAAATTACAAATTTGTTTGTCTCGTGAGCACAGTGAAAATATGGAACACGGAGGAATCGAAGGGTTCTTATCGATTATTTATTCTCAACCTTTTACAATAATATATTAGGTTAAAAAAAAGGCAGCGAAACTTGATCGAGAAACGTGGCGTAATCAGTGTCTTCATTAACTTGTTTCTGTGCTAGTGCAAGTCAGTCTGTTGTTTTGTTTCGAAATTAAGAATTAAAGCCCACTAGTACGTTCCTTTTTAATTTACATGCTATTGTAAAAGCTGGTGAATGAAGCAATGGAAACACTTTGCGGATTTATCCGTGTTCACTCCAACCCGTGAGAATTTCCCGTCAACAGTGAAATAATCTTTGCTTGCTAGTCGTCAGCTGGGTTCATGAATTGGAGAATTGTACCGCGACAGCCATTCAACTCAGCCGTCCACATCCACCAATCCAAACTGACGCCTGTGTAACCATAGCTCCGGTGGTATGCCATAACAAAGACAACATTTTAAGGTATTTGAAAACAACCTAGTCAATGCGCCGTAGGTTGATCAGTCCAGCGAATGGCACATTTCTATCTTTTATCTTTCACCTCTTTTTTATCAATAAAATAATAGTGAACACCTTTTTCTCAGGAAGGGGACCGCAGCCAACAGAGGGCTGCCAAGTGAGGAAGTTGATCAGCGATGGGAGGGTTCGAACCCGCAACGTTTACTCTCTTATCCGTTTGGCCACCGCCGTCGAGCTACACAAGTTGTACACAGACCTATCGCAGAAATGTCCAACGTTACCGATAAAAGAAATATCGATCGAATAGTTTCCAAATTTATTTGTGCAGTTCAATTGGGTGGAAGGCTGGGACGAGCTTTAGGCAAAAACAAATGGATGATTAGATTAAGGATGCTATCAATATGCCCATTCCATGATGGGTTGACATGATAAACGGGACTTTATGTGCGAATAATCTTTGATCACACGCTTCAATTATTGATGCAACGAAAACTGACGTAATTTTTTTCGAAAACAGGGTAATGACTACCAAGGGGGTTCACAAATCGCAAAGTTGACCGGTGGTGTCAATGCATTAGGAAGCGGGACGCAAACAAACTTGAGTGAACAAAATCGAACCCAGAGAAGAGTGTATTCATTAGACACTTGAGATCAATTTTTATCCGATCTTCTGCAACACTGAGCTGTCATTTGACGTGATCCGGCACTTTCTGCTCGTTAAAGGAATCCTCTGAAACAGAGGAAAGAAAAAAGATATAGTGCAATTCCTGACCGCATTTCATTTTGAAGTCGTTTTCAAATTTCACAAAGCAGCACTAGTTCTCAGTAGAATCCGTTCCCGGAGTTCATGTCCTCACAAGTACCTTTAGCTCTGACTGTATTGAAACTATGGAGTGAGTATTGCGACGTGGCACACACGCAAGCATTTTTATGATTAGGAACCGAGTATTGGGTAACGGGTCAGGGCCTAGTTCATCACAATTTGCAGACTTCATTTGTTGGGTCACGTGGTGCGTTTGGCAAATCCATGTCTGCCTTGTCATGTGTTGTTTTTTGTTTCTCTAATAGAATGGAAGAAAACACTTGAAGGTCAGCAGATGATGTGCAGTTGTGAAGTAAGAAAATGCACAACGAATAGGTAGAATAAGTGTCTCACGTCTCCGCGGTTGGAGTCCCAAGGATATGGGAACTACCTGTCTGGAGGAACTGAGGGAAATGGGAGCAAACTCTGAACAGTGTCGTTACTTTCTGTCGTGTTCTAATTAGGACTGATAATGATATCAACTCGGGGAAACATTTTGTTTCTTTAAGATCACACAGGATTAGCCATCTTTCGACCAAACTTAGTTCATTTTTTGTAGACCACCGCAAGTAATGTCAAATTCCGGAGGTAAATCCAAAAAGATTTAAAACAAATGGTATTTGGCTAAACTGCACGCAGCCGAAAAATGCACACACTTTATCTGATCTGAATGAACCAATCCAAGGCTTTCTGCACTTTTGGAATGGAACCATTTAGAATGAACAAATCCAGCCGATCGATCAAAATGGTGGAAGAAATGTGACCAATTTGTGGTTTCGAAAAAGGTGTATTGATCTGAGATCAGGTTACCGACTTCCCTGTTATTTTCGTCGTTGGACTCGACGTTGCGAATTGCGAATCCAGGTGACATCACAGCTGCAAACTAGTGCTCAGTCGGTATTGTTTACGCCCTGCTAATGCTGAAGACAAAAAAACGAACAAGCATCTTCCGATGATGTTTCTTCAAAGCCTGGTTTATCCCAGATAGTTCAGCAATGAACAGGCTTACTAGTGTGATGAGCACCAATCGGCTGAACTAAGTAAGAACGGCTGGAAACAAAGCAGTATGCTGAAGATGTGCAGCTAGATTCTCATAAATTAGAGCTCCTTGGTTCGGTAAATTTGAGGAACGAAAAACTGCAGAACATGGACACATCTAAACACGGTGGCGGTGGTCAAACGGATAAGCAATGGCATTCGGACGTGAGGGTTGCGGGTTCGAGTCCTTTCACGACTGGTCAGATTCCCCCCTCCCACTTGGAAGCCCTCTGTTGGCTGCGGCCCCCTTCCTGGAAAATGATGCAAACGTTCGTTTCATTAATAAAGTTAGCGAAAAGATAAGAGCAAAATAAAAGATGAATGGAATCAGTGGCATGTAACCCATGGAATCTGGCATCTCCGACGGCAGTCTAGGTCTGGAACTGACAGTCCCCTTCATTCGGTTGAGTAGAACGAATAGAAGAAGCAAATTACGAGTCATAGACATTCCTTCCTATCTTCTCATTGGTTCACATAAAGCTTGTTAGTCAACGCAGAGTTAAGACACCGAGCAATATTGGTGAAAACAGACAGAATTAATAAACTACTCAGTAAAAGCCGATTGGCAGACGTCAGGGGAAGTCAAGTTAGCGACCAGCACCAGCCCACTTGTTACCGTCTTGATATTTTCGGGTAAAATGTTGTACGTCAAAAAGACAAGGAAAAGTGTCTGCTAACGATTGGCACAACAGCTCAGTTGGCCGGCGGTGGCCAAACGGATAAGGTCGTGGCGTTTGGACGTGAATGTCGCGGGTTCGAATCCTCCCACCTCCGATCAACTTCCGCACTTGGCAGCCCTCTGCTGGCGGCGATCCCCTTCTTGAAATAAATGATGTACATTGTTGTTTCATCATTAAAAAGAAAGTAAAAGATAAAAGACTGTTCCTCATTGAAATAAGAGATGAAGTTATGTTCCATACTCGGGCAATTAAATCCCGTATCTGGTTGTCTCTCTTCGTCCTTTTCTTGTTCTTTCATCGTTTTGCTGTTTTGCCTTTTTGTGAAATTCGTCGTCCAATTATTTGTCAACAATCCGCGTCGCTTCTCTTTAGGCGATTTCGATCCTAGTCTCTGCTCGATGATGGTCGTGGATAAGGTTGACGAAAGTACCAGTTCTTCTCCTCTACCTCAAAGGACCACACTTCCAAATTGACCAGTAAAGTAGGATCTCCAAGGACGCTAAGGTAGCAATAGGTTTGACTAACCGGAAGCTAGGAGGCCCAATTCATGTGACCTGATACCGATCAATGCAATTTCACAGTGCTTACCTTTGATTCAGTCACGCTGAACCTCGGTGTGGGTGATAGGACCTTTGAATTCCGACTGTTCGCTGGTAGAAAGTTTTCGGCCTGTTTTAACAGCAGTATATGTTGTCGGATTACATAGATGTCGGAATTTCAGAACTGGAATGATGTTCCGCAGTATGCCTTTCTTCCCTTTGGCTACTGTGGTTATCTGTGTCCTCGCGAAGCTGAGGCTCATCCGATAAATCCCCCAAACTGCCTAAGCTGAAATATGTTCATATAGAATAATATCAAACCTTGAAAGTCAAGGGAATCTGTGAGAGGGATATTTGGCAGTTTATGAATCATGGGAGTTTGGTCACTCGGTTGACAATTACTCAGAAGTCGCGGCAGCAACCCGGAAACTGAGCCAACATTTTTGAGTTCGTCAGGAGGAAACCGTTGCCATACGCATGGCGAATGGTTGACTCTCAAGTCCTCATGACTGTTAAATGAAAGTTTAGGTGCTTGAACAATGATCATGTTACGGAAACCGATGCTGATGCAAATGCGATCGAACCTCCAGGCTCAAAAAACAGTGGTTTGAAAACGAAGTCTTATGTGTTTGTCATTCAGTCCAAATTCGGGCAAATAACGTACGACAATCAGTCTCTCTTGTAATGGTGTATACAGGAGGTGGACACACACACGCTGTTTACTTATTTGGGCGATATCTGCACAAATTCAACCTGGTAATTCTGAATAGTCTGGACTGGTGTTCGTGATGCGGCGGTTGAACACATTCGAACACAGATGGAAGGGTCAGGTTAAATCCATGGTTGCGCTGGAGACGTGCACCATTGATGAGCTCTAATAAGAACGGAACTCGAATCTAGTTCTTCCCAAGTGTAGACCAGCTGGATGATACGATGCCTGTTTGTGAAATGTGTAGCGTGGATGACAATCATTCAACAATAGTAACCGTGATCCCATGCACTAGAGGAAATTAATTTTGAAATCTGTATACTTATTTGGTTCACTTTGATTCATCCGAATTATTCCAGTCTGGCGTAAACCTATCGTTTTCGACCTGTTCACGAATAGGTACCATTCATGCTAACAAACTGTTTTTTTGTACTATGTCCACATTAAAAACAACACAGACCATTTGCATATAACAAACTATTCGTGAATGATTTGTCTGCTCTCTTATCGGTGCCCCTAGTCGTTTGACCAAGTCCACACGCTTTTTATGAATTATCATGTACAATCTCTATCTTAGGCTATGTCATTCGGAAAGATATCCGTTGGCCGCCGGTTAGATGCTTTCGAGTTTAACATTGCTGATGACTAATCATTTGAAAATCGTTCTCATATCTGCGTTCTTGAAGGAATGCAGCATGATGAATTAATCATGGAGTTAAACCACTTGATCGTTAAGAGCCAATCGATATTTCTTCACAATGATTACCTTGGCACATTGGGAATAAGAAAATCGACTCCGTTTGAAAAAAACTACCGAAAATGGCCAAAAGTGGACCGAGCACACATACATCAAGCCGGATGTGAGCTTGTGGACATTTTCCAGACTTATCACTTTCATTTCGAGATTGTATGTGGTATTTGTTGCCTTCACAAGTGCTCAATCGGAAAACCGCATTTCTCAGATCCATTATTATCAACAATTGATTTAGAGGTCCTCATACACACACACGCAGACCTAGAAAGCCAGACCGATTCGTTCACCCAATAACAGACTGAAAGATTGAACATACGATCCAAAGCAAGTAGCCATTTTATCTTCGATCTAAAAATGGTCATCAGTCGATTTTTAGATGACAGATTGCGATTCGCTATCATCCGATTTGTTGTCTCATCTGACCTAGGGAGACTTGATGCCACCCTATGCCGGATCATCACTTCCGGTTCCCATCCACTGTTCGTGTGCAACAGACCCGGGCAGTTACGGGCCATTTCCAGTGAACTACTCCTACACATTCTTGTTGTTACCACCATTCACATAACTTTGCTCCGAGATGCAAAATTCATGCCTGGAGCTGTTCCAGTAGTAGTGAATCACGTAATTTCTATTCTCGACGGGGTCGACAATAGAACGGAATGGAATGTTGCTTTACAATTGTCAGGTATATTTAGCATTCTTTGAGGTTCAGATTTGGTTGCGCGATCGATTGCAAATTCCATATTTGCAAACCGCATGTTCTCGCCCTAACTGCTAACTGTTACCATCTTTGGTGTTGCTGTCAGTGCTGTTGTTGTTGTTGCTGCTGTTGCCGGTGTTGTGGTCGTTCTCTCTCCCCGGTCTTGTTGGTTTTCCCTTCAGTCACTTGGGCGGGTGTTGACCCGGACGGTCGTTTGCCTCATCACACAGCCTAGAGTGATCAACTTTTGTGGAAATGTTCGTGCTTGCTTTGTACCTCTACCAAATCGGATAGAAAATAGCCTGGTAACGTCACTTTGACGCCTTCCCCTAACAGCCTGACGGATTTTCAAATCGATTTCTAACAATTGTTTGAATCTGTTTTTTTTTCTGCCCAGAAACGAGAACTAATGTGTTGTTTTCCAATGCGATGTTAAACTTTGATTTATTTGCTTAAACTACACCGGAGTAGATGACGAACAAGCCAATCAGAGGCTAGGTGAATGGGACATGGAAAACATCCACCTGTCCCAGTTCGTCTCGGTCTTGTTTGGATTATTTATGAAACAGTCATCTAGGACATTGTCTACGCGAAACTGTGCCCCATTTTTCAGGCATCTATTAGAACTTTTGTTGGCGAATCTCCAAATTTTTCCCATGTTGATTCCAGTTGGTAGCGAAAAAAATCGAACAGGATAATCATTCCATCCAAACACACGACCGGCTGACGTAGCTGATCCGGACAAAGGTGGTTTGTTTCCCAATATTTGCCCGGGTGTGGTGTGTAGCAGTCGGTTAGGTCAGGCATAAATCCTTTGACTTTTTCTTCAGTATTTATTCAGACGGGAACAATATTTTCCAGTCCTAACAGAACTGAAAAGGGTGAATTTTCTTTTCAGATCTGAGTCCACATGCGAAGCGGTAGTGAAAGTAGTTGAGCGCATCAACGGAGTGAACATACGCGTGAACAGAACTCGGAGATTTTCCTGGGAACTGAAATCCCGTAAGTAGGCAAAAAACAGTGTTTTGTAGAAATCATTTTGGGCATCATACAAAAGCTCAAAATTTGGTCTTTTTTGATGACACGAAAATCAATAATTCGAGGGTGAACCGTAAATCGAAAAATGTTCCCCGGGAACTGACTGACTGTTAATGGAAACGAAATAATTTGACATTTTTTGGTAAATATTCGCCACCTACCATCACTATGGTTAAGGAATAGAGGATTACTTGTTTTATCCCGCGAGAAAAAAAAGCAGATTTTGTTCACCGGCGCATCTCAACATACACGGCGAAAGTTTGATAACTCCTGTTCACAATGATATCATCGAGAAAAATAAAATAACCAGGTAAAGATCAGAACATCCGGTTCTCGGGTGACTCAGCAAAGCAATGGACTGCTGGAAGACTTATCTTTTGAGAATTTATTCGTTGGTCCACAACCCGATTCCTCAAACTGAAGGCAGCTTCTTTGGCCAGTGGTCGATCACATAATGAATTTGTTGAAACTCTACTGGATAAGGCACGACAGCACAAACGCACCTGGTCACACCTTCGGGTCAGAAATTAATGCCCAAATCCATATGTCCTGCTCGACATCTGTATGTGAATCGCTTGCACTCACATCTTTACAGGCTCACAGACTGCTCTAACGGAGTTGGATATTTTTGTTGATCGCAGCTCAGATTGGTGTCGGTTTTCTTGGGGTTTTGATCGCTGAGTTTGGCTTTTAGATCACAAACAGTTCATCACCGGCCGACGTGACATCATCAGTGCAAATGCACATCTGTGCTCAGACGTATATTCTCCTGAAGACACTAATCTTTCGGTCGGATTTCCTCTCTACCCCGGAAACACCTACTATGTTTTGGACTTGACGACAACTGTGCATGATCGATCGACCACTTGAAGTGTACACATCACATAGGTTTCGTCTAGCAGACAAATTGATATGGTCGATAAATTGTCCGTATCGCTACTTTCCATTAGGTACACAAACCGAGTGATTATAAAGTCGCTCCGTGACTGCCACTGTGATAAGTGCAACATGAATTCTCTCCGGATGAGACACTGCTACTGAAGTGTCAACCGGTAGATCCAGGAATCAAGTGAAATGGAATGAGGGTCGAAGTAAATACTCCCCAATAACGAATGTGAGGGACCGGCAAGTAGAGAGGTCCTATCAAAACCCCGGGCAAGCTACAAGACTGTGCACACACTTAGGGGTTCGTATGCCTAATGGCCATGACAACAATATTGGTAACCGCAGTCATACAGGTTGATTTCAAACAGTTGAAAAAGAACTGGTGACTTGTTAACCCAGTTTCAGTCACTTGGACTGCTGATTGGTAACTTTCGGCTGCAGTTCTCAGGTAGGTTTAGCGCACTTTGGTTTGGAAGTCTGGATATTTGGCTACCACTATGGCGCTATTTCCAAAAAGACGAAGTTCGCCTATATGTTCTTTTTAAACGGGCTGCGAAATTTTCACGTGACTAGAATTGGCATATCAGTTCACCTGAATGGACCTGACAGTTCATACGTCCTTGGCACCCTTCTTAGCCTAAGGGTTTGATGCAGTAGATAAGGAGCCAGGTTCCGTACTAAACAAACGAGAGCTCATTCTTAAGTGGACGCCTAGTGTTTTTCACTTAAACCGCCAAATGAACTGTACTCGAGGCGGAAACTGCCAAAAACAGTCCCAGGCTATTAAACGACGAAAAAAATCCATAGTAGCAGTAGTAGTAGTAGTAGTAGTAGTAGTAGTAGTAGTAGTGCCAATCAGCACCCCAATCCATCCGTCTACCTAGCATATTCAACACTGGATTAGGAAAACCTCTTTGAAGGTTCTAACCGCCTTGTGAAGGACTACGGGTGGTGTCTTTCACATCGAGTTTAGATAAATGACTAACCTCATTGACTGGATCATTTTCGACCCCAGGGTTTGTGTTTCTTCAAGCACTTGAGTTATCCATCCAAGCATATGGATTGCGGCATGGAATGGTTCGCCTTGTTACCTGACCGGTGGTGACTAAACGGTTAATCTTGTAATGTTTGGACAAAAGACCACGTGTCTGACTCCTCCAGTTGCCCACTGGACAATATCTCAATGGTGATGGCCTCATTCGCAAAATAAAAGGCATTTGTCACATGTGAAAAGCATATAATGCGTATCATTAGTATTGTTAGGATTGGTTCTCTGTTTTAGAAGCAAACGCTGAAAAGCCTGCCTATCAATTGAACATGGATTACTAGATACAAACAATGCTCAGTTCCTTGGAAATTACCACTGAGCACATTGAGAAAACACAAGTTGGCGAACACGATATATAGTGATGTAATGGCATGAGTACGAATCACTGAAAACGAGCTTGTTCGCCAACTTGTGTTTTCTCAATGCTCAGTTCATTACTACATAGTTGTTTCAGCCTTATTTAAAGTAACCTGCAATGCACAACCATGATGCCTTGAACGGGGCTCAGATTTTTGTTGAGTGAATGCAAGTCGAGAATCACAGCATGTAGGGTATTTGAGGCGCATACGTAACGGTTTACTGTGGTTTGGCACTAGAGTTAACAGCATCCGTCGGTTACCAGGTTGGCCAAATCACAGACAACGGCTCAAAGTGATCGATCACTATGTTAGGATGTCTATTTGAAGAAAGTGAAGACTAAGAACAGCTTGTCACAGTGTCTCCAGCCAGCTAGTTGGTCCGAAAAACGCGCCAACAGTGGTGATCGTGTTGTCATTTTTTGTCGAATCAGAATGATTGAAAACACGTGCGTTTGTACAGTTAGACTTTGTTTCGTGTGTTGGCTGCAGCAACGTCTTATCTGTTCCCGCCTTTGTAGATCCACTCCCGATTCTCCTTGGGTATTCACTCTTTTTGAAAACGTGTAACTCTGGGGAAGAGGCAGCGGTCAGTGAGGCTTGCCTTGCCTTGATGATGATGATATCACACTCCATCAACCAATTAAAGTTAATGATGGATCAAGCGTTAATTGTCGGCTCAAATGGCCGAACTCCTGAGGTATTCGAATCACGCTCATACCGAGTTCGGACCCTGGTTCCATTGCCATTCGAGTGCATTGCTACTGATTCTTAACAAGAATAAAACTTATCAGTTCTGCGCCTGAGTAGTTTTCATCTGGGATTTCAAGCCGTCTTACCCCATAATACACCATGTCAAAATCAAATGAAGGCATCACTAAGCACATATGTGAACAGTTTGTCCTTCGCCCGAGACTTATCCAAGTCAATCATTATCGAAAATATCCGGTCTTCTAAAACCCTTCGATTTACAGGTTGGCCAAGTGAGACGAAAAACGTCACAGAAAATCTGATCAGTCCAATGGCGAGACCTCGTCAACGTCAACGTTTTTATTCTGCTTTGCCGAACCTTATTCCCATTGGGCGATTGGTTCCTTGAATTGCCTGTCTAGAATCCCAGTCGCCTCGGGCGAGCTAAGAATCCCCGTAGGATCTATGGTCTGGTTCCTACTCGATTTGGACAGGGTGTGTACTATTTTGCGGACATCAAAGACTTGTCACGCGATTGGAATGAGTGCGAAATAGGTTGCATCGACACTCAAGGCGATCATACGACCCACTGGGTCACGTGACTAAGTCAGTGTTCGTCCGCCAGTCGGTTGTTTGCATATTCTTGCATGGGAGACAAAATCAGCAATCGCTGCGAAATTTCGGTTTCACCTATTGGTGAGACTAAACAGTTGCAGATAAATTGATATCGTTCGTTCCATTCCTTCGTTGACTTTTCCCACACACTAATCTTACCGCATATCAGGGAGAGATACGATCAAGTAAAACCTGGGAGAGACAAAGAGTTCGCCAACCTGATTTGAGATTTACTCACAAACTTATGAGCTACCGTTGTCCCGACAAATTTGGAGATTTCCGGTCCTAATCTTATCCTCTCACGCTTACTTCTTCAAATAGATCAGTTTTCTATCGTTTAGCCGTCTCCAGTCATCATTCAGTAGTTCTTGAATATTTTTTATACCCTCGGCTGATCATTGTTTAACAGCCTCCGCTCGATTTTAACGATCATGACCTGAGATTTCAAATGAGTGCACATCTCTCCGCCGGATTTATACCAGTTGATGAAATTCACATATGGCCTTGAAGTCACGTTACTGAGTTGCACTAATCTCACATGATTTGCCCGTCTGTGGTATGTACTGTCTAAAACGTGTCATTTTTCCAGCTAATGCAACTGGGCTGCTAAAAGTGATGCGGGACAACTAAAAGATGGGTAACAAGGCATTGTTAAACACTGGTCAAATGGTTTGATAACAAAAAAAAAACAAATGGTCAGTAATCCGCCTGCATCTTTTAGTTTGATTGGGGTCTGTTATCACAGAGGTAAAACGAGAGAAAAAAGCAAAACAACCGAAAAAGGTGAGCGTTTGGTGGATTCCAATCGCACGACCCTCATTCCGACAGACAGGTCAATTACGGATAGGATCAGCCGTTCTTTTTGCTAGTAGTTAACAATTGTATTACAACACAATAAAGTGTAACACGATACCCAAAAAGACCAAACAACAAAATTATAAAACATTACAAAACATTACAAGGAAATATAATACCACAAAATCCTGTTCAGCGCTCCAAACTAAAATGCCATCACAAATTTTTTGTTCTGGTGTTCCGTATCAAGACACTTTCGGGATGCACTGTCAGTTACTATCTGTTTACCCTTTGCGGTGTCATCGTACATCGTTTGGACATACGCATTGCTTTTTGTGAGCACCTTGTAAGATAAGGGTGGTGTAAATCGTCAAATATCGCACGTATAGAGCAAGTTATACGTCTATCGCACTACTATATGTACCGATAAGCTTAAGCCATGAATTCACTTTTGATAGGTAAAATAACGCGTGGAGTAATCGAAGCACAATTCCGAAATCTTGCGAGAAGTCGAGTAGACGTAGCTGAATCAAAACGAGGCGTCTGTGGATGATGGTGATAAGCACGTTCGAGAATTGTATTGTACTATATTGTATGCACTTTAGGTACAAGAAATGCCTTATTTCAGTCAAAAAACGTCGGAGAAAAATCAGAAAAAGTTATGCTGGTCACCTAGTAAAAGAAAAATCTCATTGAGGAATGATCTGAACGAACTATGATATACTGCTCCGAAATTCGGCTGGAAAATGGTCACGTTTTATCAGTACGTCTGCTAAACATAAGATATTGGAGTTGCTAAATGTATTGATTCTAGACGGCATGAAACGAACAGTGGATCTCGTTGAAATATGAGGTAGGCATCTTGAAAGATCGCTATGTAGAAGATGCATGAGATTTGAAAGAATAATGTGAGCGAACTTCTCACATGCTGATAAGTGCCGATCATGTAGACTGAAGGATAACTCATACGTTGATTTGTGGCAAGTTTCCTCTCCGATAGACGAGGCTAGCTATGATGAGTTCAGGTGCAATTCACGTTATACAGTCAGCCATAGATTCATACAAGCCTGCCTTGACAAATGGCCAATGTATCCAAACATAATGGGACTTTATTCCCATTTGTCCAGGTCAGCATACTGACAACGAAACAATTCTTACAGGTAGATCAGTGAAATTCCTTGGAGTAACCTTATCACAAGGTCTCCCTCGGAGACAGGACACATTCGCATAACATTCTCAAATGTGGTGTATTTGCCTATTAATATTTATCACTTGCAATCTCTGCAGATGTCCTGGCGTTTACTAAAACACTGTTCTTGTTCTTGTATGGTAAGCCTTGCCAATGGAAACTGTGACACTTAACGGTCGTGAAATTCAAACATTCCGAGAAGGCGATTGGATGGAAAGTATTCCACCATTCAGGATATCTCCAATTTTGTATATAAACCCATGACCTGTAGATACAAGTTGAACGTGTTTCCCTTCCGTTATGGTCTTCTCTTTGTGTTCGTTTGCTTGACTTGGGTTGGAACCAAATTTAGCATTCAGAGTTAATCTCTATTCGTCTATTATTATGGCTAACCGAAATGCGTATGCTAATCGCAAATCCAAACACCGCTAATGCACGTTACGGTCGACTCAGCTGCATAACACCATGCAACGACAAGTCCGTCACGTGATTTCAGATGTGATTCGCGCGGGATCCAGTTCGATCGTAAACATCAATTGACAAATGCAAATCACGCTGACCAAATAAGGGGGAGAACCGAAAAAGCATACTAACAATGCTGAACTATTCTTAGCATATCAGTCAATCATAGTGACACCAGCACAACTCGCGTCGACTTTTCGATGGGATTGTTAGATCATTCGGGTTCGATATTTGGTTTTCCTACAACCCTTGGCATTGCTGTGAATGGAGTAAGCTAACAGCGAAGTCGATAGCCGTTTCAACAGTTCAGTTCACCTTGGACAACCGGTAACATTGCACCAAAGTGCTCTGGTTATGGCTACCACCTCACATCATCATCAACTCTATCAGAACAAAAGAACTGGGAATAATAAAAGATCGAATACAAATTAGCAAGTTGAAATTCCATACAGAAGAAAGATTTCGAGTGCAAAAACCCCACTGATTGCGGCACTCAACTATATCACACACCATCTCCAATCATTGATTCAGGGGATCTCGTGGACCCCAACACCGTAATCCAGCTACATCTACACGAGCCAGTCCGCTAGTTAAAGCTTTCGTACTTCATATCCACGTCATCGACTGGCAACCGCGAACCATCCCCCAATTATTAACTGCCTCGAAGAACAACGTACAACTAGACCGACATTCGTTCTATGGGCTTGAACAAAAACATGTCCCAACCACCTCAAACTATCCTCATTCAGTGCCTATTCTAAAGATCGGACACTAGGAACCAGTACCTTAGGCCTAACCTTCGAATTACGCACAAAATTGTCCCACCATATTTTACAAACGTGACGAAGATAACCGTGGTCCAACACCGAAATTATTCGCATGTTTTCTGTTCTCAACGACCATGTTTCGGAACCGTAGAGCAGCACCGATCTTACTACTGACGCGTATACTCGATCTTCCAGTGATAAGCAGATATCTTGTCGACGCAACAAATGCCTCAAATTAGCAAAAACCAATCGGATCTTCTGCATGCTTGAAGACAATTCATTTGATATACGCCCACGCGGAGAGATGTAATCACCCAAGTGTCTGAATCTATCCACCTCACCCATTTTGTTGTTTTGCAAGATCTGGACTCTGTCTTAACCCAGTCCGGTCCTACAACAACAGTATTTTACACTTCGAAGGTGCTGTACGTATCCGAAACACACATGCACTGTGCTTCACGCGATCGAGAAAAATCAGCAGTGACAAATTTTAAGTCAGACGGGCTCCTGTGTTGAACCAGTATGAATGCCCCTATTCTCAAATGAAGAACTCCGAGAAAACATCGCCACAAGCTGGACCTCTGCCTGTATTGTTTGCATGGCGAGATCGGACAAATGAAATAATTTTCTCTGGCGCATCAGTGGGTGAAACAGGCAGGGACACAGAATGACACGATCGAGTGATTCGAATGTTGATTTCAAATCAAAAAAGATGGGAATCGTGGGTCCACGTAGTGTGTCAGTGTCTTGCGATTTGTCGCGAATTGAAAATTTGGTCAATACAAACACGACCGGGAAGAAAACCATTTTGATTCTCAAGCAAACAACTTTCGCCAGTACAAGATCATCGACGTTGGATAATCGCAGCCAACAGTTTGGATCCAGTGCCTACTAAACTAATCCCTCTATGGTTTTCACATGAGAACCTATCACTTTTCTCGTAAACCGGCACAATCACCTATTTCCACCAATCCCGTGGAATCTCTTCCCCTTACCCGGATTGACCCCAGAGCTTTTACGGACAGTTTGCAGTGTAACTAGTGAGAGATTCCAGATCGATTACTTGTCGGTTGAGGGCCTCTGCCGGTATTGTTGCTCTTCGTCCAGTTTCATACGCCTCAGTGGGCTCACGCAATAACCATGATCGGTGACAAAGGGAAGCATATCCAAACAGAAAACGGACACTGTCCTTCTGGTCCAATATCGAGCGACGAAGGGTCATTCGGGTTTCTTCGGCACCAGGGCTGCATCCAAATCATGACTAAATGAATTAAAAGGTGAACATGAGACCTATTCGAAATGCGAGTGACCTTTGATGGACAGCGTGGTCGCGTGGACTCTGCTCCTGGTCAGAGCTAGAAGATATTTCAGCGTTCTGTTTCGAAACAAGCACTTCCCTCACTAGTAGCTTGTTTTATTGGCATGGCAACCCGGTGGGGGGGGGGAAAGTACGATAGTTTTATAACGTTAGAATTTTCGGATTTCAGTTCTACTTTCGTTTTGGTAATGTTCGAAGGAAGGAAATTTTGTATTTGGATGTCACCTGATAATCTTTGGTTCATCCTCACACTCAGGTGGAGATACTGAGAAAATCCAAGGGGGTAGGAAAAAACTGTCGTGAAGTGGGTAATATTACTAATGTTGTAATAACTACCGACTAGTTTATCTTGCTGTAAGAGTAATGCCATTTCTACATTGAAATGGATACCTCCAAGATTCGAAATGGCTGTTGAAAACCAGAATATCCGGACTAGAAAAACCTTTGTCTAAGTTTGTACAGTTTGACTGCTTTCGTCAATCCAGAAAATAATTGGTTCGTATGTGTCCTACAGACAAGAGAAAAACGTGCATGTCCACGAAAGCAATGCGACGGACCCTCTGTACGTGAGCTTGTTGAAGCGCCCAAGCGTGTGTTTGTGTGTGTGTGTGTGTGTGTGTGTGTGTGTGTGTGTGTGTAAGCATGGGGATTTGTCTGATGTCCCAGTCGCGAAATTCATCCCACAAATGTCTGACCATGAGGGATCAAGCACGGAGTGCGGTCAAATCGTTCCACTTAATGGACGGCCAAAACGCGTCACATGATCGTTTGAACGTGCTCGTGTGGAGAATTCAACCGTGCATCGACTGATACATCGAATTACGACCAACGGGAGTAGAACAGAGAAAGGAATACGGAACAAAAACGGAAGATGTACTTCCAAATGATTCGTCATTCCGCACTAGGCCACAGCTTGTCATTTGAAACCATGACAACACTGGACAGCTGTTTCATCCGTGTTAGGACGCGTTAGCAACAGTGCATATCCTTCGCTCCGGAACTGGGACGTGAACTCTGGACGAACAATTGTGAGTCGAAGGCCTTAGCCATTATGCCAACCGAGCTGACTGTCAACGGTTCATTGGACATCAGTACTACATATTGTAGCCTTACTTGTATTCTTCATTATTTTAACTGAGTCAGATACGTCCCAAACACCGATCAGATTAATGCAATTGATAGACAATGTGATCAGTTCGATCACCTGAAATGGCCCGCGCGTAACGTAGACGAGTGACCAACTTTAACAGCTAACTTTTAACCTTTATTTTTTACTGCTTTCACTAATGAAATAACAGTGCGCATCATTCTTTTCAGGAAGGGAGCCGTGGCCAACGGAGGGCTGCCAAGTGGGGAAGTTGACAGGCGGTTGGAAGATTCTAGCCGTTGACCTTCGAGTCCAAACGCCACGACCTCGTCCGCTTGGTCATCTTTCTACAATTACTCGAGTTGATATTGCAGAATAATAAAGCGGTAACGAGAGTAAACTGAAAGTCACGGAAGCGAATGCCAAGCACTTTTCAAAGTGAAGCGCCCAAAATTCGTGAGCTCTGCCAGTTCGACAAGCGAGCACACACACACATACATGCATACAAAAACATACGCATACAGTGTAGCACTGGTCGCATACGTAGATCCTGGAACAAGCATTTCATACCCCAAAATTCCCCCTCATCTCCACTTCTGTGTTGAATAGAAAAATCATTTTCGAGTACCACTGCAATAACTATTTAAGATGTTTAAATAAGAAATTTCAATTGTTTTTGCACTGCTCAGACGAAAGTGGAATGACAAATTGAAAATGTCAGCTTGAAAAAATTTTATGTCCCCTTTGGTTTCTTTGATAATGAAGCAAGCTAGTAGTGAGCTCAGAAGACGTTTAGCCATCGAATCGGGCAAGTGGTTTTACGAAAAATCCTCTGGCAGATTCCGTACCACGGCATTATCGATCGAAACCGACTCTTCTTGCACAAAGTTCGCGTGTCCACTTTTTGATCTTTATATTTCCCGACTTCCACGCAGCGGTCTGGTCAGAATGGTGTAATTGATCGTTCTTGGCCTAATATCTGGTCTCGGGACAAATAATATGTGCATTGCAAAACAGTATAATCAGCCCACGTGTGACCGCATTACTGGAGGAGACATTTTTCAGTAATATGTTACTTGTGGAATTAGAGAATGACAGTACGGAACCGTGGTTTCCTGTCATCTGAGCAGAACAGTCCATTCTTTGATTTCCTCTTTACGTTTCTGCTTTGAAATCACTGCTCATCGGAAGCGATGTCTGGATACTTCGTGTTCATTGCATTCTTTAAGGTGTTGTACACAAAAAAGTTGCCGAATGGATAGCCAAATCAATGCATCCTGTGATGTAGGCTTGAGTATTTGCCGTGCAGATGCGAATCAGTCATCGATTCAGTGTGCTACCAGTCTTTATTTAGTCAGTCTCTGAAATGTAATTCGCTTTGGTTCGCCCTTCAAAATTCGAAGGTCTTTTTCGCCGGACGCCGCGGTTGATGTTAATTGGCTTCAAGGTCATTGGGATCACGTGATTCAACGACAGACAGTAATCACTCAAGGTGGAATTGCACTCTCCATGGTGCTTTTTTGTCCCTTAAGACGGCTGTTGTGTTGACTCGCTGGTCCGCCTAAGGTATAGTGTCGAGTAGCTATAGCGACAACGGTCTCCGACCGAAAATGAGTTGGTTTGGAACCTCGTACTGGTTATGTGCAAACATGGGTAACTTTCTGCATCATTCGTATGGAAATCCAAAGGGTTACAATACACTGTACGTTCAGTTTCCCACCCAACTTTCGTTTAGGTGTTGTGGCTGGACAAATGAAATTTTATAATCAAGTATCTTTCATGGTTAATGCATTAGTACTGTCCTCAACACGGAACTGAAGATAGAGGGAGGGCCAATTTAGGGTGCGGATTCACATAAGAGACCTGTGCAAATTTATCGTCTTAGTATGTGGTCGTCGGATTGGTGGACTTTCACATAGAACGTTATCTTTTCGCATGGGTACTGCCACAGGGTGATTCTCCGGATATTGTATTGGGATTTTCTTTTAAGTAATAAGCACTGTTAGGAATCTATAAAAATTCAATTCCTAGTTATGAAAAGTGCGAAGTACTCAAAGATGAATGGAAAAAAATCGTCACAGCCGAGAGCTTTAATTTTCACTATCATCACTGCTTAATTTGGTCGATGGATCTAAGGGAATTCGACCCTCTAAAGCTGTTCAGCAGCTACCCCAGTATTTGTACGCCTCTGTTCAGCAAGTTTTTGCTTCGAACAAGACATACGATTTACAGCGGAAAGCGGAAACTTCCTCAGAATCGTACGACAGGCCTCGGGATCACTGTCGCTCATCAAGTATGCGTACTCCGAACTCACTTGCCTAATCCTCCCCATAACTGTGCAGTCCTTTCGTTAGGTTCTCATTAGAATCTCATCCGATTCACTAGGTACGTGAATCGATATGCATGCAATTTAAGAATCACACGCTGGTTCATTGTAAGTTTGCTCTCGGCTGGGCAAGACTAGCTTTTGGAAAGAAAACTCAAGATGCCAAATGACAGGGTTTGGTTTCAGCTCGTAATTCCTAATGCCACGAAACCGACCACTCATTTGAGGGTGAAATTGTTCATTTCATCAGTAAACGAAACAGACCGCCTTTAGGGTTAGTGCAGTATATGGGCTCGAAATTAGTGAACGGAATTCGGTCAACCATAGTAATCAATGGGACCTGATTGCCAGTAGACACTGAACTGATTCCAACTCAAGCCAAGCAAACGAACACAAAGAGAAGACCATAACGGAAGGGAAACACGTTCAACTTGTATCTACAGGTCATGGGTTTATATACAAAATTGGAGATATCCTGATTGGTGGAATACTTTCCATCCAATCGCCTTCTCGGAATGTTTGAATTTCACGACCGTTAATTGTCACAGTTTCCATTGGCAAGGCTTACCATACAAGAACAAGAACAGTGTTTTAGTAAACGCCAGGACATCGGCAGAGATTGCAAGTGATAAATATTAATAGGCAAATACACCACATTTGAGAATGTTATGCGAATGTGTCCTGTCTCCGAGGGAGACCTTGTGATAAGGTTACTCCAAGGAATTTCACTGATCTACCTGTAAGAATTGTTTCGTTGTCAGTATGCTGAACTGGACAAATGGGAATAAAGTCCTATTATGTCCGGGTACATTGGATGACAAATAACTGAAGGAAGATCATCGAACGATTGAATGTTTAGCTTGGGAATGCTTTAGCAAATTTTCATATGATGCATCATCTAATGTCAACATCGAACTTGTCATTGAAAACCCCGAACGTTCTGCACAACTGTTTCATCCTTGTTAGGATTCATCGGCGGTGCATATCCATCCCTGCGGATCAAAAAATAACAAAATTGTTGGGGATAATTTGTAGTTTTTTCGATTCATTCGGAGACGTTCGTTCTCGCCCGGGGAGTTATTCATCTGATGCACTTAAAGATCTGCGGCCTGCAAAATTCAGCCACATGCGAGGCTGCTATTTCACCTACTCTATGTATTTGATGGAGCTCTGGTAACCAGCCCATTTGACGCCATGGTTAACACGTCAGTCTCACAATCAGTCGTCCGGAGTTCGAGATCTATTTCGAGCGCGACAGACGTGGACTACAGTTGATGGTTCCTAACAAGGATGAAGTATATGTATAATGCTTCCATGGCGGCCAGTGGCAAGTTGGATGTTGACACTGTACGTCGAATCATTTGGAATTCACGGTCTAAATCTCGATGTCATTATTCTACAGTCATAAATGCATAGAGGTGAGAGAAGCAGGGCGACGAAGTTGCATCTTTGAAGATCTCGGATTTGATAAGAAGTGAACTAACAATTCACATAGGCAAAATGAGTCCTGTTACCCAGGCGGTCCCTTATAACTGAGTTTTCATTGTGTAGCTTTGAGAATAATCATGCGACTTTACATTCACAACATGGCCAGGAGAAGACTTCATCGATCTTCAAGCCCGAGGCCATCGATTACCAGTGATCAGTGGCTATGGGTAATCTCAATTAGGGTGGGTCAAACGTGACCTGCCGTCTAAATGTAAATGATTCAAACAGTAATGCTAGCCCTGTCCCAGTGTTCTGTGGGCTTTAAACCTTTTAGGTGAGATTCGAATTTGTGATAACACGCTTGTATTTGTCTGAAGCGTGAATGTTTTTTTACGTTCAGGTGAACTGCTAGATTTCCGTGAAAACAGACATCTCTTCTTGTTTATTGCTTGGCCACTGACATTATTTGTCCAGAAGATCATTGGATGAAAGTCTTTATGGCTAGGCTTACTAACAGTTCAAGATTTTGCCCATACCCATCATGAAATTCCACACTAAATCGCTGAATCATCAGCCTTAGGAATTACCAGAGTGTCGAAATGGATGTTACGGTCATATTTTCGGAACGAAAAGGGCTGTGACGAGCAGCTCGCCAACATCACTACCAGCGCATACGGCAATAGTTGGGAGGTTTATGTATAGAAATTCGAGTTTGACACCTTCTTACGACATGCCCTCGGATGAGTTTCGCACCGGGACAGGGGGGTGGGGTGGCATACCCATAGCCACTTGAGCCCTCTATACACTAGGCGGGGGTGCGTGTGGTAACCGTGACTTTGGAGCTTGGATCAGAAGAAACTACGTGTGGTAACGAGCCGTGGGCAGCACGTTACCGTCTACCACTAACTTTAGTCAACAAGTCAGCTTTCACATGTTTTGGAATTGGATAGTCGCATAATTGTACTCGTTCGATTCGTACCCTATTTTTGTTCTGAATTAAGTGAGGAAGACGAATGGTAACTTGTACCATTCTATCCGGGTCACTTGAAAAGTGGTTTCTTTTCATCGAGCAATGCTAACCCCAGAAAGATACTAAGTTTACCCAAAGAATGAATGGATGGATAAAAGTAAACGACTTGCCTGTTTTTTTTTACCTTCTATCTTTTACTTCCTTTTTATTAATGAAATAACAATGTACATCAATTTTCAGGAAGGAAGTCGCGACCAACAGAGGGCTGCCAAGTGGGGACGTTGACCGGCGGCTGGAGGATTCGATTCCGCTACTTTCGCGTCTAAACGCCACGACCTTATCCACTTGGCCAATGCCGGAATCTGGAGAGTCGCATAACCGAATTTGTTAACTGCAACTGTTATTTTGTGTCAAGAATGTTAGGGTTACGTAAGTGCACGTTAGACAAATTGATTTCTGCCCCAACCGATTCACTATTTTATATTTTTTTCAGTCCCGATACAAGTATAATTTAGAAGAACCGACTGACGAAAGCTGATTGAATGATCTCAAAACTACTGCGTTAAAACTACGGGCCGTTCGTCTTTAAGTGGACTCTGGCACATTACGACATGCGCCGTAGTCTCGCGATCACTTCCACTTACAACTCATCCAGTACGAGTCATGATGACTTAGGAAAGAAGAGGACAAAATTCCTTTGCTCTCATTGGTCCGGATATAGGACAGCAAGCGGTTTCCAATTTTTCAGTTCTATTTCTACCCGCGTCTGTGTAGTCTAGTGTCAGCAGCGAATATAAGGCTTGCTTTTCAAACCAGCATAAAATGCTTCGGTTAGTAAACCACAAGTAAACCAGTCATTTGTGGCTGCTTGCCGAGACTGTGACAAGACCTTCAGTGACATGAAAGGGCTGTGTTCATGATCCGTTTGACACTGAATAATAATAATAATAATAATAATAATAATAATAATAATAATAATAATAATAATCCCGTTTTTTTCGACTTTCCAATCAATTTGTGACTGCTGATCTTGAATTTTCAGGATGAGCGACAAAGGCCTTTTCCATCCCCACTTAGAATGCGTGACTGTAGTGATAACTGTCATCAAACTCAACCACAAGATGATTATGTGAATCTCCGAGCAAAAACACACGAATATTTGATGTTAAGTGGTCACGTGGTCACTCTCATGGTGTTTCAGCCTGAAGTCCCAGTCTTCCTGCACTCGATGAACTTACCCACTTGATACCTTTCTATTTGTATGGGTCCCTACTTCCTAAAAATGACGTGCATTGTCGTTTCATTATTAAAAGTAAAAAAGATAAAATGAGATACACGAACCGGAACCTCGTTTATTTCTCCGTTCTCATTTTTAACATTCTCGATCATTAACGACATATTGCTTGTCAGTCACAACGAGACTATACCTTGACGTGGTGTGGCGGCTTGCGTGCCTCCATGATCCAACGAGCTATGCAAGACAGCTTATCTCAAGCCAAAGATCCAATCTTGCCTGGACGGTCAATGGGTAGAGGCCTGACTAAGTAATCTCCTGGTCCTCCAAGTTGGGGGTTGATCTGAGTTAGCAGCTCAGTTGGAAAAACGAGTGGAAGAATAATTGATCCAAGTAGATGGGCTTCCACTCAGCTGTACCCCGCTGCCTTGCGGTCAGGTTCTTGGCAGAACCCCAATCATTCTTCTGCTTAGCGGCTGGACGCCCTAGCAACACCCATCCATCAGTCCGCATGAGTTACACGCCTACAAATAATTCCATACTGCATCGATTGTCGCGCATGATAATCAGGACCGCGCTGCCCATTGCATCGAGCGCAACTGGGGGGGGGGAGGGGCAGTGATAAGTATGCTACTGCTCAGAATTCCCTCCCTTTTATTCAACCTGTCTCTTCTGTCTCCAACCCAATCTGTCTGTCCCGTCTACCTAACCGTAGTATCTCCACTGCTAACACGCCCTACACTCGCAACGGTTTATTGTCAAGCGGTGAAGTAGGTGGTTTTCAGCCTGTTTGCTCACATTTTCTCAAGCCTCGTCAGCCTCTGAATCTCGGTTCCTTCAATGTGCGCACTCTCATACAGGCTGGCCGACAGGCGTGTTTGGCTCTGACAGTGAACTAACTCACTTTCGATTGATGTCTGCTGCGTGAGTGAAACACGAACTCCTGATTCGAGTAGAGTGGAGTGATTCAACTGACTGCGCCAATCGTCTCGTCAAGATATTTTCTTCGCACTTCAGGAGACGAAGCAGCTCAAGCTGTGGGTCAACGTGGTGTAGGAATGGTGTTGAGTGAGAAGGCTGAAGCAGCCCTTTCAGATTGGATCCCAGTCAACAGTCGCTTGTGTGCCATGAGACTGAAGGGATCAGTCGGCGTCCGAAAGGATAGTAATATTAAGCACAGTTTATTTGTTATCTCGGCATGCGCTCCAACAGACTGCATCACTGACATGAAGAAAGACCAGTTTTACGATAACCTCGTCACTCTTGTTCGGAAGAGCAAACGCTCTGACATTGTAGTGGTAGCAGGTGACTTCAATGCACAAGTTGGAAAACTGAGTGCATCGGAGTCCTTTTTAGTTGGGCGATGCGCCTTGACTGCACAGCGAACAGACAACGGGGAAGAACTTCTCCAATTCTGTGCAGACAATCATTTATTCCTATCTAGTACGAATTTCCGACACAGTTCGCATCGCACTGCGACATGGCGCTCTAACTCGACAGGTACTTTGAGTCAGATTGACCATATCGCAGTTAGCTATCGTTGGCGCGGTTCTGTCCAGAACTGTAGATCATACTGGACCACGTACGTCGAATCGGACTATGCGTTTGTCTTAATGCGATTTTTGCTGCAGCTCAATGGCCATCGACGCAGGCCACAAACCCGATTGGCCGTCGAATGTTTGTCTGATTCGTCTGTTCGCAACAGCTACGAACAGAAACTGTCCGAGGAACTAAGAACTGCGACCAGTAGCAATACAGACGATCAGTGGGATCAAATTAAGCTGGCGATGCATTTGGCAACAGATTTCGTTTGTGGTTCTAGGTCTAGCATTCGTCAAAACACTGGATCTCTCAAGCGTCGCTTAGTCTAATGGCGCAAAAACCTTAACTGCCTAACTGCAAGGAAATGAATAAGATGCATCGGCAGTTGCAGCGTCAGTTGACCATAAGCCTTAGGAATGAACGCCAAAACTGGTGGGTTAAGGTAGTCGAAGAGATGGAAGTGGCGTCCGCTTCAGGTAACAGTCAAAGACAGCGGTGGGCGGCGAACTTCGGTTAGTGAAATCGTGTGCGATAGGAATGGAGAGCTCATTCATGGTAGACAGGAAAGACTGGACCGTTGGGCAGAACATTTCAAGGATCAGTTTAGCTGGCCACACGCTAACGTATTTAGGTTGGCATCTGGAGCTGTGAATCCTTGGAAGGTGTCAATTGATCCCCCAACGGAAGTGGAAATGGAGTCGAATATTCGGCTTGTGAAGAGGGGAAAGCTGCCGGTTCCGACGAACTTCCCCCAGTTATTTCCAATTTGGGTGGAGAAGTGCTGATGAAATCACCTACCTCCTTGCTTCATGATATTTGGAACGAGGAGCGTATCCCGCCATCGTGGGGTGAGTCACCGATTGTACTCATTTCCGAGACGGGCATACGGAGTAGTTGTAGCAATCATTGTGGAATTAGATTAATTCCGATGGTTGCTAATTTGTTGGCTTCGATAATGCTGCGCCGTTTGACACCGATTCGCGAGATTGATTTCCGCGAACAACAGGCCGGATTTCGGCCAGGTCGAGGTTGCACGGACCAGTTATTCACTGTCCGACAGATACTCAAAACGCGCCACTGGTGCCGCCGCCCTACGATCGTAGTATTTCTCGACTTGAAAGGTGCTTTCGACCCCGTGGATCGACCAGCACTATTCAGTGTTCTCCACCAGAAGGGTATGCCAACGAAGTTTGTGAACCTGTTGCAAGCATTATACTTACACACTTGTGGTCGCTTAAGGGTATACAGTGAATTGTCGAGTTCATTCGAAACGACTAGTGGTGTTCGACAAGGGTGTCCCATCTCTCCATTCTTGTTCAACTTCGTCATGGACGAGATGATGGAAGATGCTTTCAGAGGTCTCCGGGATGTAGGAATGGAACTGGGAAGTGGAGGGAAACTATGCAACCTAGATTACACAGACGACATCGTGTTTACGTAGTATGGCTAGGATTGGATGGAGTGACCGGGTGAGTAACATTGATGTTAGGAATCTGGTATTGGGTGCCACTTCTGAGAACAGCTTGTTTCAGCGTATGAAACTTAGTAGACTACGCTGGTTGGGTCACGTGTTGCGTATGACGAACACTCGTCTACCATACCGTGCCTTATTTTGTGTTCCTCCTAAGGAATGGAAGAAGTCATGTGGAGGCCAACAGACGACGTGGCAACGTGGGATATAAAAGATGTACAGCGAAGTTAAGTAAAGTAAGTGTCTCACGCCTTTGTGGTTGGGGTCCGAAAGACTCGTCGACTTGCTGGCTGGAGACACTGAAGGATATGGCAGTGAACCGTGAACAGTGGCGATCGTGCTGTCATTTTCTATCGAATCAGAATGATTGAAAACATGTGCGTTTGTACAGTTAGACTGTGTTCCGTGTGTTGGCTGCAGCAGCATCTTATCTTTTCCCGCATGTGTAGGTCCGCTCCCTGTTCCCGTTGGATATTTACTCTTTCTATTAAAACGTGTAACTCTGAGGAAAAGGCAGCGGTCAATGAAGCTTGCCTTGCTTTTTAACGCTGAACGATGATGATGATGATGATGCTTGTCAGTCGGTTATTGAATACTACTGGTATTTAACTCCGGGCTTTTTTCAGAACACCTGATAAACTGACTTGCAGATCTGGTTCCAGCTGTTTAGTCTTGGTTGTTTTGTTGGTCGGTCACGAGACATGATGCACTGTGTGGATTTCAACCGGGATTCAGAGCAGAGTTGGATGCCTCCGGGTACGTCCCTAGGTTGCCGATAGGGGCGGCCATCAACGCTGGTGGTTAGTTTGGAATAAGTTCAACCAAGATTTACTCAATAAGCGATAGCGGACAAGCAGTGGAGTGTTGTGGACCTGGCGAATTTTTGCCTGGCAAGAGTTGTTCATAAAAAATATCACAGGTTCACTGATGGCATTGTGATGTGTCGAGTGTAGCTCATTACCCCTTGTCAGCTTGTTCCAGTGAGCTAGCCAGCTTCTCCAAAAAGAGCTCATGAATCGATCAAGGTTTACCGGCCAACCTGGAATTACTCGACCGCACATAAGATCGTTTTCGGTTGCACAAGATTATGGTGGGTTGCATCCTCGAATAAATAGGCCTGTACTGCATCGGGCGGCCCAGTAGTGCAATAGCTTGACACGTAGTCAGTCTAATCACAAACGGACCTATTCTTACGTGGTGAAAAATTTCTTATCCACCCAGCCATCTATTTTTCCTGACTCGTTTTTCATTTGAACGTTCATCTGAACATTCAGTCAGTCATGCCAGGAAGATTATATGCTGTCCATTTCGCATCTTACTTTGATCAGTTTCCAAGCCTGACCAAACTCGCACCTTTTTTAATAATCGGTTCTTCCAAAGAACAACCCATATTTAATGTGCGAACATTTATGTATATCAGACAACAAGGTCGCATTCAAGATGTCAGCTCTGTCCTTCGACTGATATTCCTTTTCTCCCATTCCGTAAGAATTCATCTGCCCTGCTCTGGGGACCTTAGGGCTGGAGTTTCTGATCTCCCTGTCCTTGGTTTGGCTCGCTTCCAGAGAACCGACGATGCAGTAATCAATTGGATTTCGGTCGACACGCGCGTATTGGTAGTAAGACAAAGCGGTTTGGGGAAAGTAAACAGCCTCCGCTATGGTAGACACAATTTGCTTGTCGTCCCAGCCTTCGCCCTCCAATCGTCAATTTCCTGTAACGCACAAGCTTAAAAGATAGAATTTTCCCGGCTACTAACATCGGATTGTAGTAGCCGCTTATAAAGAATGTCTTCAATTCTGTCACCAGATTGAGTTCCCGCCGGACCCGGCGTGTTGTGATAACCTGTGATTTCCACGGAGTCTCTGCGCTTTCTTTATCCACACCAGTGCAGCTCGGTTGGTAATTAGAATAGTGAAGCTCTATTCAGAACGTGACGTGAACTCAACGCAGAATCACGTAAGAATCGCGAGATCTGGGTGTCTTACTGTACATTAGGAATAGGACATGCTTCTACCATGGGGATTTCTCGCAAGCTGTTTCATCTGATCCGAGTAGTTGGTGTGAGAGAAACGATCTGTGAAGTTGACGGTTTGCCTGCCAACAATCAGCGTCGAAATCTTGTACGTCGGTCGGAGCACTTTGGCACAGTTTATCTGGCCTTAAGTGTTAGTTCGTCCCGTAGCTATTCCGGCACACTTCTTGTAGTCCGTTTCAACAGATCCAATTTTGGAAGCTAGAATTTGCAATTAATTCCAACCCCAAGGACTTCATAAAATACAAGACTTCTCAGCTCTGTTTGAAGAAGGAGGAATAGAACTAATCAGAAAGCTTCAAGTTTTGTTCACGAAGGTTTGGTATTCCGGAAAAGATTCCTCTTCGTGGGAGAATCGATTGTTGTTTTCATTTAAGGAACGGCTCGTCCAGCGAATGCATGAACTCTAGGGGCATTAGCCTAACCTAAAACATCTGCCATTGTCCGTTGACTGCCCAACACACGTGACGAGCAAACAGGGGAGGAGCAGGTCGTGTTACGTGGCGACCTGTGCTCGCACCTAGAACGTTGTTGTGCTTTCCAAAAGCCGCCAGCCATTGGATTCTTGGAAATTCATGTAGCCTTTGACTCCACTGATACGCCTGCACTATGGATTTGTTTGTTGAGAAATTGAGTGCCCGAGAAGCATATGTCAGTCCCCAAAGAGTTGTACCGCCATACGTCAAGTCGGATTGGGGTTTATGGTTAGCTTTTGTCACTCTCGGTCGTCTGCAGTGGAGAACGTGAAGACAAACCTGTATCCCTATTTATTTTCAACTTGGTCACAGAAAATGTTGTACCGAACGCTCTGCTTGGTTTGCTGAGCAGTGGGTTTCAACTCGTATTGGGGAACAGAGTTTTTTGACTTGGAGTATGTCACTGATACCCTCTTACTGATGGACAATGGAAAGGCCTCCGACCTACTGATATCTTGTGGGAAGATTGGGTGAGCCAGGGTTTGGTGCATCGTCGGTATCGGGTGCAGATATGTGTCATCTCCCCAGGGGGATCTTTCTACGTCGCCTTCGGTGGACTGGACAGGTTTTGCGTATGCCTGCGGACGGTCGAACTTTCGCATTCATTTCCTGTGCGCTGACAAAGGCTGGAAAAAGCGACATTGCTTGCAGATCATGAACTGGGTACTGGTACATAGAAGATGGCTTCGACTCTGTTACCTGTTGGAGTCAAAAGGAGGACGATTTCCGTTGGTTGAAAACAGTGAGAAACATGAGTCAGAACCAAACTCATTGCCATCAGTGCTGTATGGTTTTTCCAGACCTCGTCCTCCGTAAAGTTAACACGAAAAATGATTAGAACAAAATCTTATAAATAGTTAATTTTCCGTTTCCCTTAATCGTTTTCCCCTCATATATCCGCCTTTTGTTCTATTTAATTTGACTGCTTGTCATGTCCTCATCGCGATTGTTTTCAAACCGGTTTTGCCATTTGATATTTTCTGATCCTCTATCCAAATAACTCGGAGTCGTGCTCACGAACCTAGCAAGACGTACATTTTGTTGAACTAGCCAATTGCATGAATCGGATAGCTGATAAAATTAGTCGTCTAAAAATTTCAGGTCCACGTTTAGTTCAAAGGCTTTGCTTGTCTTCATCACCCGGTTCTGTCAGATCGGTCAAAAATACAGAATTCGGGATCTTCCAGTCGCCGTTGAATTCATAGCTCAATGATTTGTATGGTTGTTCGCAGTTGGGAAAAATTTCCCCGGAGTTTCCAACGACTGATCTGTTCAGATGGTCCTCTATACCTACCGTATTGCAGGATATATCACGTTTGTCATCTTATTGTCTGATGAGGAAATACTCCCTTGATAAATTAAGTCCTAGATGCTATTTCAAATGTCATAATAATTTCATTTAACAGCCATGTAAGACGTGAAAGGTCTCATCATGCACAATCCAGTCAAGCAAAGTAAGTACCTTGCAGAATTCAGCCTCCTTACACAAAAGATATGCCTGTCACGGAATTCGTGTAACCAACAGTCCTCTATCAGGCCAGAAATGTTGGTGGCAATTACACCTTTAAAAACCATACCGGAAAGCCTGTTCGCCAAAACGTTTGTAATCGACCTCCCAATTAGAATGAGGACCGTATACGTACAATCTGGCGTCCACATTCCTTTATTCAGTCTTTCATTTAACTCCCAAATTTTAGTTCTGCCTGTTTGTCCATTCGGGATCTCGAACCTCGGAAGTCTGACCGCCGCGTTCCTGTTCACATTCTTTCCAAGTTCTTCACTTCTTGATTTGACTGTCCGCCACTAATTTGATTTTTTCTTAACCATCTACGCTCTTTGCTATCAACCTTTTGCGCTGAAGTGTTATTTGGGATTGTGTTTGACTGCTGTTTGGCCGGTCGCCATGATGGCGTACAACTACTGACTTTACACTGGTTGTTTATCGACCCTGTCTCCTTACACGACCAAAGTTAAAACTTTCGTAAGTTGTAGTTAGTCTCTTTGATTAGTTTATTAAATAATTGCACACCTGATTGATTGGGGGGGGGTTGATCGTTACAAGGAATGGTTAAAATTGAGGCTAATTCCCGAAATCTGTGGTTGTTTTATGCAAAGCTCAAATTAGAGCCAAATGAACTGTTGCAGTTTGTGAATTTGTCTCGCTGCAGAGGAGTGTACGATCACAATTGATGCAGAGGGTAATCGATTCCGTAGCTCGAATCGATCAAAAACAATTGCCAGAAGAAGTAATAACGACTATGTCAAAAGTACTCCCAACAGACAAACACCGCGGCAGTAACAAACAGGCTCAACAGAATCAGAAGTCAGTTTGATAGCATGAATTCCCTAGCTCATAGTGACAGTTCAAGTTGTTACTCCAAATAGTCGGACAGACAGAGCCAGAGAGAGGCCAAAAAGAAGGAAGGCAAGATTGTTCGGTACACGATCGGATCAAGCCAGAAATGGCCAATCGGTGAGAACATGAATCTGGCTTGAGCGTGGTTTGGAAAAGAGCAATATAACGGGCCCGGTCTCAGTGTGCACAAATGTGGATTTGCAATGCTGATGGTAGAGAGTGAAAGTAAAATATTTTTACTCTGCTTACAGGATTTATTTATATTGATCAGTTGAGTGTCGATTCTACTCGAATTCACTATTTCAACATTACAAAATGGAAGTGAAGGTTTACAGGCGTTACAGTTGTGAATGGTATAATGTTAATAATATATCGTTGTTGGTAGATGTAATGCGCCAACGTTTCGACTTCCGTGGGTAGTCTTTGTGAAGGTAAGTTTTACAATCAAATGATTGAGGGAACGTTCACATGCGAAACATGACAAACGTTTTTTGTGATTATTGTGAAATGATGAAGATTGCTAAACCGAATGAGACAACTTCAGGAAACGAACTAATGATCAGTTGTTTAGTGATAGCAATTTCCAACCACCAATACGAGCCCAATGGAATGTATTGGGGGGATTTTTTCTCTTCTCTCAAAATAGGTCGGCGGTGGCCTGGCAGATAAGATCGTGGCGTCTGGACGTGAGGATGGCGGATTCGAATCCTCCCAACGCCGATCAACTTTCCCATTGGCAACCCTGTTGGCCTTGGCGCCCTTCATGAATAAAAGAAGCAGAAGATATGAAAAATATCTTGATAAGTTATGACGTTCAATGCATATCGACTTTTGGACACACACAAACGGATATAGCAGGAATTAGTAAGTAATTGAGAAGGTTTGAGGAACATCGATCGACTTCCCAGTTTCCACTACGAGTTTGGCAGTGGGAATGCAGATCCTTCCAGTCCCTCCTCCGCACCATACGCAGCCAAACTGATGGCCTTATGAAATGTGTCCAGGAAGCCGTCTTGTCACCCAACATGCAGTGGGTAATGTTTTGAAGACCAGTTCAATAAAGGAATTCAATCTTTGTCCGAATACCTAACTGCTGGTAACGTGAAAAAGCCGTTTGACCTAGGTGGCATTTGGGGTTGCTTCCACTGTTGGAATTAGGACTTCGCTTATTCTTGTCGTTGGATTATCCACGTTGAAAGACAGTCAAATGAATAGGGTACCGTTGAAGTTATTGGTACTCGCATTGGTTTGATGATTTTCGCCGAATTCCACTAGATAAATTTATCAGCATGCCACATTTCTTGCGTATACTTTTCCGGTCATTATTCAGTTTCTGTCTGTTCTATCCTGTAAATTCTTTTCACTCCGGACTACTAGCTGTCAGTAGAGGTCATCCGGCAACTGTTCCTCAGTTTACCCTCATTCCGCACTCACCCGGACAACAGCTTCCCGATAATTTTTGTCAACTTGTCTTGATGGCATACGCTCTACGTCCAATGTTGACAAAGTAATTCATAATATCCACAATCCACATATCGTTTTCTACGGTTTTCTGCTAACCATAACTGTATTGCCTAATGGACAAAGAAATTAAATTCTGGTGAGTGGTACACAAATAGGAAATAAATCCCCCGGGTGTGAAGACTATGAATTTTTCGGGAACTGACCAGCCTACTAGCTTAATCTATCGACTACCCAAATCACTTCGATATCCAGAAATGAATAGGCAAACAGGGGAACAGAAGTGACGCCCAATATACCGGCCAACTTGATCATCTTCCCAAGTTGCTCAGTTCACCGTGGTAGGAGAAAAATACCCCTTTTCTCATTTCGTTTCTCGTCCACTCACTCTCGCATTTTTCCCATCTGTCAACATTGTTTCCTCCTGTCAGTTTTAGGCGTTGGATGTCGCGAGTGAATCAGCGCAGATAGCCTGGAGAATTGTGAATCAGCAGACGGTGAATCGTGCATCACCTGTCTGACTGTGTCGAAATGTCGCCTGATCGCCGTTGATCGGATCAAGATGTGAACAGCCGGAATGGGGACTGACGCATCGATGTGTGTGTGTGTGTGTGTGGATGCGAAATGCTTTCTTTCGGACAGATTCGGATCCCGGAATCTGGCCCGATGAAGACCTCTCAGCAAGCGTAATTGGAGTGACCATCTCTCCAGAGTATATGACTGGATTTCACACCATTCATTAGGAAAATGTCACGAGCATGATTTTGGAGTGAACTCCACAAAAAATGAGTTAGTTGCGTCCGCAACTTTTGCTTGCCTAAAAGCGGATTACGCTGTTCGATAAGCAATGCCTTATTGGGACTTAGTTGTTTCCAGTCCTGATTACTCAATTGTGGGTTGGATGACAGCACCGGATCAAGTTTCGGTTTGTTCTGCATTTTGCGTCTGTCTCGATGATGATGAACCTGAATTCCGGTAACAAAACCCTAGCCTTTTCATTCTTTATCAGGCACTTCGTTCGGAATTTGTTCACACATCCCTTAAGAAAGGCGACAATTCGTTTTGTCACTGTACGTGTCATCGCATTTGCGTGGTAAACCAACAAACGACATGTGAGACAGAATTTGCCTGGGGCGTAATTTCACGGTTGTTCAAGTCCATTTTTGTCGTGCACCATAGAATCCGGAGTCCTGTGGCTGGGAACGTGTGATTTAAGGTTGATCTGGGTCTGCGGCGCAGTTTACACATAGAATGGTCATACCTATAACCCAGTCTCAAGTAAACATGTTTCTTTTGAGCTCCGTTCACCGGACCCCGATCAAATCTAGTTCGGGATAATAATAATGTTTCAGTCTCTTATGGGTAAATGTCTGTTCTCCTCCTGACCGCATCAGGACGGCGGATATTCCCGATTTCGTGAGTGATTATGACGAAGCTTCGGAAATCCGTAATGTTCATCGCGCCCTGTCACCGTTTGGCAGATGAAGCGTTGTAGTGTCCCATCTGGTCGGAATTTTATTCCTTTTCAACGATGTCCGTGTATTAGCTTATCAATCTGAAGTGACGGTACTAACAACCACGGATTTTTTTGTGTTCGATTGGCAGTTAATACTAATTGTGGGCATTTCGCAACATCTCTATCTCTTAGTTTTTTTGTTTGATAATTCGAACCAAGAGGACAATAAATTTCGCTTTTAATTTAGGTTGAATTCATTTTTAAAACATCTTCGGAATGAGACCCTGAACGTGTCTCCTATCGCATTCCGATAGCGCGGCTGACAAAACCCCCTTCAGTCAATAGAACAGTGGGATGCGAGCAATGTATTGTACATGCATCGTGGTGCCTACATAGCATCGATACGATAATACACGAGATGTGCCAGACGTGTGCGATAAAACAAACAACCGAACAAGTGGAGCTAAACTGACAACGAACGTCAAAGCAGATACTAGAGAAAAGGAAATCCAAAGATAATCGATTTCATGCGAAAGATCGATCCCACTACATCTTCGCCATTGGTCAACTAACACTACGGTCATCGAGCACACCGCCTACACGGGGTACTTGATTCAACGATGAATACCTTCGATTCACACAGTCGTGACAATTCTAAATGACTATTTTACTGGCGATAGGGTTAGTAAGTAATATCACAGGTATGCTGGCAAATCGTGCTGGGAATTGTCTGTGTTTGCCTTTTTGAGAAACAATCGGATCGTTGTGATCACACAGTTGGTGCGTTTGTTTTATCCCACACTGAACGAAAAATTCCAGCCTTGATTTCAAAATACTCATGGTGAGGTTCTTCAAGTATTTTTAGTTGTAAATAAAGCTTAGAAATTGTTCTCATAATAGCTTGGGACGAGATACTGAGGAAATATGGTTATTGACATAATTCGCACTAGGCTACCAAGTCACATGACTTAGATGGACAATGTACACGTGATGTATTCGTTTGTCATATGAGTTGGTCAAGAGTATGTGAGTGGGTTCTACCACAGGTCTCGGCTACTAATCATCATCATCATCATCATCATCATCATCATCATCATCATCATCATCATCATCATCATCATCTTCATCATCATCATCGTCATCATCATCATCATCGTTCGGCGTTAAACAGCAAGGCAAGTCTCACTGACCGCTGTCTTTTCCCCGGAGTTACATATTTCTACAAAAAGAGTGAATATCCAAGGAGAACAGGGAGTGGACCTACACAGGCGGGAAAACATAAGATGTTACTGCAGCCAATACATGGAACACAGTGTAACTGTACTACTACTAAAACTATTAAAACATTCCGGGGATTCCAAAATCTGATGAAAATAGACTAAACGATGAAAGGTCATGTGGCGTTGTCCTTTCATCTTTCCCAGACTCATACTTGTTTTAATGACACAGTGAACGGTGCTCGAAAATGCCACTTACAAAAAATTTCCCGATTCTTCTTCATCCCTTGTAATCTTGAAAGTTCCAATATCGTGAGCAAGGTTACGCAAGATAACCGAAACGTCATTCCAGTACATATATTCCCGATCACGATGTTTTTCACTTTTCAACAACTACAAATAACATCACATGGCCCATCGTTTTTTTGACACAATCCAGTCATCCATTCGCACACACACACACACACACACACACACACACACACAGAGTCAAAGTTCCAGATCCTGTCCGGTCGTCCGGGGTGTGCTTATTGGAAATCGAATTTATTTCATCCTGCTCGTCTCCTTGTTGATCCGGTGAAGTATTTCGGAGGAATTGCGATACTGTTTTCTTCTCCGAGCAATGACTTCTAACAGTTCTTTTGTTCTCCGTCCATTTCTTCGAATTTCCGACTTGTATGCATATACCTAGTGTCATGTGTTGACTATTCACCTAATTGGATGTGAATAGCTGATTAGTTGACTTGACTTGACTTGACCCATGCCAAACAGGCTGACATCTCGATTGTGTTCGCACATCATACCATCAAATTTTATGAAACAGCAACAGAATTCGAGTGTTCCTACCTGAGGGGCACTTTCCGGTTTCCCACCTCAGGCGGAATAGGGCGCAAATCGGCTTCTATATCTCCGCTGGGATTCTATCTTCACTGAGTAGGTTCACATACTTTGAGCAATCGGTCACTGTAGCTATAAGCTCTAAGGGTTGAGTATGAAACTTAGAGTTATACGAGTAAGCTAAGGTCAAATCCATGCCCAATTATCAATCTGGTCATCATTTGAGAAGCTGAATAAAAGATTCTACCCATCCAGTTATCTTACTGCCAAGATCAAGAATGAGTAAGCTGTAGGACTGTTTCAAATTAGGTCAGTGGACTGCTTTTCGCCAGACTCTGAACATCCGGGGCGAAAACGACTTTCGAACGGACTGGCGCGGGTTGTTCATCACACCTTATCTAAGATATCATAACGGTGACTGAGTTGGTCTCCGCTGATGGGAAGAATTGTTCTGGATTTTAGTGTTTGATGATTCCCATCACCAGTTGGATGGGTACCTTAGGTCCAGGTTGAGTGGTTTGTAGTAGTCTCAGATATGGCGTCATTTTGAGGATAGTTAATGATGTTCAGTTCATTATGTGCACCCAAATATCGATCGAATCTGCTTTGTTGTTTATTTTCTTCTACGGTTAATTGTGCTCTTTCATCAGAGCTTGCACCATCTAGCCGAGCGTTTAGTAAATGCACCTAAAGCATTCCGTTATCCAAATTAGAAGTTCCGCAGGTAGCAGAAGACAAACTGTTCTGTCCTTGTTACGGATCTCACAATCGTGATGGAATAATACCCTGATGAGAATCTATGCCATCATAGTCGAGCATAACGGATCCTAATAGCTGTTTTACAATCACCAGAACCCTTGCTAAGTTGTTTTCGCGGGTTCTGGAAGGGTGTGCTGATTATGCGGTTACAGACGAATAAACTGATCAAATGGCAGTCGT
The DNA here is from genome assembly GCA_008360955.1 of Fasciolopsis buskii. Lineage (NCBI taxonomy): Eukaryota > Metazoa > Platyhelminthes > Trematoda > Plagiorchiida > Fasciolidae > Fasciolopsis > Fasciolopsis buskii. The sequence goes on from LUCM01010366.1 coordinate 171,820, forward strand.
TACCATAGCAACGATCAGGAGGATTGCTCTTGATGATTTAATATGTAGAAGCACCTTACGGTTTTGTCCGTGTGTACTTTTGTTCGTTATGATCAAGAAATCCATGTTTGGAATGCATTTCATCACCATTTGTCGGTTTTCATTGAGGTCACCTTGCATAACGCACTCGAACAGGAAGGTTGCGCTGCACATTACAGCCGCGCTAAGGCTAATGAGTTAACCTTTCAAGTCCTGCTTGGAGATTGTTAAGGAAATCGGTTCTCAAAGGAGCAGTTAGAAATTGACTAAAAGACAACTTGACTGGTTATAAAGCCGATGTTTCTAGAACACTTTGATAAAACCCATAATCCATCATGTGATATCATCGCTCAACTCACCATAAAGAAACCATGGAAGCACTGCACAGCTGTTTCATCCTTATTGGGAATCACGAGCAGTGCATATCCGCCGCGTCCCAACTGGGACGCAGACCCTCGTTCAACAAACCGTTCAGAGCCTGCCCGATAGTGCAATGGCTAAGGCGTTCGACTCAGAATCGTTCGTCCCGGTTTCGCGCCCCAGTTCGGGCGCGGTGGATATGCATCATGGCTGATGATTCCTAACAAGCTGGATGAAACAGCTGTACAGTGCTTCCATGGTTTGTTTATGCCGAGTTGAGCGATAATATCACATGATGAATTATTTCATGTAAACATTCAATCTTGTACTACTAAAAAGCCCCATAATGTTTGCTTGATCTACTGCTCGTGGGACTAAACCGTGAGCGCGCACTCATCAGGTCATTCTGTCAATCTTACACTCAGGAAGCGCCATGCTCGATCTTCGCTCGCATCAGAGACCATCCGAGCTGCATGTGCTCTATCGTACCCTGGGTTTGAACCCGCAACTTTACCCACGGGAGATGTATAAGTCACCAATGTGCTTTCTATTTCCCTACAGGTTGATCCCAGTTACTGGGTCCATTTTATTCAAATCTCGTTCTCAGTGACAGTCATCATTCGCACACACTATTAGCCAGTAATTGTGATATGGAAATAGAGTACCTTTAGTGGTTATCTGCATCAGAAACACGGTATTTGGAGCAGCCTAGTCTAACTATGTATAATCTGCCAATAGTCACTTGTGCTTATCAAAATACTTGATTTCTAATGTCCTAATGAGTCTATTTCCTCGGCCAGCGCTTATCCATGTTACCCAATACTATATATGTACATATCTGATGCGATACATCGAAAAGAAAATTCTTTCGGTTCACAATCTCTTACTGAGCATTTTATGCTCTCATCCTTTCGTTCCGCGTTGTGATGTCAGGTCACATTTTGCACGCATTGATCAAAGCCCAACTAGTCACACTTGATCGGGTTACCGTTCGTTTGTGCAACTAACGAGTCGCATTTATTTATATGAACCGAAGTGACCGACTGACTGGGGTCCGGATAGTGGGATTTTCACTGATCCTAGCCTATCAAGTAAGACAGACGTGATTTACGCGGCGAAATGTAGCAACCATTTTTCTACCACTAGCTAGTTTGTGTAATTTTATTCGGAGGTCGGACGAAGAATTCCACTCCATGATTCTTGGGAGTAATGAGCATTCCCACTTGGAAGTCTTCTTTTGTCGTCCACTACGCGACCAATAAGAGCGATCAATTAATTTTTCAGCTGAATTGGATTAATCCTTTTTCAAAGTTATTCGGCACAAATTATTGTTTTTTTTCTTTTTAGTAGTATGTTTCATTTAGCAATGGATGAACAAGATTTCACCGGAAGCACACGACCGGTTTTGTGATTATTGCCACTCTTCAAGTATGCGTACCCGGTATTCATCTGTCCAACCATCCCTATACTAGTGCGCTCCTTTCTTAGTTTCTCACTTAAATGGATTTACCATCCATTCACACTCTTAACGATTCAAATGAGATTTTATTTGGCTGAACTTTGGACTCTTGCAATAGATTACATGAACAAATTTATTCTCTACCCCCAGGATGTCTTGTCAACCGAGTGCGTTTGATGTCGGTAGGCAAATATTTTATCACCAAAGGTGAAATATTTTCATTCCCAAATCCCATGTTTGACAATCGTAACCTTTCGAGTGAGCCACAGGTCTGAGCCTCGGAACAAGATCGGTATCCGAGGCCAATGAAATTTCCTTTTATCTGATGACATTGGCATTTTTGTTACGGTACTTTGGCTTAGTATAATAATTCCAAACAGTCGCATTGGAAGAAAACGTACGAGACTAAAGTTAGTTTTTTTGAACCTTTCTGCTTTCTCTACCTTGTATGGGTTGATTAACAAAAATTCATCTATGCATGATTCCAAGATCACGTTACTCGAGTTAGTCGACGTGGCGAACAAAGTCGAGGAAGAATCTATCCAGATCAAACGTTTTAACGGTGTGGTGGACATTTATTTTCACTCCACTAGCATCTGCTTGCAAACCAGAAATTTACCGCGAATGGCAGTAGTCCGCGCAGGCGCCGAACAGTAATAGGCTGCTTTGTAGACAGTCCCGACTGGATCACCGCAAATGCAAGGTGACAGACAACGCCTACCGACTCCGATGCTTTCGGTTCATGCACTGTCACGGAGGATGACTACCGAAAAGTTTGGGATTGAGGTAAATTGACCCGAAAAATGCAGACATTTGTGTGGAAACTAAACAATCACAAATGTTAGATGAAGGCTACTCCCGAAGTTGATCGGGACCTGAGAATAATTTGACAAACTGCGTGTAACAGTACAAAAGAGTCTTACATTTCGTGTGCATGTATCTTTGACTCCTATCACAAGCCAAGGAATTTCATCCGCTTGTCGATCTGATTTCATCTTTGAAATGATCACTTATTTTGATTCGTATCAATCCTTGCGTGCATGAGCGTGCACTTGATCGGGAGCTAGGTTTCCCGGCTAATCCAGGCTGTTTTTTTGATATCTGTAAACTTTTCCCCACAACATTTAGAAGCTATGTCAAAATTATTCGGAAAAGTTATTCAGCTGACTTGTTGAGATCGCGTTTGCATAGGCCGCAAACGTGTTCCGTTTTACTCGAATACTTTTGTGCGTACGTGTAGTAAGGAGTCCTAGTTTGGATCGAAACGTCACGATAAATGTGTTAATTCAGTGTGTGCCTTTTCAACTCTCTCTCTCTCTCTATGACTTCACAATCATCAGCCGCATGTAAGCCTCAGAATTCGCATGAAACTGGGGCATGTTCCTTCCCATTTCCGAATTTTTCGACATAAATCCAATCATTCTTGACACTCTGTTCATTCCTCGATGAGTCCTTTTTCTTTTCACATTTTTACAAGGGGATGAATGCAACTTTTTTCCTATTTTTTATCCCCACATTTTTTGACTGATATGTGACGTTTATTTGTACGCAAAAGTCTATACAATACAATACAATACAATACAATACAATACAATACAATACAATACAATACAATATAATACAATACAATACAACACAATACAACACAACACAATGCTATACAGTACAATACAATACAGTACAATGCATGCAACAATACAAGTAACCCTCGGTTGTGGCATTGTGTTAGACTACTTGTCGCGGTAGAATCGTTCAGGCCTTTTTGAGCAGCAATGTTAATTTTAACGGAATTAATGCAGGACATGAAAAAGACGTGGGTTACACTGGGAGGGTGCACCAAGTTACATGCGAATACGAGTTTGTAAAGCATCAGGCGAGCAAACCGTTGCTTTCGCATCCGTGTGGATTTCGTCTTCATCATCCGATTCTTTGATTTCACGTTTTCGGGCATCTTCATGCGATTTTTTCCACAGTCTTGGATGAACGTTCCTGACCGAAAGCACTTAATTTCATCAAGAGTTTAAACACAGCCAGAGATCCATCCTCATCTGTGAAGGAAGAGAAAATTGTTACAAATCTAACCACCAGACGAAACGTTTCCAGACTACAGGGGTCTGTTAAGACCATGATGATGCATGCCTATGCGCTTATGCACAAGTTCATACACTCCGATGAACATACAAAAAGGACAAACAGGTACGTAGATGTGTCAGAATATGGATAGACAAACAGACAGACCGGTTGACTGAATGACTGACCGACCGAGGAAACGGATCGTACTTGAAATAATGTCAATTCAGTTAGTTTTATTAGTGGGACATTAAATCGCGATTTTATCCAATTGATTTCTACTCAGTGAATAGTTGGCCTACTTCTTTTCACAAATGAGATTCATTCGTGAATCAACCTTTCCAACTTTTGGCATGCAACTTTTCCTGTCCCGATTGATTTATGAAACCATGGAGCCATTGAGCTAATCAGCAAGGTTCATGGAGACGTTGCATGGGATGATGTCAGGATCCATCAACAATGGAGTTCCTTTTCTCCGAGTCCCTTCTGAGCTTGGATGATATCCATGGATGGAATCCGCAGAGACTGTGACTTATAGTCGGTAGCTTGTAACCAAATAACCACAATATGGCCAACAAGGAAACTGATCACATCGTGCACATTAAAGTTTGTATGGCATTCGTTGAGTACATTATGACCAAAAGAAGACACAGGTTAGATTCAATCCTGATAACAAGACAACATTCCATGAATAACAGATTGTTTTCATTCGTGCAAATCCTATGGATTTAAGAGAATTTCATTATCTTGCAACGTTTGTAGTAAAATACGTCTATTGAATTGCACACATACACACACACACACGCACACAGGCACACACGCACACACGCACACACCGACTGCATTGGATGAGACATTAAGTATTACTGTATGCATTATTGCTGGTCGGCTAAACAGCAAATGTTGGGGTTGATTTACCATCTAATGACTCTGCAGCGGAAGACTTTGTCCTGCTATTCAGTTCTTTTCTCTATCTTTCAGATCTGAATATTTGCACACTCCTGGAGGATCAGTGTTCCCGTATACTATAACACATGCAATTGACAAGTATATTTGTGTACACAGTAGCCGCTCTTGATTGGTCAGTTGACGACCAGTCAAAACACAGAATTGATCAATGTCAACCATTTTCCACACACAAAATGCAACTTGACAGTAGCAGGGAACCAGTCCAATAGAAAACATCGTTTGTTTAGTGGTTGTGTGATTATCTTTTTAATCACTAATCCTTCACAATAAGAATTGAACGAGTCATTCATTTGGGAGACCTTCGCGAATTGACAGCTGAAGTTGAGCTGTTGCCATATTTGCTGTCCGCTATCGATAGCACATGTGGAAACAGAAACACCCAGAAAGCTATCAGGTTCCCATACTGCCGGCTGATAGTGAACTAACTCAACGGGCTCTGGATGTAAATTTACAGGAAACCCACGCATTCCGATCGATACTTGAAATTTGATTCAGCCTATCCCCGATGCTTAAAACGGGCACTTGTATCCTCACTAGCCAGTAGAATGAACAACCTATGCAAGGATGATGTCACAAGCAAACGAGAAACGTAACGCTTGCACGCTGTTCGTCGGGATAACAGTTACCCGCCAGAAATAATCGAGCACGTACTAAGAGACAAAATGCCAACACACAACAAGAATGACAAATTGTCTAGTCTCTGTTGGCATCACCTCACAAAAACCAACGACCCTTAACACTTACAAGGCCAGCACAATTGTACCTATATGATTAGCTCTAAATATTCGCCGGTGCAATATACTGGACAAACATGCAGGCAGTTAAAGCCAGAATCTTGAAGCACAGAAGGAAGCAGAAATACAAGTCAACAAGTCATAAGATCATAGAAAAATTAGAATGCGATTCTGCAAACGCCCATTCGTGCTATATCCGAAGGCCACAGCATTGACTACAATAACGCCAAAGCCTGCCAGTGTGGATTTCACACACACACACACATGTATACACACACACACCGAACGCCTCTAGGCCGAGGTCCTGACAATTACTGCCCGTCGTACATATCTTAACTGGAACGATGACGCAGAGATTCCAGGTGTACGGACAGAATTGAAAACTTCAAGGGGTAAACGTCTGCTTGACCTCAGATGACCTGACGATCACAAACACGGATAGGAGTAACCGAGATCTAGCACACACCCCGTACAGTTCAAAGCAATACATCAACACATGCAGAAATTTATACACACACATACACACACACGCACACACACAGAAAACAGGAACGAAAGTTTAACGCCCAGTTGTTCTAGGCTATCATTCCAGTTTGATTCGTTTGTAAACCGGTCTTGAGAAAGGTTATCCGCGATACTGCAAATGTCAACCAAGTTGCTACGGCTCAATACAAGTTTACATAAAACAACTCAAACAGCGCATCGTTATTTCGACACACTGTTAACCGAACTCGGTTCCCATGTCGTTCGTATGACTTTTTATCTGCCTAGTGCGTTTTTGTGATCAATCAGTGTCAGTCGTTGGAGGATTGTGAATAAGTAACGACAAAATAGTTTGGCGTTTTTTTCATTCCTACGGGAAACGGCATTTTGTGTAGGTAATCAACACCAGTTTGATCAACCCGCACCTCATTGAGTCACGGAAGCACGAGTTTGTCCGCTGTCGGGCCGATTCTATTCGCACAAGCCCGTTAAACAACTGACCATTTCTGATCGGCGGTGATCAACCGGATTTGGTCGTGGCGTTCGGTTGTGTGGATCACGGGTTCGAATCCTCTCACCGACGATCAGCTTCCCCCACAATTGGCAACCCTCAGTTGGTCGTGATCCCTTTCCTGGAAAATGTTGTACACTTCCGGTCCATTAATAAAGGAAGTAAAAGCGATAAATCAAGGTCTCATTACTTCACCGATAAGGGCCACGTAATACCGTACTTACGTACTTACGTAAGAATACTTTATGCGTATGTTTATCACTCAAGATAAAATTGCACGGAATGTATCCAGTAAGCAAACCTAATCAAAACCATTGCACGGTGGACTGAAGGAACTCACGGAAGTTGTCACAAACCTTGATAGGTTGTCACGAAAGAATCCGTGGGTGAAAAATCAATAAACATTTCCTCGAATGGTGCTTGCCTGCGTGTGTATACTGCTACAGTCACCTTTGATCTTTCCAACTCGGACTGATCAAAGTCGGGCAATAAAAGCTCAACATATTTTCATCCACAACAATCAGTAGGAAAAAATTCCTACAAGATGTAATTTTAAAAGGGTTCACCATACACTATCAGTGTCGAACTTTACAATAAAAAACAGTGGAAGCACTGGGTACTGGCATCTCTTTCGTGTTACGAGTGATCAACAGTCACATTCGTTGTGCCGTAATTTGGACGAGAACTTGGGTTAGGGTTCGAACGACGGTGAGTCGAACACGTCAGGCATCAGTCTGACCGGGCTGCTAATGGATCTTCGACTATCAATACCACATCATTTGACCTCCTCATCTGTTATCGGATTTTTACAGGCCACAGACATTACCTCACCAGATGACCTACCTTGGAATGATGGACATCTTTTTTGCCGGATACGGACACAGTGGAAGTTAATTTAAAAGACTTTACCTGTTTCAGTAAAGTTCCTGTGCACCACATTACACAGGCTGTTGGCCGCCGTAAGCCTCCAAATACCTCAGCATGGTCTGGGGCTCGTGTGCTCAGGCTCTGAGTTGGCTGCTCTCCACTCTGAATGTCTCTCGAAATGCTCCCAAGTGAACGGCGTCTCAAATAGTCTCTTCTGATGAAATCCTATACGTTGCCTTCTCGTGGTGGTGTGCCAATTAAGGTGCCAGGAAGAAGTCGAGCACCTAGCGCCCTTCAGTAGGTTGACAGATGATCGTTAGTCGGTTTAGGAGAGTTGGCAAAATCCTAATTCCAAACCAACCACGGGTGACCCACAATGCACGCGGCGTCCCTGGCGAGAGAGTGTCCTGGACACCGAGGATGTCAAGCACCATCTGAAGGGCGCATGAGCTGACCGATCAGTTAGTTGTTCAAAGTGGGTTACGTGGCCCTCAGATCGTCCTGCTACCTTATGGGTTGGACCACTTGGTCAAAGGCTCAGACAGGAACCCCTAAGTCAACCTTCTAATTCGGTTTGGGTAACCGGGTAGCACCAAGCTTGCACTGGATTTTTAATAGCCTTCCGCCGAATACACCTACGGTACTTCGGATAGCGGTGCTTAGAATGGCTGCTCGTATTCACCGATAAGGTTGCGTTTGAACTGCACCGAAAGAGCACTACCTTCGTGAGTTACGTACTTGGCGACTTCGTTCGGGCGAGTGAGATTGAGTTAGCGTATCGGTGACCAACCGTTGGGGCCTTGTTTGACAAGCACTAGAGTTGAGCTTACTTCGTGCACAGTGTGACCGGCTATCACCCCACATTGACTCCAGGCCTTTGCTCCGGGCGTGACAGTAGTCCGCATTCGAGAACTCGAGGACTGATAGAAACACCGGTAGTACATTGGTGCGTGGAAAAAGACTCAGTTTGGCCTCGTCCAGATGGTAGCCGAGGATAATGTTGCAGACCATATCGTCTACAATTGATTCGATTAGTCTGAACTTGTTTAAGCAATTCCTTCGAAGGAATAAAGTAAACGGACTGAAAAGTTGTGGAAGATCAATCTAGCCGAACAAAGCAGATCATTCGTCTTGTTTAAGAAAGGTGATCACCAAGGCTTTTAGGACATTTGGTGGTTGAACACGTAATCAATACGGGGTATTTGATGGACACCAAAAATTTATAAGCCATCATCTACATAGCATCAGAAAATCGATCTAATCTGATCAGGAATATCATGTTATTTGCTGATTAATCGATAGCGATCAAAAGTCGTGATCTGGAACTGGTGTGAACCGGAACAACCGCTACACCCTTTGCACCTACTCTGGGAGAAAAGTATGACAAAATCAATACTGTGATTAACTCGATTCCTTATCAGTGTTAGTAATCTTATTGTTTTATTTCGAACTTGTAAACCAATCTCCCTTAATGTGTCCATTTTTCAACGAATAAACTTGAAAATGAATAATCCGACGGAATTCTCCTCTTCATCCTTGTTATGTGTAACTGTTAATTGCCAGTGGTGTGCAGCTAACTCCATGTGCACGTGAGAAGAAATAAATTTTCTGTGTTTTATTTCGTTGTATTCTGTTTCTTAGTTTACAAAACCTCTATGCATAATTTTGGAATGTTTTAACTAACAATCTTTCCAATTCGTTGTTGGTTTTTGGACAACAACAAATGTTAGCAACTTAGACAGGGCAAGAAACCAACGGGATTCCCAAAGTGATAAACGATCGAAAGCGACTAGATGTTCGTTCACCGCATCAAATTCATCCTAAAAGCGATCGTTCTAATCCCTTCTTGGGAATGTATTTATGTTGTTGTCATTCACACTCATTCGAAGCTGAAGTCGCTTCCATCTTTCCATTCTAGTTCCCGGCGAACAGTCACAGTATAAATAGGAATGGAACAAGTATCCTCCTGTCGTGGTTTGGTCTGTTATGTCTTGTTGTCAAATTTTTAGACAGATTTGAGAAATGCCTATGGTTTGGCTTTCCGAATTTATCATTTGCATTGCACTAAGCTCCCAGACTGACACGCACACACACACACACACACACACACACACACAAACACTGCGTGGCTAAGTGACCAAACGATACCTCCGGTTAGTGTAAATCGATCAAATTCCAAAATGTGTGATCCAGCTACGTGGGTCGGAAAATCCAACCCAATTTGGACAATCTGACCCTTTTGATTGATACACGAAAATTGTAACTGGTGCTAGTCGATCGATTTTGTTCAAATTGTAAACAC